>CAUYUJ010015808.1:60000-115000 GCA_963575745.1 Prorocentrum cordatum | reverse complement strand
ACACCTTTGAAAACAACGCTTGTTTCCGCAATATGAGAACAATTTCACGTGCTGCATTTGATCATACCAGTTGTGTGTCAAAGTTCCCACGTCCTACGCAAAAGCCAAGTTTCACTGGGGTCCAACCTCAAATAATATGGCTTTGTGATACAAGCATAAACACTTCCTGTTACTTGTGATATTGTGCAAAGTCTTGGTCATGTGTGACCCCCGTGCATGCACAGGGGCCACTGCAGTTTATGATTGCCTTTTTGGTTGGGAACAAATAGGAATCAAAACTTGCTGCGTGTTTTTACACCAAAGCCCATGTATCTTGAGGTTGGGAAAAATACAATGAAACACCTTCCCTCCGCAATCTTATGTCCGTTTTATGTGCCTTATACAATGTTACTGGTAGTTGGTGATCTTTCTAGTGACTAGAATTGTTGGTCGGGCTCGAAATAAGATCGGCTTCGTCCCAACACGCGACAGAGAAGACAATGCACAGAAAAAAACATGATTGAGAAAGACACATAAAACATGTGATTCGACATCCGATACTGAATACTAAGAATGCACAACGTAAGTATGAAACAACTGATTCAATTAGACAAGATAGCATACTCACATCGTTAAAAACACCTATATCTGATCCTTACCCCTCACCCCCCTGGTCACATCACCGTTCGCGCGCGCCGTGTGGGAATCAACCATGCCTCATCGTTCCAAGACGGCGCTGGCGCAAATTGTGACGTGACCGGCCTCCTGCCCCCCCTAGTCACGCCCGTGATCGCCAAGAGATAAAAACAAAAACAGTTTCTTGGATGCCCGAAATGCGTACGGAAAACATGGACACGACGCCCATCATGAGTATCGTTTATCCGATCCCCATCCCCAGCGGCGTGGCCTGGGCCCCACTGGCCGATTAACCCCCCTAGATGGGGATATAGGTCGTTCCCTTCGGGTTTTGAGGGGTATATCCCCAACTGGGGTGGTAATCTGGTGGGGGCCTCGAAGGGGATGGGGATGGGGATGGGGATCCGATAAACGATGCCGACATCAGCAAACGTAGCCCAAATCCGATAGCGGACACGCAGCGACTGCTGCTCAGAGCAGGCAAGGAACGGCTGCCGGTCTCCACCCCTTTCTCTTTCCGTGCCGTGCGGACGCGGCCGCGAACGAGGCCCTCGCAAGAGACCCAACCCTGAACGTCCGCGCGCGAGGTGCAGTCAGGAGACACCAGAATCGAATCGATAAGTCGGATCGGCGATCGAGATGGATCGGATCGGCGGAAATCGGCAGCCGAGTCGGAAAAAGTCGAATCGGCAGAAGTCGGGAGGCTAGTATGCCTCCAATGAGAAGTCGGAACCCAAATCGGAATCCCAAATCGAATCGAATCGGAATCGGAAGCCATCGAAACCGAATCGAATCGAATCGGAGGAATCGAAACGAGCCCTGTGCAGTCTGGAGGGAAACGGGAGTCGCATCGAACGCATCAGCGCCTGAACGCGCAGCGAAGAAACTGAGGGCTCCCTGACGAAAAAAAACTTGATTTCCTGCTGCGCGACCCTAGAGGCTTCCTAGATGGGATCGGAGTAGATGGGGTCGGAGTAGCTGGCGTCGGGGGATCTCGCCGCACGCATCGTCGATACATCGTCGATACATCGGCGACGCTGTCGAAATCCAGCGGCGACACGGGGACGAAGGACATCGGGCTCCACATCGCGCCGCATCGCTGATGCATCGGCGAAACGGCGCGATCCTCCGACCCCATTTACTCCGACCCCATCTGGGAGGCTTTCATTCTTGATGTGCGTTCCTATTGTACTCGGTCCACTGGTACCGAAGCGGGGGCGCGGTCGCGCGCAGGAATGTACTAGTACTGTGCGCCCATGTTGGAGACGCACGTCCAACCCGAATATCTTGTGCAACGTCTCATAGTAGACCGTTCTCCCGAGCGGTATCGAGTGCGCCAAATTTCGCGCTTCGCGCTGCGGGAGGTGCGAAGACCTCCGCGCTCTCGCGCCGCCCCTCACGCGATAGCAGAGGAGGAGGAGGAGGAGAAATCGGCGCCGAACCGCGAGGGTGCGAACAACCTCGCGCCCTCGAGGGTGCCCCTTGGGCAGAGCCAGGAAAACGCACGCCGCGGAACTCATGCAGTGAGCGGCTTGAATCAGGAACCCTCCCTTTTCAGAAGGGGCTCGGTCGTCCCTCAGGCTTGCCCGCGTTATCTACCGCTCCCTATGCGTGATGGATCAGTTAGCGCTCCTTATGCGATGCTCCTTGGAAAGATAAAAAGGGGCCTCGTTCCCTACCTCTCGTTCCTTCGGTCAGGCCCATGACTGTGCCGTAAGACCTCCGAGCCTGCGCGTCGCCCCCCGCGTGGCCGACGCACGCGTGGGCACCCAGCCCGACCGCACCGCAGCGCGGGCGCGCGCGCGCGCTCGCGCGCGCCTCGGGCTCCGCCGCGGCCGGCGCCGCGGCGCCCTCCCAGGCCGACGGCGCCGCGGCGGCCTCGGCGCTGGCGCCCTCCCAGGCCGGCGGCGCCGCGGCGGCCTCGGCGTCCTCCGCCGCGGCGCCGTGCTCGCCGAGGGGCGGCGGCGCCTCCGGGGCCTCCTCGCGCGGCGCAGGGGGGAGCACGAGGGGGAGGAGGGGAGGGCCTGGTTGAGTGTCGTGTATCCGATCCCCATCCCCAGCGGCGTGGCCCGGGCCCCACTGGCCGATTTACTCCCCTGGATGGGAATCTGGGCCGTCCCCTTCGGGTTTCGAGGGGTGTGTCCCCAACTGGGGTGGTAATTTTGGGGATGGGGGTCGGAGAAACGATGCGGATTGGTTGAGGTCAGAGACGCAGGGGGGGGCATGTGGTTTTGTTCACTGTTCAAGATCAGCACGTTGTTTGGTTTGTCGTTTCCGGATTTGGGGGGATTCTCGCTCGCGCGGTGTTCTGTTCGGTTCAAGGTTGGTACCGCTGTTGTTTGTTTTATGTCTTGGGCTGCCGCTTGGGCTGGCCGAACCCGCAAAGCCGAAAACGGAGGGAGAACAAACGCCCCCAGCGCTTGCAACATCCACGAAGGGGGAGGGAGGATGGGGAGGTGCACTCGACCAGGATGGTAAGGATGCGCGGTAAGAGTGCAAGGCCTTGGAACGCCATGAATGCCGAAGGGGAAAGGATGCAGGGGTAGGCCTGTAGAGGAGGAGGAGCAAGCTAGCATCTTTGGGCCCGGCGCGCGGGCGCGAGCGCGCCGGGCCGGGGGGCGCAGCCCCCGCCGTGTGGCTCAGCTGCCGCACGACTTGGCGCACGAGCAGGCCGATGCTGCAGGGAAGCGGGGGGCCCGTCGCCAACGCGCGCCCCTTGGCATTGCCCTGCGCTTCCTCGAAGAGGAGGGATTCAGGGAGGAGGTGAAGGGATGAGGGCACGATAATCCGACCCAGCACTTCAAGGCGTGAAAGGCTTAGCGAGTTTCGTCGTCCACCCCCCCCCTTCCCCCTTCCCCCTGGGTCTGGACGGGGCCTTCTGCGAGGGGTTGGAGCGTCCAATATGGCATCGGCGAGGAAGCCAAAATCACTGATTTGACTCAGGTGTCGGCAACATGTTGGCCTCCATGAGAGGCGCCGCTAATTGAGGAGCCCCCTTCTTTTGATCGACCTCTTCCAAGATGGCCCCACGATGGGCCCCGAGGCTCCTAAGGGTGCCCCGAGACGGCTCAACGAGGTGCATAGGAGGCCCTAAGAGGCCCCACGAGGTCTCCGAGATGCCCCCAAGAAGCTCCGAAGAGAACCCAAACTGCCCCCCTAGTGGCACCTAAGACACCCGAAGAGGCCTCGGCGAGAACGCCAGCATGATTGATTTTTACCCAGGGTTTGGCAACATTTTGGCCTCCTGGGGGGGCCCTAATTAAGGAGCCCTCCTCTTTTGATCGATCTCTTCCAAGATGGCCCCAGGATGAGCGTCCTTAGACGGCCCCATGCGGCCCCAAGGCCCACAACGAGGCCCAAGATGCGTCCGAAGGGTCCCAAGAGACCCCCAAGAGGCCCCTCCAGAGGCACCCAAAACGCCCCAAGACCCTTCGGCGAGGAGGCCAACATCATTCTTATACGGAGGTGTTTGCAATTGTTGGCCTCATGGGGGGAGAGAACAAAACTGAGGGGCCACCCTGTTTTGACCGATCTCTTCCAAGATGGCCCCAAGATGGCCCCCGAGGCTCCCAAAGGTGCCCCATGACGGCCCAAGAGGCGTCCAGGAGGCCTCAAGAGCTCCACGAGGCCCAAGATACGCCAAAGAGGCTCCCAAGATACCCCCAAGAGGCCTCTCAGAGGCACCCAAGGCGCCTCAAGAGGCCGCTGGGAATGCCAAAAGATCCCCAAAACGCCCCCAGAGGACTCCAACAAGCTCGCGAAAGAAATCCGAAGAGACTCCGAGAGGCACCCAGGAGGCATCCAAGAGGCCTCTGACCTTTCTGCTCGCCCTCCTCCTCCTCCTCCTCCTCCTCCTCCTCCTCGTCCTCCTCTTCCCCTAGCCGTTCTGGCTCAGGTGATTCCTGAGCTTGGCGAGGCAAACTTCAGAACGGCCTGCCTCGTCGGGCCAAAGTTTCTACGCGCTTTGCGTTCCAGCTTTCACTGTCCCTCAGCAGCCAGCCGCATGACTGGGGATGGTTCCTTACTCCGAGGTGCTCGTCCACCTCTGTGGTCCTGCTCGCAGTGCTCTCGCACTGCGAACTGGGCTTGCCGTATCAAGTGCCTCTGCGGTGCTGCTGCTCCTGCGCGCGTGGCTCGGGCAGCCCGCAAAAGTGAGACAGAGTGGGGACAGCGGCCAACCCCATCTGCACCTCGGGCGCCGAAGGGAAGGTGGGCTGATGGCGGCCCGTCGACCCCCGACCTGGTCGCCACCATCACCGCGGCGCTCGAAATAGGGCGACGAGATCTATACATATCCACTGCTCCTGGCCAGGAGCAGTGGATATGTATAGATCTCGTCGCCCTATCGAAAGGAAGTTCGATCAGGAGTTCAGGTCGCTCAAGGACCCGAAGGCTGGACAGGCTGCCGGCCAGGCTCCTCCGCCGACTGCTGGCGGCGCTGCTGCGGGTGATGATGAGCAGTCGCGGCGTGGAGCGCGAGTCGAGCCCCTTGAGAAGGCACTCCGACAGCCTGGCGACATCGCCGACGATGGTCCAGCCCAGCAGCGCCTCGAGTCTCGACTTCGAGGCGCTCGCAAGGCACAGGGAGATGCCAAACCCGTGCTGCAGCAGCACGCCAATGTGGCCTTCCGCTTGCAGACTGCGCAGAAGAAGCAGTCCAAGGCTGGCGAGGCTGTCGCCGCCCAGCAGAAGCTCATCGAGGAAGCCCAACGTTCGCTTCATGAGCTTCAGGGGAAGGGGGAGGCCACCAAGCGAGAGGTGGCGGCCTTGCAGGAGGAGCTGCGTCGCACCATGCCGCCTGATGCAGCGCGCCCACCTGCCGAGGTCAAGTTCGAGCTGCCCCCAGAGGTCCTGGAGGCAGGGGGCAATGCTGACGTCAAGGAGCTTATGTCCAACCCCATCTTCGCCAAGTACCAGCAGCTGTTCAAGGCGTCGGTTCCTCCTGCTGCTTCGTCGGATCCTGGCGCTGGTGCAGCGGCAGGGGCAGCAGCAGGACAGCAAGGTGATGCAGGTGGAGCTGCTGATGCACCAATGCCGCAGGCGCCAGCGTATGAAGGTTTATCATCAGAAGAGGTTGATGATCTGCTCAAGCACGTCGGCAGCAAGCGTGCGTTCGAGCAGCAGCTGGAGGCCATGGGCATCAAGCGGGCGAGGACAGCGGCGTCTTCCTGACGCCCCCTTTCTTAGTGGCCTTCCTGTCTCTGCTTCAGGTCATGTCGTTCCTCAGCATAAGGGGCATCGACAGCAGGCTGAAGCTCCAGGACCACAATTATTCGAAAGTTTCAATGGTAATTGCAGGGCCACGCTACTTGAACGGTTGCGTAGTAGTGGCTCTCTGATTCTGTGTGCGCAGGAGATTGGCACAGGTCCTGATGCTGTTCAAGATCTTCAGCGTGCTGCTCGTACGATAGGCAATCGAATGCTATGCAGTCCTTCGCGATGCTGCGCGCACGGTTCTCACTCAACTGGGGTAGCCATTTTTGTTCAGCAGCATCTCGGGCTCAGATGGAATCCCACCGGCGGTGATCTGGTCAAAGGGCGTCTCATCTCAGCAGTTGTGGACATCCCTGCCTGGCCTCCACTGGTGGTATATTCAGCTTACTTTCATGATAGTGTCGGCCTCAATGAGGCCAACATGAATCTGCTCTCTGTGCTTGGTGGGTCGATTTCTCGCTCGACTGGTTCCTTCTTGGCAGGTGCTGACTGGAATGTTGAGCCGTCTACCATCGAGCAGAGTGGGTTTACTCGCAAGGCTGGTTTGATTACGCTTGCTCCAGTTCGCAGTACTTGCATCATGTCGTCGACGTCCAATACGATTGACTTCTTCTTGGCATCTCATGATATTGTTCGAGCAACTGACAAGGTTCGGGTCTTTTCTCAGTGGCATGGAGGGCCACATAAGCCAATTCGACTACTACATCTCCGACCTGATGCAGCTCCGCTAAGGCAACTGGTGTTCTGTGCACATACCCGCTTTCCTGTGCTACCTCCGTTCGGTCCTCGCCCTGAGCCCCGCAGCTATGTGGCAGCGAGGCAGATGGCGGATGAGGCGACATTCTCGGCGGAGTTCGATCCAGTTTCTAAGGCATGGGCACGACTCAACCAAGCTTGGACAGTTTTCTTGCAGGATGCTGAGTTGGAGATTGCAGCAGCTTTAGATTTCCCGATAAAGAAGTTGACGCGGCACCACTACCTTGCTCGCAGATGGGTTCCTGTCTTGGGGCGCAAAGATCATGCTCAAGACCCAGTGCTTGTTGCACGCGGCTGGCAGTGGTTATATCGTGTTTGGCATGAGTTTGAGATAATGGCCAAGGTTGGCAAGGAGCTTCACAATGATCCAGCGGCAACCTCACTCAAGCAAACGGCACTTGTTGAGAATTACCCTGGCGAAGGGCTTGATGTACGGCTGGGCTCACAGGTGTCGGCACTCCGCAGCCTTATTCGAGATTATCCTGCACCGGGCCAATTGGGACTCCACCACCTGGCAGGCCAAAACGAGCAATTGACCACCACCTGGCAGGCCAAAACGAGCACTCTTGGTGGACCTTAGCCACGCAGTATGGTGAGCAGTTGGCCATCGAGTTTGAAGCTGCAACGCAGGAGGCATCGAAGCTACGACAACAGTCCTGGAATGAATGGTGTGACCAGGCCCTGAAAGGCTCGGCTAAGCTCATGCACAAGATCACTCGTTTGCAGAAGGTGTGGTGCCCGACGGTGGTTGAGAAAGCGCCGGGCGTCTTTTCTAGCAGCCCAGAGGCTGTGCTCAACGCGGAGGTCGAGGCGCCCCAGCAGCAGTGGAATGCTTCGTTTACGCCACCGCGTGCACACGTGCCTGATCGCGATTGCCTTCCTCGTGCCACTGCTGAGGAGATTAGAAGTGCATCGCGGAAATTATGTAAGTTCACTTCGTCTACGCTCGACGGCTTCCACCCGAAGCATATGCGTTTGCTTGGCGATGCTGGACTGGAAACTCTGAGCGTCTTATTTGAAGGAGTGGAACGTCTCGGTCTCTTTCCTCGGCATTTTCTCTGGATGGTTTTCCCTCTCATTGAGAAGCCAGCAGGGGGGCATCGTGCTATCCTGTTGCTGGCCAGCTTCGCGCGCGTATGGGAACGGCTTCGCCGACCACTGCTGGACAGATTCTTTGCCGCCACGGAGAGAGCTTACTGGGCTTTCGGTTCTGGGAAGAGTGCTGAATCCTGCGTTTGGGCCCAATCGGCCCTTGGGGAGATAGCTGCCGCTGGTGGCAAGATTGTCTTGGGCGTCCAGTGGGACGGTAAGAAATGCTATGAATCCTTTCGGTTGGATCTCCTTCGGCAGCGAGCTTTACGATGGGGCATACCTGGGGTCATAGTCAAAACGATGTTCAATTTGTGGCGCTCTCCGCGGCTGGCAAGGTTAGGACCCGCCTTTCATCCTGTCGCTCTCTTTGCAGAAAGCGGCCTCCCTGCAGGAGACATGTTCAACGATGCTTTCGTAAAGGTGTACGCCATAGGTGCCTTCGACGACTTCACGGCTCGGTTCCCTGCTCCTGTTCGACTCTCGAGCTACGTCGATGATGACACGATAATGGCTACGGGTGATCGGGCTACGCTGCTCAAACTGGTTCCAGATGCTGCTGAAGAATTTTACCACACGTTTCGAAATCAACTTAAGGCGGACATGTCTGAAACCAAAGCTATCACGATTGCGAGCTCCCCAGAGTTAGCTCGGGCCCTAGCTCGTCAACTACAGCTCCGAGGGCTCCCTGCAGGCACCATCACGCACTCGTCCGTGAATCTCGGGGTCGATTTTACGCCGGCTCAGATCAGGGCAACTGAAAGGGCTCTTCGGAAACGTCGAGAACGGTTTCGGCAGTTTCGCCTTCGTCATTCGCGAGTTCTCCGATTTCGGAAATGGCTCTCTCATGGTAAGCACCGTATGGCGATTATTCATCAGGCTGGCCTCAAGCCAGCACTGGCGTATGGCAGTTCTGTTCTCGGTATGTCCGACTACGAGTTGCAGCGAGCTGGAGCTACGCTGCTAAGTTTTCGCTCGCCCTCACATCGAGGTGGTTCCTTGCTGGCTAAGATGATGCTCCACGGCGATCCAATGGCCGACGTATGCGTTGCCCCTGCAGTGTCTTGGTCAGTGGCAGTCTGGCAGGCCTTGGTTGCACCAGAGCGCTCTCTTTTCAGCATTCGCGAGCTCCACAATATGTACACCACCGTGCACGAGAGAATGGAGCCCCACCATCGTTGGCGACATACACGCGGATCCATATCTCGAATGATCCTCTCTCTCTCAAGCGTGTGGGTTGGAAGGCTCGCAACTTCGCGCTTTGGGCGGATTATCGAGGAGTAGAAATATCGCTCATGTACACGGCCCCGAATATGATCAAAGGTATGCTTAGAGATGCAGTTCAACGTAAGCATGAGTGTGACATGGGTTATAGCTTAGACAACTTTGAGCATGTACACGTGTGTACTGATATTGTGCGCAATGTTGTGTGTAAGTCTAAGAAGTATACGCCGCGTCAGAAGTATGCTGTAGCTAGCTGTTTTTGTAAGGCGGTTTTCACATCGGATCGCCTTCATATTGATAGTGGACTCTGCCCGTTATGTGGAGGCCCCGATAGTGTTTTCCACAGGCTCTGGACTTGCCCCTGCCCCCAGGTCGAGGAAGCGAGGTCCCAGGCTTGTGACCCTGAGCTCGTCCAGGAAGCTGTGCAGGCAGGCCCGCTCCACCCCTTCTGGACCCGCCTCGCTTTCCCCCACCCCTCTCTCACCTTCCAACCCCCCACAGATATGATCTATCCAGAGTTTGTAGATCCGCAGGGGAATGTGTTGCAGGATTTTGCGATTCTGGAAGGCGCGAGTGATGTCGTCGTCGATGGGTCGTGTACGAGGCCTCCGATTCGCGATCTTGCTCGAGCATCCTTTGCTGGAGTGTTTCTTCAGGCTGGCTCTGAGGAGGAAGTTGCACGCTTTCGAGGGCCGGTTTGGCCTAGTCTCCCTCAGACCCCTCAGGCTGCTGAACACATGGGTATCGTTGCTATAAGTTTTTACACTGGACAACTGGCTCATCAGATAAACGTGTGGTCCGATTGTTTGGGTCCTGTTAGGTACCATAACATGCCAGCTGCCCAGCAAGTCTCCTCCAGAAATAAGTATGCGGGGCTTTTAGTGGTTTTTGGGAGATAGAGGGATCGAAAAAGTCGGTCCCTGCACCCACACCCCTGCCCACCGCAGTATGGAGGTAATCGATAACCTTCCGCATGATGAGCGGAGGATCGCGAGAGCTATTTTTGTAGCGGATCGATTCGCAAAGGAAGCTCTTGCGATGCATGCCCAGCAACCTCAAGCCTCCAGGGATGACTTGAACGCCCTGATTGGCAAGGCTCGTGCTGTGGCTCGGGTGATGGGCTCGGTTCTGCCCCTCTTCCCGTTTTCCCAGTTCCCTGAGCGAAAGAAGGTTCCTCGGCCAAAAAGTACGGGTGCGCACCGTTGGCATGCCTGGACGGCTGTGCCTGGCGCACCTGGGTCGTTCATTTGTCATGATTGTCATGCACGTCGTACAGGTACGAATGCGGCTTCTCTTGATATGTCGGGGTGCCCTGGAAGGAGACAGAATTTTTCATTCCTCGCTCGCCCGACGCTCGGACACGACCTGGTCTATACACGGCTATCGTCTGGTCCCAATCTTGTATTTTGCAGGCGGTGTGGCGCCTACAGCACAGAGCGTCTCAGCCGCCAGTTGGAGAAGCAGTGTCGTGGATATGTTGTATCCTCTGCGAGTAAGTGCCGCCTCAATCGTATGCTCCGTGGCCTGCACCCCCAGTCCAATCGTGCTGCTCCAGGTGTTGTGCTCCATATCTTAAGTGATGTGGAACGACAGAGGCTTCTGGATACCCAACAGCGCCCCCAGCGTGCTGTGTGGTTTCAGCGCCCACACGATGATCTTCCAGGAAGCAGTTTAACCCCAGGACTGGAGGGGTTGAGGCAGCGGATAGCAGCACGAGAGGAGGCGGCAGGTTCTCAGGATCACGTTTTGAGGGCCCCAGAGCAGCAGCGGTCTGCTCAGGAGCCCCGCCCAGGGATTCAGGGACAGGCCCAGGAGCTGTTTGCTCCAGAGCTTGACCTTGAGGCTGAGGAGGAGGCCGCCAGCTTCCTCCATGAATAAACAAGTTTGAGTTTTACCCTGCGGGTCAAAAAGAAACTCCTCTTCCTCATCTCGTCTGGGCATCGTTTCTGGATGGGCTGGTGGGGTTTCGCGAACCGGACTGGATGAGGATGGACATCGTCCCGCAAGGATCACCATCTGGTAGCGTACTCCCTGATAAACGCTTCAGGAGTCGTTGAATAAGCAGGCCCTAGGAAATCCTGCTGCCCTGAGCAAATACACCGACCGAAAGCTGCCCAACAGGAGGCTTCGGGGAGCTCGTGGCTTGTGGACTGTCTTACGCGGTTTTGCAGATCATCTGGGCGTCTGGAGGGCCCCTCCGACTGTCTCGGAGGTGTTTGGTAAGTCCATCGGAAACCCTGGGGACCAAGGAGATGGGGTAGCTCCAACCATCCAAGGGCTGCCAAGTTCAGTCAAAACCGTATCGGGACGGCGGAGACTGGCTTTAGGTCGGGCATGTCCTCCTATAGGCGGATTGTTTACAAAAATGAAATTCGCCGGCCCAACGGGCCAGAGGCGTGCTAAGATCTCCTGTAACTTGTTAACAATATTTCTAGTTTGCGCGCGCGGAGCGGCCCCTGGGGGCCCCCGGACGAAAAGTACCCCGGCAAGGTCCCGAGAGAAGCCTGGGAGAAGCCACCAGACCACTCCAGGGGAGGGTATTTTTCGACACCCCTCACGAGGATCGTGGCCTCCGAGGGGGGAGCCGCAATCGACTACCCCCAAGAGCCCCCCAAGAGGCCCTGGGGGCCTCCAAAACGCCGCCAAGGAGCCCCAAGAGACTCCCAAGAGGTCCCCAAGAGGCCCCCAAGAGGCCCTAAAGAGGGCTCCAGGGCCATCGGCATGAGCGGAGCGATTAAATAATAGTCAAAACATGCTTTAAAATTAGTCGAACCCGCGCGAATGTCTTGGATCTGCGCTGGGCCCCCCTCCCCGGCGCGCTCCGCGCGCCGAGGGCGGCGCCGGAGGCGCCGCCGGGAGGTCCCAGCGCGGATCCACGAAGTCCGCGAGGAGCGCAAACAGTTTATGTTGATGGCGCTGTTTCTTCTTCGAGTTGGCCCCTGGTCTTCGGGTCACACAGTCACAACCCGCAGAGTAAAGATGCGCGTTAAAGGATGCAAGGGCCTTGGACGCCCATTTCGAAGCTTCCCGAGCGGGGCGCGGCCAACGAAAGTACACCCTGCGAAATGCTTAAGAAATCATGGGTTAAGAAATTCATAGTCCCAGAAATTGACTAAAAACCCAGAATGTCTATTCAAATCTTAGGATTCACATTGAAACATTAAGAATAATCGAGACTCTGGCCGAAAACTTGGGTTTTCTTAAGCATCGTGTAGAGTAGTGTATCCAAGGATGGACCCAGGAAGCAAGGATGCGAGGGTGGGATGGGAGGGATGCCTATCCTTACTCTGCGGGCTGTCTGTAGCTCGGCCATCCGGCGGCCGTTCGGGGCGATCCCGACGGCCCCGGAAGGCTGGCGGCGAGGCGCGGCTGCCGAGAGCGCAGCCCTTGAGGCGGGAGAGCCGCCGGAGCCCGACGAGAAGCTGCCCGAAGGCCTCGAGCCTCGATTACGGGAAAACCTCGACTCCTGAGCTGATCCCCCCTAGCATCGCCTCCTCCTCCTCCTCCTCCTCCTCCTCCTCCTCCTCCTCCTAGCAAGAGAGACTGCCTCCGTCGGGCGCGTGCACCGTGCTCTCGCAGAACGGAGCGGTGCGGGCCTTCTCAGAAGGCTCGGAAGGCATCGGGCCTTCAGAGAAGTCGTCCTGGCCTGCCAGGAAGTAAGAGGCAACGACATGGGGGGACTGGCATAGGGGGGGAACCATCGACCTTGAATCGGCGATGCATCGCCGATGGATCGGCGATAGACCTCGGATAATGAATCCGCTCCTTCCTTGGCAGGTTGGGGCGATCGGGCCCCTATCGACGATCAATGGGCGATTGGGGGTCGATGCATTCCCTTATGCCTATCCCCCCCGATCGTTGCACCCGACGAAGACGCTGACGACTTCTCAGAATATGCAAGGGCTTCCGAGAAACCCCGCCGCCTTCTGAGACGGCCTCCTCCTTCTCACGTCTCCCCCTCGCTCGCCGCCGATCTTAGGAGGCAGCTTCTGGAAGTCTTCGTCAGAAACATTGAAACAGCTATCCCCCCTTTAGCTTAGCATGGGAGGAGCAGGTCCTGGACCCTGGGGCCTTCCCCCAAGACGAGATCTTCATCCTTCTCTGTTCTCTGACGCTCCTGGGGCCTGTGGCGGGCCCCGGGGGCCCGAACACTGCAAAAAGCCTCAGGACCGGTTTCCCGCAGGACCCGCTTCCTCCGTTGGAGCAGGGACTGGCCGTCCCGGCAATCCGAGAGGCCTACTACGACATGTTCTTAGAACCCAGACATGGTCGAATATCAAAAACACTGCTCTCAGAACATGAGCCCGATGTGTCAAAAGAAGACGCTCCCGGCCAGAAATGTTGTAAGAGCATGTCGTGGAGACCGCCAAGTGCTCCTGCAACACTGCTCCTTGCTTGGCAGGCCCATGTTCGCGCCAGGACGCTCCACCACTGCCTCCTCCATGGCTGGGGCGCCCGAGTTGTCCGGGGCAACTCGGGTCTGGGGTACGTCGGGTTCGGACTCCCGAAAAGGAACCCGAGTTAGCCCTGACCCGAGTTGCCCCTGATGTAGGGCGACGAGATCTATGCATATCCACTGCTCCTGGCCAGGCCAATCCTGGGCCCAGGAGCGGTGTATACGCCCTCCTGGCCTGGCCAGGGAGGCATATACACAGCTCCTGGGCTCAGGATGGGCCTGGCCAGGAGCAGTGGATATGCATAGATCTCGTCGCCCTATGATGATTCGGGGCTCTGATTGGCGACAGCTCCCACGAGGCCCCCGCGGGGGCGCCCGGCTTCCCCACGAGGCCCCCGCGGGGGGCGCTCGGCGGCCCAGGGCCGCGGGCGAGGCGCGCGCGCGCGCGCGGCCGAGCACCGCGGTGCGGGGCGGCCCTGCGCCGGGCCATGGGCCTATCGGGCAGTCCCCCCCAGGACGGCAGAGGCTGCTAGGGAGCCCACAAAGGACGTACGCGCCCCGCTATGTCCATGAACACGGCCCCTCGATTCGCGGGACCCGCCGCGTTGTACGAACATTTGTGCAATGCGTGCTCTCGAAACCAGCGTGGATTCATGTACATGTACGTCCCTGTTTCGCTCCTGAGCTGCCCCCCCCCCCGTCGGGACCCTGGAAGGGTCCCGACGGGGGTCCACTGCTGGACAGTCCAGGGTTCGCCAGGGACTGGTCTCCTCTGGAAACAGCCGAAAGCCTCCCGAAGCCATCCGGAAACCCTCCAGGAAGGGTTCAGGGAGGGCTCTCGGAGGGTCTCGGGCGGGTTTGGGAGCGGTTTCCGTTGTTTTGGAAATTAGGAAATCGGTCCCTAGAGCGAACCCTGGCCTTTCTAAATCTACTGACCCAGGTCTATGCAGACCCGGGCCAGTCAAACCTTGCAGGATCCTGCAAGATCCGGCGCTCTGACTGACCCCCGTCTGTATCGACCCCCGTCTCTTGAACCCCGATCTGCCGTGACCCTTTCGGGTCGGCGAAAGGGGGGGATAGCAAAGGGGGGGTTCGAGAATCAGCTCACGTAGCTGATTTTCCCGGCGCCTCCCGGCGCCGGAGGCGACGATGTATCGAGGAATGGGCCCCTCGGCGGGGCCGAAACCAGCTGCATGCAGCAAATTTCGTAACCCCCCTTTCCCTCGGGGATCTCCTGACCCGGGTCAATCCAGACCCGGGTCAGTGAGGCCTTGCAGGATCCTGCAAGATCCTGCAAGATGCTGCACCCAAACCCGGGTCAATGCGAAGGATCCTGCAGGATCCTGCAAGATCCTGCACCCAAACCCGGGTCAGTGCGACCCTGGCCCTGCAGGATCCTGCAAGATCGGGCGCTCTGGCTGACCCCCGTTTGCATTGACCCCCGTCTCGAGGCTCCCGATTCCCAATCCCCTCCTTTCGTCCGGCCCGATCTGCCGTGACCCTCGAGGGGTCCTCCTCTGGCCACTCGCCGTCGGTGGCGGCCGCGGCGGGCTGCTCGTCGCCATCGGGCGGCGGCTCGTCGCTGGCCAGCGGCTCGTCGCTGTCGGGCGGGCCCTCTGGCTGCGCGGGCTGTTCCTGGGCGTGCAGGGGCGAGGAGAGCGGGGAGCGGGAGGATCAGATCGGACACGCATCGGGGACATTGTCTGCTTCAAGCAGATGCAAGCGTCCTAGGGCCATCACAGCTGGAGGAGGAATGGAGGAGGAGGAGGAGGAGGAGGAGGAGGAGAGGAGGAGGAGGAGGAGGAGGAGGAGGAGGAGGAGGATTAGGAGGAGGAGGAGGAGGAGGAGAAAGAGGACGAGGAGGAGAAGACCATGCCATTTTGTAGGGCGGGGTCGGGCGTTGGCAAAACTGGGTTGGTTCAGCGATGTGTAATGGGGGACGCCCCCCCCCCCGCCCCGTTCCACGAACCGGAACTGCCGTCACCCGAAAAAAAAACACCAGCTACGGCAGACCTGGTTAAGTGATTCTGGCCCCAATTTGGGGGCTCCAGTGTTGGGCCTGTTTTTCACCACCACCAACATAAGTTGGAGGGGGGAAGGAGGTGGAGGATGAGGAGGAGGAAGAACAGGAGGAGGAGGAGGAGGACCCCCTCCCCCTCCCACGTTTGGTGGTTGTGGTGGTGGTGGAAGACAAGCCCACCATCCGGGGCCCTACCACTAACCGGGTCTCCTTACCTGGGGTCCCGGCTATACCCGAACGGGAGGGGGGGGGGGGGGAGTCCCGCGCCTGGAGCACCACCTGCGCGAGGGGCGGGCTCGCGGATCCAGCGGGCGGGCCTGCGCGGGCGCGGCGCGCGAGGGAAGCCCACGCAGGAATGAGCATCGTTTCACCGATCCCCAATTCCCGGCGGCGTGGCCTGGGTCCCACTGGCAGATTTACACCCCTAGATGGGGATATGGGCCGTTCCCTTCGGGTTTCGAGGGGTGTATCCCCAACTGGGGTGGTGATTTGATGAGGGTCTCGAAGGGGATGAGGATGGGGATGGGGGTCGGTTAAACGATACTGAAGGAAGGCAGAAGCAGGACTACAGGCAGTCTGGGGGTCTCGGGCTTTACTGGAAGTGGTCCTCCTGGCCCACGGCGTCCCCCGCTTTCTCCGCCGCCTCTGGGGCTCCTGGGGCGCTCTGGGCCACGTGAGGGGTTCCTCCCCCTCTGGAGTGCGCGAGGAGTGCTCTGGAATCCTGCGAAAACCTTAGGCCAAGAAAACCTCTGGCAACAACCGACTAGTGTTGATAATCGTTTCGTCGTCGGCTGTGCTCGGATATCCTGCCAGCAGGTAGACCGAGCAGTGCATAATCGTCCTATCGGTTGGCCGACGGATAAATCAGCCGACGTGTTACACAAACCATTATATGATCCTGGGTCGAGGACTCACAGCCCCAGCCCGAGACGGGATTGGACCCAGGGTTCCACAGGCACCCGCTCCCAGATGGGTTGGGGGGATGACAACGACGCCGACGCCGGCGCCGACGCCGACGCCAAAGCCGATGCCGCCGCCGCCGCCGACGACGACAATGACGACGGACGACGACGGCTGACAACGACGACGAACCACCCGGACCACCCCTCCAACACCGTCCCCATTCCTCGTCTTCCAAGCGGGTGGCCCGGTGTATTCTCGCGGCACTCTTCGGGCCGTCCTTCAAGTCGTTTGGGGAACGTTCTGATGAGGGGCAAATATAATGTGGGACTGGCGGGGGGGGGACATCGACCTGGAATCGGCGATACATCGCCGATAGATCGGCGATAGGTCTTCGATAATGAATCCATAAATTCCTGGGCAGGTTGGGGCTATCGGGTCCCTATCGGCGATCAACGGGTGATTGGAAATCGATGCATCCCCCCTGTGCCTATCCCCCCCCCCCCCATCGTTGCCCCTCATCTGAGGCCCGCGCGAATTTCGTGGGTCGGCGCTGACGCCCTCCAGGCACCTCGTGCGCTGAAGAAGTGGCGACATCCAAAATATCCAAGCGGAGCTTCGAACGTTTATGTTTACATGTCGATCGGAAGAAATAGGTAAAAAACATGAAGTAGCAAGGCGGCTTGGGATTCCAAATTGAAATACCTACTTCCAACGACCGCCGTGTGTGCATGATTCATCCTCGAGAAGAGGTGGTCAATCTGGTCGGCGGGTCAGAGGAGGTGAGCTCACAAGGGCTTGCGGAAAACTGGGGAAACACACGAACACGGAGCACACAAGTGCAATAACCCTCCGGCCGTCCAGAATATGGGGACGAGTCTGGAAGGTCTGTGGAAGCTCTCGAGAACCACACGTCGACTGGGGGCAATTTCGCTCAGAAGGGGGAGGGGGGGGGGCGTAAGCCGTGCGCCAAACCAACAAATAAAGCATTTGCAGGATGACTTCCCGGTGACCTGGGGAGAGAAGAAGTCCGCCTGGGCCTGGGCAAACAATGAAAACCTCGGCGAACGGGCGGGCGGACACCAAGCAGGAGGGGGAGGGATCCGTGAAGCGAAGCGGAGCTAACGCCGGAGTCGTGCGCGCTTCTCTGGGGAGCCTGCCAATGCCCACGGCGTGGAGGCCGTGGTCTCAAGGGCGAGTCGATGCGATTGTGCTGCGGCAGTGAAGTGCCCGACTGTTTGCGGATTAGAGGCGAAGGCGTAATCCTTGCTATCCCACTCTTAGCGCTTACAACTGCGTGGCAACAGCACTTCATGTGCGGATCTAATGAGACTGGCCTGAAGAGAGGGACCACGACCTCAACAAGGCCCAGGTTGGCTGAACGGGATCCGTGAGACGGGAGAGGGCAAGACTCTCGGCCAGGTGCTTCTTCGGCAGATGGGTTCCCCACGGCGGCGTGTCTTTGACACTGCTTCTGATGGGCCTCTTTTCCGCCACCACCACAAGTTGGAGGGGGGAGGAGGAGGACGAGGACGAGGAGGAGGAGGAGGAAGAGGAGGAGGTGGAGGAAGAAGAGGAGGTGGAGGAGGAGGAGGTGGAGGAGGGGGGGGAGGAGGACCCCCTCCCCCTCCAACTTCTGGTGGTGGCGGTGGAAAGCGAGCCCAGCAGCTTCTGCCCCCCCCGAGGTGGGGACCTCGGCGGGGCGGGCAGGCGAGGCGAGCGGGGAGCGGTCGGGCCCTGACGGGGCGGGGCGGGCGACGCCGGCACTGCAGCGGGCGCGCGCGGCCACAGAGCACGGCGGGGCGCACGGGCGGGCCCGCGCGGGAGGGCGGGCGGGACGGGTGGGGATGACCGCCAGGCGGGGCGCACGGGCGGGTGGGGCGGGGACGGAGCACGGGCGGGGCGGGTGGGGACAGAGCACGGGCGGGGCGCAAGGGCGGGACGGGTGGGGAGGACCGCCTTGGACCGCTACGTCAACCCAGGAGACCTGTGTCGGGGTGCGCACCCATGGGGACGCGCAGCCCCCCCGCACGCGGAGCCGAAGCCCCGAGTCGGGCGAAGAAACAACCAGGTACACATGCACATTTGGCGCTCCGCACGGATTTCTTGGATCTGCGCAGGCCCCCCCTCCCTGGCGCGCGGAGCGCGCCAGGGGCGGCGCCGGAGGCGCCGCCAGGGCCCAGGCGCGGATCCAAGAAATCTGCGCGGAGCCCCAAAAGTTTGGGTTTGTGTGTGCTATTTACCTAACAGCTTTTGCTGATAGGTTTCTAGTGGTGTCAAAAGAGAGCATCTGGACTCCACAGGGGGGTCTGGGCGGGTGCCGGGGAGGAGGGCCGGGAACAGAGCCGGGCTCGTTTTAAGCCAACAGTCACACACTTCGTGCTCTTCGACCTCCCAGAACTCCATTCCCGGGCCACATTTTGAATAACCGGAGCCAACAGTCACACACTTCGTGCTCTTCGACCTCCCAGAACTCCATTCCCGGGCCACATTTTGATGCCCGGAGCCAACTGTAGGCCACTTCGTGCTCTTCGACTTCCCAGAACTCCATTCCCGGGCCACATTTTGGATGCCCGGAGCCAACAACTGTAGGCCACTTCGAGTGAACTCCACCGGGGGCCACAATGCCCGGAGCCAACTGTAGGCCACTTCGTGCTCTTCGAGTTCCCAGAACTCCATTCCTGGGCATGATTTTGAATGCCCGGAGCCAACTGTAGGCCACTTCGTGTTCTTCTAGTTCCCAGAACTCCATTCCTGGGCCACATTTTGAATGCTGAGGCAGGCTGATGCTGCGGCCGAGGCAGGCTGAGGCTGAGGCAGGCTGAGGCTGAGGCCGAGGCTGAAGGCAGACTGAGGCTGAGGCTGAAGCAGACTGAGGCTGAGGCTGAGGCAGGCTGAGGCTGAGGCTGAGGCAGGCTGATGCTGAGGCAGGCTGAGGCTGAGGCTGAGGCTGATGCAGGCTGAGGCTGAGGCAGGCTGAGGCTGAGGCCGAGGCTGAAGGCAGACTGAGGCTGAGGCAGAAGCAGGCCGAGGCTGAGGCTGAGGCAGGCTGAGGCTGAGGCAGGCTGAGGCTGAGGCTGAGGCAGGCTGAGGCTGAGGCTGTGACTGCGACTGCCGTTGCCGCTGCGACTGTCATCGCGAATGCGACTACGACTGCGAGAACGACAGAATTCTACAACTGGATTCTCATCTGAATCTTGAGGGGAATGCTTCCAGATCTGCTCCCACACATCGCTGTCAGGTTGCCTTGCCGGGATAATTTCTTCGTCGGTGAATGCGACATGGCCCAGCAACACCGCATCAGTGCGTGCCCCTTCGGACGACTGGGTGAATGCTTCGATCGCCAGCGCCACGGCCGGCCCGCGCCGGCGGACCCCCAGGGACGAGCAGGCCCTCGGGCAGGGGAGGGGAGGGAGGGGCCGTGTGGACGCGGAGCGGCGGAGCGGGGGGGGGGGGACGCACCGATGGGGGGCCGCATGCGAACCCTGCCCCTATACCCCCCACGACTTCTGGGTGGGAGGGATGAAGGGGCCCTGGGACACACAAAGAAATACACACAAATAGAAAAAGATTCCCCATGTTGTCGCATGTTTTCTAGGTTTGGGTCTTCCCACCCGCTTCCCATATTTTCCCATATATTCCTGGGGATCGTCGATTAATTGTGTCTGTGTGTTTTGTTCCCTCTTGAAGGGTGGGGTTCACGCTCGGGAGCACCGAGCCGTACGCCGGACAGGCCAGCCTGGAGCGTCGGGGCTGCGCCGAGGTGCCCAGAAGAGGGCGGGCTCCACTCGGTTGGGCTGGGCTGGCTGGAGAGCGTGGCGGAGGAGGAGGACGCTGACGGCAACGACAAGCCGACGGCTGGCGGCCGGCGACAACCACGCAAGGCTCCGAGGCTAAGCGCAAGCGAAAGCTTGGACTTGGTTGGCATATGTACACCCGTGCACCCTGGCTTGGACGGCCCAAAACGGAAAAAGGTTCGGCGACAGAACGCGCGGCGACCTCGGGATTCCCAGAGACCTCACCGCACGGTCCGCCCCGACTCCCAGCTGACTCGCCACGCGGTGTGGTCGCCGCGCTGTTTGGGAGGCCCAAGCGGCACTCGGCATCCGCATGTTTACGCTACGGCCCGCGACCGTGCCAGATCGGCATTCTCAGTGGTTATCATTCGAGGGCCGCCCAAGGGCAAAAGCATGCGACACGCTCTTCCGCGGGAAGGCCGTAACATGCGACAGCCACCCTCCTCAGAGCCCGGAAAGAGCCACCACCTGCTGAATGGTATCGCGGCGCTTCGCTCGGGGCCTCCAGGGTCGCCTTCGGGCGATTTATGTGGATTGTCCTTCTTAGGCCGTCTTGGATACCAGATGGAGCATCTTGTGGGCACTTGAAACCTCCGGGGATGCGTGGGGGCGCCCAAGCAACCTCTACGCGATATGCCGACGGGCGACGACGAACGGACAACGATGGGAGCTCTGGGCACACAAATGCTCAAGATGCTCAAGTTGTGCTTTCTTCTACCGGGCGCAACGCCAGCGAACCCATGGAAAGCGCACGCTTCGCAGGCCCCAAACTGGCGCGCACAACTTCGGAAATGGGCAGGTACGTACAACATGTGCCAAGAAACGAAGGTGGTGGACCCATTCGAGCGGAGAACCGACCACTCGGGTGATCTGACCCGAAGGCGTTGCGCAGTGCCCCCCCCAGCGGAGGCCGAAGCCAAAAGCCGAAGTGCACAGGAAAATAGGAAGGGCGCCCACCTTGCGGCGAGGTGGCAGGGATTCTGAGGTCACCGCGCGGTCCGTCACCACACCGCACGGGAGGAGGACAAAACTGCAGAAGCATGACTTGAGGAGGTCCGCGCGCATCTCTTGGCACCCGCGCCGGACCTCGGGAGCGGAGCGCGGAGCGCGCCGGGGACGGCACCAGAGGCGCCGCCGAGGAGGGGCCAGCGCCGATCCAGGACAGCCTCGCGGAGCCCCAACAGTTCAAGGCGGATGCCGCTTCCGGGGGCCCCCCAAACGGGGTGGTGACCACACCGAGTGGCGAGTCGGCGGGGAGTCGGGGCCACCGCACGGCCGTGGGACCCGAGGCCTTCTCCGAGGACGTCTCGGGCGACAGGGGCCTCCGGGGTCTCAAGACGGTGCGGCGACGGACCGTGCGGTGAGGTCTTGGGGGATCTCGAGATCACCGCACGGTCTGTCACCGCACCGTTTCGGGACTCCAAGCGCTTCCTCTCCTTGGACCTGGGGCCCTCGGGGCACGAGAGGCGGGCCCTGCGCGCCACAGCGGAGACGAGGGCGCTAGGCGCCGACCTTGCGCGGGCCGCTTGCGCGCCACTGTCGGTGAAGAGACCCATTCTTTTCCTGCGTCGCTCACACGGTTCGGTTGAGCAAGGGCTGACCGTCCTGGCATTCCTATAGACCTACCACGAGATATTCTCAGAACCCAGAGATGATCTAAGATCAAAATCGATGCTCTTAGAACAAAAAACCATGTGTTAAAACAAGACAGTCCCAGCCAGAAATGTTCTAAGAACAGTTCGTGCCCACCACAACAGGTTCTTAGAACATTCTTCGGTGGCCCCTAGGCAAGCCAGGACGCTTCGCCGCTGCTTGATTCTGGGGCCCCCGAGGCACGAGACACGGGAGGCGGGCGGAACGGGCAAGCCGGCGGCCTCGCGCCAGCCACAGGGCCAGCAGCAGCAGGGGCGCCAGCGGGAGGGCCCGCGCGCAGCGCCTGCCGCGGGGAGCCCGCGGCCCACCCCTCCGCCTCTTCGATCTTCCCCCTCGAGACTCCCTCCTCGATCCTCCTCCTGCGCCTCGTCGACCCTCCTCCTCTCTTGGGCAAGCCGCAGGCGCGAGCGCTCCGGGCGTCAGTCCTCCTGCTCCTCCTCCGCATTCTCCTCCTCGATACTCGCTCCTCGAGCCTCCTCCTCAGCCTCCTTCTCCTCCTTCTCCTCCTCCTCCTCCTCCTCCTCCTGCTCGATCGTCGACCCTTCTTCTCCTCCTCCTCCTCCTCCTCCTCCTCCACCACCTCCTCCTCCTTCTCCTCTCCCTCCGTGGAGCGAGGAACCCAGCCTTGCAAGGTCCTGTCGCTAGCACATGCCTAAGCTTGAGCCTCAAATGCTTGGCTGTCTGTCCAGCGCCTCCTTAGTAATTTCTGAGATCAGGCAGAACACGCTGGCCCGGCAACCTTGTAACTAACGACCCGCGTGCCAGTGCGATGGGCGCGCGGGACACCGCGCCATCGAGCTCCCAGAAGTGGCATCGCCCAGCATAGCAGCCGAGGCGATCCCGATGAGGCGCCGACCCCCATCTGGTTTCGGGACGAGACAGACGAGCACTGCTGTCCAGGCCGCCGGCACGGCACCGCCGCCCAGGACGCTGTGCCATTCCTGGAGGAGGAAGGCCACGTGGGCCAGGCGCCAGCCGTCTCGCTCAGCAGCCTCGCTGCGCACCCGCCGATCCCGGTGGCGAAAAGCCTCGCCAGCCTCGGTGATGTCCACGCGCGGGGGCCTGCCAACCCTGACGGGGGGGCCCTTGCACGTGGGCATCGACGAAACGACGGGGGGGGGGCTGGTCTGCCCAGAGGCGGGCCCAACTGGTGGCCTCGGCCTCGACCTGGGCCTTCGGGTGGAGAGGCCCGCGCGCGTCGCCGTGAAGGCGGCGGTGATCTCGCAGCTGGGCAGCCAAGGCACGGTGCAGTGATCGTCCTGCACCATCGGGCAGTCCCAGTCCGCCAGTTTGCGGCTGCTGTCGAAGGCCTCACGCGCGTCGGCGATGTCCTGCAGCTTCGAGGCCGTGCAGTGGTCTGGCGTCCAGCGGTACGATGGCTGGCGCGCGCGCGCGCTGAGTCGGCCTGGCGCCGTTGCAGGTGGGCGGCGGGGTGGCACTTGCCTGCAGCAGCAGCCGCACCATGTTTCTGTGTAATATTTACCTCGCGCACAATCAACGCCGCAAGTCCAATAATATGAGCTACCGCCACAAGAATCCCGCCATCTACTGCCACACGAGACTCTTTCCTGCTTCGTCGAGTCGAAATTGTCTGGAGTGTCGTTCAGTCCTGGCACACGCCTTCCACCCAGTAACGCGCGCCCTGACGTGGTCGTCTGCAATCGCGGTGAGTACGCTGTGCGCAACCAGCACCACTGATCACACGGCCCAAGGCACCCTCTGGGCTGCCATCCCTCAAAACGGAACTTCGAGGAGATCGTTTACGTACGTATGTGTTCGTGGAGTACTGAACGGGGGAGCCTGCACGGCAGTAGCGTGAACCACCGAAGCTAAACCCAAAACATCGGTCACAATACACCGGCCGAACGATAGACCCGACCGAAAGTCCCAGGGGTACGAATCACATGCGTGAGAGCCCCCATGCCGGCACACCAGTCACACGTGGCCCCCTCGGGAGCTCCACTGGAATCTGATCAACGATGGAATTGCCTGGAATGTAAGTCTACTGCAGGTAGACCCACCGCCATTCAAACCCTGTTGGACATGGAACCACCTTGAATAGACTCATGTTAGGGGTGGATCCACCTCTCATGAGATTAGATTGGAGGTGGCTGCGATCCATCTTTAGTAGAAACTAACTGAAGGCGGGGTCGCCTTCAATTGAATCTTCATAGGGGTGGAGTCACCTACGCGGGGTACTACTCCAATAGGCACACCTCCCTCAGAAGGAACCTTCTCGTAAAGTCGCACAGAGGGGCTCGAAATGTAATCTACACAATAGACATCAAGCTGTAAATCACCCACACAAGAAGTCCGATTGAAAAGCCGAACAACATGATCATATGTGTAATTCATAGAAGCACTAATGCGCAACTCATCAACAATGTCACAAACGTGTTTCGCGTGGTGTGAACTTGTGTCGGCTCCCTTTCATCAGAACTCCTTTGGTGGGCGATTTACGCATTGATTCCTAGTGTGTGTGGGTTACACATAGAAACTTGTGTGCGGCTTTTCAATGGGAATTCTTTGGTGGGCAACTTACACAAAGAATCCTCTTGTAGCGAATTACACAAGGAGCGCAGAGGGTGTTCCACGGGAACCACATGCCATCCGTTTGTGTTTCAACTCACTTCATCTTCCGCTCTCCTCTTCCATCATCAAAAAAGGCTAGGCACTGCCAACGTTCCTTCCTGCAGCCGTGACGGGTTACATCCAAATGTGGCCCGCTGCGGCTGACCCCTGCGACCCCATCAACAACGTCGCTCCGTCCTTCTCACGCACGCATTAATCCTTTTGCTAGCCCCCTCCCGCAGTCTCCACCTGTCTTGCGGCACTCGCAACTTTTAGATGGCTGGGTCCTTCGCCCGGCTACTTACTTGTTGCTGTGTGATGCCGCCTTGGACCACCAATCTTGCTCCGCGAGAATCAGGAAGCCATGAGCAAATACCCCGAAACAATCTTGGTTACCGACAAGACGAAAAAACGTTCTGCAAATGAGGATCGCCAATGGCAGCCACACCACAGCCGGCTCTGGCCGCCTCTGGCCGCCTCGGGAACTGAAGCAAACGTCAGGTGTGGCGTCGGCCAACCTGGAGGATATTCGGGCCGGGCGACAGGGGGGGATAGCAAAGGGGGGGTTTGAGAATCAGCTCACAGAGCTGATTTTCCCGGCGCCTCCCGGCGCCTGAGGCGGCCATGTATCGAGGAATGGGCCCCTCGGAGGGGCTGAAACCAGCTGCATGCAGCAGAGTTCGTACCCCCCCCCTTTCCCTATCCCTCCCTTTCGTTCGGCCCGAAATATGTCGGGCTCGGTGTTGGGCTGGGCGTGGGAAAGGCAGTCGGAAACGCCGCCAGGAAGGGCGTCGGGAAGGGCGTCGGGAAGGGCGTCTGATACGGCGTCGGAAAGGCCGTGGGGAAGGCAGTGGTGAAGGGCATCGGGAAAGGGGTTCGGGGTCGGGTACGGCATCGGGTACGGCGTCGGGTACGGCGTCGGATACGAGATCGTTGACCGGTACAAGAAATTTGAAATGATTCGTTTCATCCACAGCAGTGATAAACGTGCGGAATTCAAAAGATGGGTGGATCGAGTAACATCAAGATGGAAAGATTGCACATATTCATTACCAATGGAGCCCTAATCATACAACGTATTAGCCCGTACGTAAGGATGGCAATGTATCAAGTTGTTCATGGTCAATGCCCAATGCAATCGTTTTGGCTTCTGCTCTCGTCTGCATGCATGCACTCTCCCCACAAAAACGGTGCTCGCGGGCACGAATCAACGGCGATCATCAGACCAACGCTGGCAGCCGCATGAATTCGGATCAAGCTGTACTCAGCGCACCAGGTGAACTGCTCTGCACTTTCTCTCACAGATGCGTAGCGTTGGCAACTCCATGGATCTGCAGCTGAGCAACCACACGGTCACCCAACTCATACGCAATACTTGCGACCGCACATGGCCCATCGCCTTGCCTGAACCGTTGACCGGCGAGGGCAGCTCCGGAATTCGCCGCCGACTGCTGCAACGGCCGACGGGCCCACCCACACTCGGACACCCAGAAACCCAGAGGACACGGTTCCCTCCGACGGGGAGCCCTCCCCCTTGCCATGAAGCAGCCATGTCCCGAGGGAGGGAAGGGGTCCTGGACAGGGCATTGCCCAAGGACGAACTTTTCACCCTGACCAGTTCTGTGACAGTCCTGGGGCTCGTGGAGGGCCCTGGGGGTTCCAAGCGGAAAACAAATTCGGGACCCGTTCCCTCCATGGCGACTACTAGATGCTCTGCCGGCTTGTCCCGCTCGGGCTCTGTGGCAACTCTCAAGACCGTACGAGGCGCAAGAGGGGGAGCACAAGGGAGGGGGGGGAACTGCTCAGAGGATGGGCTCGAGCTGCTGGAATCGCGCGCAGCTTCGGCAACGACAGCGGCTGCGGTGCCCGCCTCGTCGCCCAGCGCCGCCCCCGCGCAGTCGGCGCGTGGCAGGGCGGCGCCGCCATGGGCGGAGGCGGCGCGGGGGGCGCCCCAAAAGCGGCGGGGTGAGCGGCTTCGCCGAGAACCGCCGCGGGCCGCCGCGCGGGCGGCGCGCGCCTGCAGAGCCCGCGGCGGGAGGCGCAGCTCGAAACCCCGCGGAAGCGGGGGGGGGGGGGGGGCAAGGGTCGGGAGGCAGCCCGAGGGGCAGCCGGGTCCACCACGGTCCTTCAACACGACGCAGGCGGTGCAGCGAGGGCTGAAACAGGCGGCGTGCCATCGGCGGGTGCGGGCGGGACGCATGGGGCTGACACCGAGTGCGTCCTGAGGACCACTGGACCGTGAGGGGCAACGAGAAGCAGCGGGACCAACCCAGGGGGCAGGCGAGCCCAGAATGGAATCGGCAGGTCGGGTCGGCGATCGAAATGATGCGGATCGGCGGACATCGATCATCGGCAGCCAGGTCGGGAGAAGTCGAGTCGGCAGGAATCGGCAGGCTGGCAGGCCTCCGTTGAGGAATCGGGGATCGGAGTCCACGTCGGAGTCCGAAGTCGAAGCGAAATCGGAACGGGAGGCCATCGACATCGAACCGGATCGAAATCGGAGGAACCGAAATGATGAGCCCCGGCGGGAGGGGGGGAGCCACCGCGCGCGACTCGGCGACGCAGCGACGGTGGCAGGGTTGAACCGAAACGGTGCTTTTCGTTTTCGTGGTGTTTTCGTTTTCCCTCGCCTCTGTCTCGAGTCCGCCTGCACCGCAAAACGAAACCGAAACGAAAACGGCCCACGAAATCCCCCAAAAACACCGTTTAGGTCCAGCCCTGGACGACAGACGGGCGACAGGCCCCCGATGCAGCACGAAGCCGCGCGTGCCCGGGCGGGGG
This sequence comes from Prorocentrum cordatum, assembly GCA_963575745.1. NCBI lineage: Eukaryota > Dinophyceae > Prorocentrales > Prorocentraceae > Prorocentrum > Prorocentrum cordatum. The sequence continues at coordinate 87,984 of CAUYUJ010015808.1, read as the reverse complement.
GTGCGCTGTCCGGCCCCTGCCGACGAGGAATGGGCGAGGGGGGGGGGGCGCCGCGCTCTCCTGTGAGCCTGCTCCTCCCCAGGTGCAGAGTGGGTGCCCGCCTCCTCCTCCTCCTCCAGCCTCCTCCTCCTCCAGCCTCCTCCTCCTCCTCCAGCCTCCTCCTCCTCCTCCTCCTCCTCCTCCTCCTCCTCCTCCTCCTCGTGCCTCCTCCTCCTCCTGCTCCTCCTCCTCTTCTTCCTCAGGGCAAACCCGCGACGGATTTCTGCTACTCCCAACCCTCCCGCAATGGATCGCGTCTTGAATGAAACAGTGCGGTCGCACACGCTCCCCTGGCCCCCCTCCTCCGCTCCTACGACAAGTCTTCCATCCTGTCTTTCTCTTGTATGGTTTTTGCCTGCCTGCCTGCCTCTTGCTTCGCCTTCTTACCTGGGGACTCGCCATCCCGGGCTGCGAACTGCGAGCTGCAAAACCATCACCAAATTCGACAACTGCTGCGGGGACTGGCACAATGACGTGTGAAACTGTTGCCGCTTTCGAAGACCGCTGAGGGGCCAGTGCAATGACGTCTTGCGCGGACTCAAATTCGACGTCGCATTCCCTCGGGCGTTGAACCTGTCACAGTTTTCGAGGCAGCTAGGAGGTCAAACGAGGTGACGCCTCACGCGGGCCCAAATTCGACCTCGCCATCCGCAGGGGGTTACCACGACATGCGAAAGTGTCGCCACAAGTGGAGGTGGGTCGACTTTCGCAACCACAGGGCCGCGCGCACAGGCCTGGACACCTCTCGCGCCAAGGTCATAACCTCCACGGACTGTCAAGGCCAGAGCCATGCGCGGAATTTCGTCATCGTCGACGCAGGGGTGAAAAGACGCGGTCAACCTTAAAGGGAAATTGGGACACACAAATAAATACACACAAATAAAAATAGTCCCCCATATTTTCCCATATTTTCTGGGTTTTTGTCTTCCCCCCCAATTCCCATATTTTCCCATATTTTCCTGGGAATCGAGGATTAATTGTGTCTGTGTGTTTTTGTCCCTCCTGAAACCTGGTCACTTTGTGCTTGCATCAGTATATGGTGCTATCAAGGGCCACGGTGGCTGATCACCTCCTGGTGATACGGGACCCCGGCCTAGCGTTCGTTTCCTTTTGTCCGCACGCGGATCTGGTGGCGCACTTGCGCGCTTTGAACTCTCGCATCGAAGTGTGCAGGGATGAGACCCAACGGCTGGCAGTGCAGCGCGGCCTCCTTCGGTTTCTGCGCTGACAATACAACCGACCGTCCTCGGGATGACGCTGCTCGAAGGCGACAGTAGAAACAATGCCCCCCTCCCTTTCCTCCTTCATCTTTGGTCGTCGTCCTCGTCGTCTTTGCCCTTCCTCTGTCTGCAACTGCTGCTTCGACGACATACCGCGCTCACCTGATCCTCCGCCTCCGTTTCTTTCCCGTCCGTCCCACAAGAGCCTAGGCCCGAAAGGGCCCCAAAACTTCCCAAAAGGCCTCCAAGAGGGCCCCCCCAAACGGCTTCAGAGGGCCGCAAGACGGACCCAAAAGAGGCCCAAGAGACGGAACACGAACCGAACATCCAACTTTCCGGCCAAACAGGCCCCCCCGAGGCCTCAAGAAGAGCCCAGCAGCCCCCCCAAGAGGCCCCATCCAAAAAGGCCAACAACAACTGCCACAAAAGGCCGCTAAACGGCCCCCAAGAGGCGTTCAAACTGCCCCCAAAAGGCCCCAAAGAGGCCCCCCCGCCTGATCCCAACGAACATCCACTAGGGTTCACACCCACAACCCAGGCACGGAAGGCCATTCAACAACTTTGGCCGCCTGTTCGGATAAATGGCTGCAGAATGTGTTGGGCACGTCGCGTCGTCATTGTTTGTATTACGCTCGGCATCTAGGGACCATCGCAAGACCCCGGGACCGTCGAATAACGAATTGGGATGGAAAGCGAAATCAGAGAATGTAGCGAACCCCCTGGGGGTCAACGGTGTGAAACAGCAGGACGTCGGGAATCTGGGGGCTGGGAAAACGAACGGGGAGAAGGACAGCAACAAAAAAAGTCTTGCGGGCCTATGAGGGGTCGTTTGTGCCTTCTTGGAAGAATGTTTGGGGCCTACGTCATTCCCTCAGTACCTAGCGGACAGGATCCACAGACCAACCGTTCGAAAAAAGGCGTTGAGCTTAGTTCCAAAACTGTCAACTGCGTTGAGCGATGCGCGAAGTCAACTCTGACACCACCACCCGCCCCGAAACATGGCTCTCGCGTTGACGCTGGTTTCGCGCCGAGTCCAACGCGGACGGGCCATTTGCTGCTCTTGTTGAGTCGACACTTTGCGCTGCGCGCGCAGCGGAGGCGCGCGCGAGGGCATCGGCGCGCGCGTGCGCACCTCCACCGCGCGCCAATCCCGCCGCGCGCCATGCGCGCGCGGAATCATCAATGCGCGCGCGGATTCCCAGCGCGTGTGCGAGCCTTCCGGGCGCGCAGAACGCGCGACGACAAATCGTCCGACCGACAAATCTGCCCTGTGGTCAGCATTCCCGATGCGATCACAATGCGAACGGCGCTTCCGCGATTTGTGTTGCACGTCTTCTCAAATCACTGTCGTCGCCAATTCGGAGTTTGACGCGGCTCTGCGCGGCTAACGGATTTTGTCGTCCGCTGTTTTTTTGTCGTTGGCAACTGTTTTCTTGGTCATTTGAATGTGTCATCGGCCTCCTCTTTTCTTATCGTCGGTATGTACTGCCGATCGCGGGCCTTTTGTCGTCGGCCCTTGTATTTTCCGTCTTTTCTTTCTGGTGTCCGTCACGGTCGGATTCAAAGTTTCACTCGGGCTCGTCAACATGCTGGGGGTCCTTTGCGGCCAGATCCATTTTCCATGCCTTTCAAGCTTCGCGCGTCCCCATCATCCCGTGTGGAAACGATGCCAAGGCGTTGCTCATGGAAGTTCGAGTCTTGGTCCCCGCCCGCCCTGTTGAGAGACCGCGCGCAACCACTGGGGGGCGCTCAACGCTAACAATGTCTGGAACGCGTGACCGGCACTGCGGCTATGCTATCCAAAAATGATTGTCGTTCGTCGTTTTCGGATCCGATGGAAATGGAGGGAATGACCTGTATATAGGGCCGTCTTGGAGCATCGGAAGCCCGAGAAGGCGAGAACGCTCCAAGAGGAGGGCATCCTGGGCCGTCTGGAGGACATCTTGAGCAACCTTGGGGCCGCCCATCTTGGTAAAAACGGCGAAACACCTCAGGACCCGTTTACCTCAGGACCCGTTGAGAGAAGAGCAAAAAACACCATCAACATTGGCGCTCCGCGCGGACGTTTTGGATCTGCGCAGGACCCCCTCCCAAGCTCTGGAGGCGCCGCTGGGGGGGCCAGCGCGGATCCAAGAAATCCGCGCGGAGCGCGAAAAGCATATGTCGATGGCGTGTTTCCTTCTTCGAGCTTCCTGCATGGCGAATCTGGGCCGTCTTGGAAGACGAGGGGGGGCACCGGGAGCGGGCGGCCGATCCGGCGGCGCCGCTCGCGCGCTTGTCGCGCCTTCTTCTCGAGGCCCACGGCCTGGGCCATCCGATCCTGGGCACCGGGCACGCGCGGGGGGAGGGGCAGGGGGAGGGAGGGAGCAGGAGGGAGGAAAAAGGTGGGAGGAGAGGGAGGAATGGAGGAGGGAGGAGATGGAGGAGCAGGAGGGGAGGGGAGAGGAGGGAGGAGAGGGAGGAGGGAGCAGCATGGAGAGGCTGTTGGGAATGGGCCCGAAGCCGATCCAGCGCGATTGTACAGAATGGAACGTCCGAATACGTGCCCTCTCCGGGGATCCCAAGCAAACGAGTCGTGGTCTCGCTCGCACCCAGGCAGCCAGGTCAGCCTCCTCGAGGCCGAGAAGCGCTCAGGTACTGCTGACGGGCGGCAACAAAAACGCTCAAGAGGTCAAACTGGCCTGGCTGACTGTCCTCGGGGTCCCCGGGTTCTCCCGCGGCCAGAGACCAGGGGGAAACGCAAGGTGGATGGGGAGGGTAGGAGGAGGGGCATGCGAGCGATGGTCAAACATCGGGGATGGACAGAACCCCCTTTAGTAAAACGTGGCTCAGTGAAAACAACCTTGGGCCCAAACCTGGCGAGCGCAAGCCTGGAAAATGACGGCCGCGGCGCCCTCTCGAGAACCGAAAAGGGACAATTCACTCACCGACGTGTCACGGTGGGGGCTCTGTCCACCCCTGAAAAAAACTGGCCTGACGCGACACGACACAGCGGCCCTACGCCGCAGCTCACGCGGGCCGCCAGCACGGGAGCCGCAAGCTGACGCGCGGCCTCACGCGGGCAGCTTAGGCGCCGATGTCGGCGAGGCCGATCCCGTTCTGCTGCGTCGCTCACTTGTTTGACCTTCGCCTCGCGGGGCGAAACTAGGGAAGCGAATAGCCAGCAGCCTGCCTTCGGCAACTGCCACAAGATGCTCGTGCTGCCGAGGGCCGCTCCCACCTGCAGTTCCGCAGGGCGTGTGAAGCAGGAAACAAAGCGGGCACGCCAGGCCCTACCTGTCGATGCAGCCGCGGAAGAGAAGATGCCACGGACATAACGTGGTATGAGGGCACGGAGTCCTGGCAAGTCTGCTGACCCTCCACGAAGAGCTGGCACCGGTCCGCGCGATCAGTGTCAGCACGCGCTCTCGGCACTCCACGCGGGCGAGCATGCCTCAGCAGGATTCCTGCAGCAGCTTTTCCTTGGCCTCCTCGGCATTGGCGCCGGAGATTTCCATCAAGATAGTGGGCGGCTGAGCACACCTGACTCGCATGGCGCTCTCAAGCCCGTGCCCTGTTTCAGTGGCTCTGTCTAGCTTTCGGCATCCGGGGCCTCTTCAGGCCATTTCAGCTCTCGACTGACATGGCTAAGGCATGAAGTCCGCAAGTGTACATGAGACACACTACTGACTGCAATGCTGTCGGCGTCGGCCAGAGAATCCCCGCCATCGCCAGAGGCAGCGCACTCGGGTGTCTCATCCGGGCCGCGCGCTTCGTGACCATCCGCCGCCTTAGCCACAGCAGGCCCGTCGCGTGGCTCAAAGCCACGAATCTGGCGGCTGCCGGGGCTCCGCCACCGGCATCACCTCGAGCGTCGTGTTCTTGCTAAGCTTCGCACGCGTCCGCCCTGCACTCGCCGGTGACCGCAGGCGCCCTCCCAGATCTCTCCAGAAGGTGACGCGCCTTCCTTGTCAAGCCGAGCTCCTGCTTGCTCTCCTGATTCTGCAGCCGCTGCTCCGGATGGCCCTGCGCGCCGCCAGCCAGCCACCATCGCCGATGAAGGAGTGCGAAGTGCTTCCATACGTCGGAGAAGAGGAAGCGGCCTTGGACATATGGAGATCTCGCTCTGGGACGCCCAGAATGGGTACGGAAAAACTGGGTACGGAAAGGCTCCCAACGATCACCCGAAAGGCTTCCAGGATGGCCCCAGAACGGCCAAAGAGGCCCCCAAAACGGCCCTAGAAGGGCCCTAAGACGGCCCAGTATACTGCTTAAGACGCCCACGATGGCCTCGAACCCCCAAGACGGCTTCAGACGGCGTCAGACGGGCCAGAAGCCCACTCACACCAAGACAACCCAAAATGGCTCTAAGATAGCCTAAGACGGCCAAAGAGACCCCCAAGAGGTCTCCAAGACGCAACAACCGGCCTCCAAGAGGCCCGAAGAGGCAACAATCATTAATTTTCCTGAGGTTTTGGACGGTTTGGGCATTTGCTTCTTCTCGGCACCTCCGACGGCCCGAGACGGTCTGCGAGCTCCCAAAGATCGCCCGAAAGACCTCTAGGATGGCCCCAGACGGGCCCAAGAGGCTTCCTAGACTGCCCCAAAAGGGCCCCGAGACGGCCCAAGAGGCCTCCAAGACGCCCAAGATGGTCTCCAAGACAGCCCTGGAGCACCCTGAGATGGTTCCAAGTCGGCCAAGAGAGGCCCCCAAGACGGCTTCCGACCGCGTCAGACGGGCCAAGGATGCCCTGAGACAGCCGACGAGGCACCCGAGAAGAGAAGCCCAAAGGCCCCCAAGAGGCCCAAGGAGGCCTCCAAGATGCCTCAAACAAACTCGCAGGAAGCTCCTTCCTCCTCCTCCTCCTCGTTCTCCTCCTCCTCCATCTCCGAATCTTCCCAACCATCCTCCTCCAAGTGTTCCGCGAAAGGTTTCGACAACGGTTGGGGTAACACATGGTCTGATAGCTTGGCAGAGCTCTTGACACAACGTTCGGCCACATGGGCATTTCAAAGGCAGGGGGCGGCTGTGATTCGCCGCAGGCGTCTTCGATCCGCCGCCCCCTGTTGGCTTGCCACAGGGGTGTCCGGCGTGCTAGACCCTACCGGTTTTGGTTTTCGCTATTTTTCCCAACCCTCCTTGGTTGCGCATTCGTTTTAAATAGACCACTGAGGTCTCCAGTCCTCCCCCTGCTCCTCCTCCTCCTCCTCCTCCTCCTCCTCCTCCTCCTCCTCCTAGCCGTTCTGGCCCAAGTTTTTGGGCTTGCAGGAGCTGTCTTCAGAGCGGCAGTCGCTCATGCGAGTCTTTGTGGCTCGGAGTTCAGTGAGCTCCTGGAGGAGCAAAGTTTTCAGTGAGGAGTCGTGCTGTGCATGGCTCGGCGCGATGAGGCGGACATACTCCCAGGGACCCGATCGCCCTATTGGCCTATTGGGGGTGTCCGAGTTGCGGAAGGAACCAGAATTTCGCGTGTCGGATTCGGTGCGCATGTGGGCAGTCAGCCCCGAGGTCTATCGTGGAGCGCGCTCGTGCTGCTGCGACCGCCTTGGGTTCCTCTTCTCGTCCTCCTCCTGGCGGCCCTTCTGGGCAGCCTCGCGGGCAACGTGGCGTACGGATCAAGAACCCACCGTCCGATCTCGCAGGCCAGCTTGCCGCCATGGAGAAGCGTATCATGGAGCAGGTCTCCGCCAAGCCGTCATCTCCTGCGGGTACCGCGGCCAACGGAGGTGGAGGTGGCGGGCATGCACAGGCAGGAGCTGGCGGTTCTGACGGCACTGCCAACACCTCAGAAGATGAGAAACTACGCGTTCGTGCCCAGCATTTGGAGGAGTCAGTTCAGGCTCTGCGCAAGTGTGATGGCATACCCGCGGCTGCCATTGAGCCTGTGGAAGCGGAGCTCAAGTCGGCGAGGGCAGCGGTGCAGTCCAAGGAGCCAGTGCTGTCTCGCGCCACGACGTTGGGGCACAAGCTGGCTGACAAGCAGAAGACGTGCGAGACTCTCGGCAAGTCCATCGAGGATCAGAGGAGGCTGGTGGAGGAGGCGCAGCGGGCGCTGGTCGAGCTCAACGAGCGGCAGCGCAGCCTCCGTGTCGAGACCGACGCAATCAAGATCGAGCTGCAGGCGGCGATGCAGCAGGTGGCACCGTCGATTCCTGAGCAGGTGGAGGTGGATCTGGACCTGGACCCCAGCACGCTCGAGGGCCCTGTCGCGGACGGGGTCAAGGACATACTGGCCTCCCCCGAGTTCGCAAGGTTCAAGAAGCTGTACGCGGACAAGACGGCGGCGGTGCGGGCTCAGCAGCCTGCGCCACAGCAGGCGCCGCCGCATGCTGCTGCGGGCGCTGGCGCAAGCGCGTCGGAGGCCGAGCGGGTCCGTGCTGGCGACGACGACGTCGACATGGAGGAGCTCTCGGAGGAGACGATGCAGCAGGTCCTCGCGGCGGCGCGCAAGGATGGTGCTGAGCATGAGCAGGCTTTCATCGACCTGCTCAAGCAGCTCGGCGTCAAGGCGAAGAAGCCACGTTGTGGGTGATGTTCTTCTTCGGTGCCGTGCACCGCTGCTATCAAGTATTCCGTTGTCGTCCGCTGGTGTACCTGTTCCTCCGCTACGTGGAGGCCCGAAGGTGGTCAGTGACGACCCTTTCTTCATCGAGACTTTCAACGGGTCTTGCTGGAAGACGCTGCGTCGCAGATTACGTGAAACGCCGGCAGTGATTGTATGTGCGCAGGAGATCGGGATCAGCAGTGACCTCATAGGACAGGCCACCTCTACGGCTCGCTCTCTTGGCTTCCACGTCTTGTTTGGCCCCTCGCTCTTGAACGGTGAGACGGGCAAAGTTTCATGTGGAGTTGCGGTTTTTGCCAGATTTAGCATTGGTTTACGGTGGCCTCCAGAAGGTCCTGGCCCTGTTGTTCCTGGACGGGCTATAAAGGTGCTGGTGGATTTCCCTGGCTGGCCTACGGTCTCGGTTTTCTCGGTTTACCTGAAGACGGCCGAGGGCCTCAGCGAGGCCAATGTCAAGATGGTAGCCGATATAGGTAAGAAAGTACATGATCCGATGCATACGATTTTGGCTGGGGACTGGAGCTTGTCGCCGCAAGTTTTAGAGGTTTCTGGAGTACCGCGTAAGTTAGGGATGTTGGTTCTGGCACCTATCGAGCACACGTGTCGGACCCCGTCGACAACTCGACCATCGACTTCTTCCTGATGGGCCCAGGTCTCTCGAGGCTTACTTCAAGTGTCTCGGCGGTGATGTCTTGGGATGTGAAACCCCACAGGCCTGTTCAGCTAAAAGTTCGTGCCGATGCCCTGTCACTGAGGCAGCTTGTGTATCGCAGTTACCAGCGGCTCCCTGTGTTAGTACCCTTTGGACCGCGGCCACGCCCACCAGCATGGCAAGGAGTTCTTGCTCACGCTGCCCAGGCTGCGGCTTCGGCCATGCATGAGAAGGCGTCTGCAGCCTGGAGTATTTTGAACAATGCTTGGGCTCATTTTGTGGATGTTGCCGAACTGGAGCTTACTCACACGTTGGGGATCGAGCCGACCGAGTGAGGCGAACGTTCGAGAACCATCAAGTCGTCGTGGGTTTCAGTCTTATATCGCCCGAAGGATCCTGATGATAAGCTCCAGGTCGTTGCTGGTTGGAGGTGGTTGTTTCAATCTTTTCAGGAATTTCTCCTTACGGTGCAAGATGCGAGCGAGGCGAACTCCCCGACGTGCATCCAGCTCCAGGTGTCGCTCCAGGACTCCTGCCCTGGCGAAGGCTTGTCGGTGCGACTCGATGCCTCTCTTTGTGCGATGCGCGACCTTGCGAGGAGTTGGCAGCGCCACAGCGCCTTCCGCCTGCAGGAGTGGCTAGAGCTAGCTAAGCAGTTTTTGGACGACGCTCGCGAAGATTATGAGCAAGCTGGTTCAGACGGAGAGAGAATTCAGCGGGAGTCTTGGGGTCTCTGGCAGGAGCGGGCCCCTGCTGGCTCAGCCAGGATCGTGCACCGTTTTACGCAGCTGAAAAAAGGCCTGGCAGCCTACGGTTATCCAGAGTGCTCCTGGAGTTGTTACTGCTGATCCGCATGCGCCTTTGAAGGATGAATCTCGTACACCCTGCGAAATGCTTAAGAAATCATGGGTTAAGAAATTCATAGTCTCAGAACTTGAATAAAAACCTAAAGTTTCCATTCAAATCTTAGGATTTACATTGAAACATTAAGAATAATCGAGACTCTGGCCGAAAATTTAAGTTTTCTTAAGCATCGCCTAAGGTGTACCTTGGGTAAGTTCTGGGGAGCCCTTCTGGAGCCACCCGGCGCTTGGATCCCTGATCGTCAACGGTTCCCGAGGGCCAGCGTCGAGGACCTCCGAAAGAGCATCCTGGAGTTTCCGCCGCCACACAGCACACAGTCTAGATGGCTTTCATCCGCGGCGTGTTGGCGTCCCCTCCGACGAGGGCCTCTCGTGCTTGGCTGTGCTCCACGAGGCCGTGGAGCGGCTTGGCCTTTTCCCAGCGCAGCTGCTGTGGATGCTGATGCCGCTACTTGAGAAGCCCAAGGGAGGTCTCAAACCGATTCTTCTCCTGGGATCCTTTGTTCGGGTTTGGGAGCGACTTCGTCGACCTCAAGTGGATGATTTCCTGGAGAGGGCCCAGCGGCCCTACTGGGCCTTTGGCGTGGGTCAGTCGGCTGAGGTTTCGATTTGGCAGCAAAGTGTTAGAGCGGAAGAGACCTCCGAAAAGGGCGAGTACACTGCAGGGTTCATCTGGGACGGTATGAAGTACTATAAGTTCTTCAGGCTCCAGTGGCTTCGGGATCGGGCACTGTACTGGCGTATCCCCACAGTCCTCATTAAGGTTCTGTATAACCTCTGGAGGTCACCGAGGATACTCTGATTGGGTGCTGATCACTGTCCACTGGTACAATTTGCTGGAAATGGTTTACCCGCGGGGGATATTTTCAATGACGTGTTTGTGAAGGTTTACGCGATGTTCGAGTTTGACCGTTGGTCCAATAGAAATCCAGGGGTGAGTTTGGGATCATATGTCGACGACGACACGGTTTCGGCCTACGGTCCTGAAGACACCATTCTGCATGATCTGGCCAAGGCGGCCAAGGATTTGAAGTGGGTATTTCAAACGCGTTTAGGTGTTCGGCTTGCTGAAGACAAAGCTGTCTCCTTTTCTTCTTCCAGCAGGAATGCCGCAAGTTTATGCAAGCGACTGCAGCCGGTATGCCCCTCTCCGGCCACGAACTCCACGGTGTCGCTGGGTGTGGACCGAGCACCTGGTCAGGGGTAATCGGCGAAGAAGGCGAGGGCACGGCGGCAACACAGGTTTCACGATATGCGCGTTCGTAATCGATTGCTCCAGCATTATAAGAAGAAGCCCCCAAGGGACCGCACACGTATAAACAAGATATATGTTGCAGGAGTTCGACCAGCAGCAGGTTTTGGAAGTATGGTTCTTGGAGTTTCTGATCATGAGTTAGCGTCTTTGAGGTCGGTGCTCATCTCTGGCAAGACTCCTGCCCACCGAGGAGCTAGCATAACAGCGAAGTGTGTCCTTCATGGTGACCCCGCTTGGCGACAAGCAGTAGCCCCAGCCTTGCAATGGTCCAACAGCCTCTGGCAGAGCCTCACCGAGCCCAAGGTCAGTTACTTTTCGTTTCGGGGCCACATTCGGATTTGGCGTACGATATCGTCTTCGTCTCCTGAGATAGGCCCTGCCGTTTGGCGTAAGTCAAGAGGCCCAGGGCATAGAATGTGTTGGACATGGCGGGGTCCCGCGCAGCGGACAGAGAGGATATGACACCTTTTGCGTTGCACACAATACCCCTTTGTGCCAACACGACTACGGAAGATACACTTAGCACAACACGCTAGCTCAATGTGTGGCACCTGGACCGATCGGAGCACCTATATCACAGCACCCCCGACTTTGTGTCGGTCCAGGTGTCTGGCGACTCGCTTCTCGGAAGCCGAGAGCGAGAGCAGAGAGAAAGGAGAGAGAGAGAGAGAGAGAGAGAGAGAGAGAGAGAGAGAGAGAGAGAGAGAGAGAGAGAGAGAGAGAGAGAGAGAGAGAGAGAGAGAGACCATTCTCGAGCTGCCGTCCTCACTCCTGGTCCCCAGCCGTCCCCTCCTCCTGTCTTCCCTCGCCCTCCTCTAGTCTCCTCTTGCTGAATCCTCGGCTTCTGCTCTTGGCCACTTTGCCGGTGGCTCTTGCCTCCAGCTCTGAGCCCGGGTCTCTGAGATGGAGCCGTCCTGTTCTGAGAAGATGGGCCAGCGCAGCGTTCCCTTTGCTCACGTCCAACTTCGTGAGAGGGTCGGAAGGGTTAAAGGGATGGGGCACCCATCTCACCACTGACCCGTCCTGCTGAAGTGCGTCTCGGAGAATCGACAGATCGATCGCCGCCCTCCTGTCCTCCTTCCTTCCTGCCGTGCACTTCGCGAGCGAGTCGAAAACGGACTTGGCGTCGACGATCCTCACTCCTCCTCCTCCTTGGCTGGCTGGTCTGAGCACTGACTCCTCCTTCAACAGGCACGCCGTCTGCCCTGCGCCCGCTGCCCTGTCCAGTGAAGGTCTGATGCCGAAAGCTGCTTCTCGGAACATGGCCGACAGCCATTCCGTCTCTCCTACACACTGCGACAACGCCATGGTCTCTGCGGCCAGCGACGAGTTGACAGCCCTTTTGAGCCTGGACGACCTCCAGGACAGAACGGACACCCTTCCCGGCTCGCCCCTGGCAACGCACTTGTCCCCGATGCCTGCCACCCACGCTCCCTGGACTGAACCGGACTCGTCTGTGCCGATGCCGCCAGCGTCACTGGCGGTGATCATGACTGCTGTTCTGAGGTCGTGCTTCCAGAAGGTCAGGTGTTGGGATGCTGTGTCTCTCAGCATCTTGGAGGCTTTGTTGGCCATGGCTATGTCGTCTAGTGTCGCCCTGGGAAGCCGCCCTGCCAACATGGATGCTACTCCTGACACTTCGGGTCGAGTCTCCTTCCCCACCCAGTTCAGACGGTAGATGAGAGAGCGGAGCTGGGCAAACTCGTCGGGGCGCAGCTGGGGGTCTCCTTCTTTCCTTCCTCTGGGGAGGTGGATGGGGAAGACCTCCTCCAATATGTATTTCTCCTGATCTATCAGCACTCTGTCCCTCAACCTCCGCACCCTCCTGCCCGCGAACTCTGTGTCTGCGCCCTTCCACTTGCCGAAGGTGTATGCTGCTGTGAGGATCTCCTTGACTTGTTCTCTTATCCAGGGTGCGGATGCGATCCAGAGGTCGTCTACTTCTATTAGGATCTGGGACACAAGCACACCATCTTTCCTCAGGACCCAGTAGCACGGATCTAGCAACAACTTGTGGTACCCGGCCTCGGACAGGGTGGACGTCAGTGTCTTGTACCACTCTAGTGGCGCGTCGTCTAGGCCATACACGGCCACTTCCAGCTCGATGAGACATCCCTCTTCCACGAACACCCCTCTGACACCCTCGCACGGCTCTACGTACAGGGGCCCGTTGGCCCTCTGCAGCTTCCTGCTCTGTGTGAATGCGCTCTTGGCGTCAGCCACGTCTTGCTCGAGATCCAGGGATGCCATAACGAGTGCGAACAGGTTCATGGATTCTGTCTGAGGCGTGGGAGAGTAGGTGCTCATGGTGCCCGTGTCCGGGTCAACATGGCCGTGCACGCACCACCTGCTCTTGGCCGTGCGCGCGGTGTGCAGCCCCTCCTGTACCTTCCACCTCCTCACCATACGAGAGGAGAGGACCCGCTCTGGCCTGGACCTCCTCACTTGCTCGGAGGCCTCTCGGGAGAGTACCCGAAGCACACCTGGCCTGGCAACTGAGCGCCACTCTGCAGCGTCGGCCGCCTGGAATTGGCCGAGCTCTCCCGGATCGAGATCTTTGAGAGAGACCTCACCTCCCCGAGAGGACGCCAGGACCCACTCTCCTGTGGCCTCGCCGTCGTCGCACGCTGCATGGAAATCGGCATTTCCGTTGAGGAAGTCTCCGTGGGTGCCGCTCCAGCCGACCTCTGAGAACCACTGTCCGAAGGCCTCGCAGTATCCTGAGAGCAAACCGTCCTCGTCCATCGCCCTCGAAGCCTCGTCCTCTGCTGCGACTGTGGCTGCCGTGCTGTCTGCTGCTGACTGCTGCTGGGTCTGCTGTGGCTGACTCCTCTGTCCTGCCCACCTCTCGTACTCCTGAACTTGCTCTCTGACCCTCCCAGCAGCGCCGGGCAGCAGCTCGCTCGGCGTGGGGAGACCCGCCCGAGCCAGCTCCGCAGGAGACAGCGGCGCGCCTGTCCCTCCTCGGAGCTGTTCTGGAGATAGTCGAAGGTGAGCGGGTATCGAATCCCCTCCTGCCTCGTCCGCCCTCGCTCTCTTGGACCGCTCCTCACTGTCCTCAGATGCTCTGCTGATCTGGCGGACGCTGCTCAGCGGGGATGTGGGAGGCATGACCGAGGGCTCGGAGGCGGTAGACTGATCGCGTGTCTCGCCAATCGGCACTCGGACTCGACGGGTCTCTGGCCCCGGGGCCCACACCTCCACCCACCTCTGAGCGGGAGGCGGAGAGACTGCTGCGGAGGATCCGCTCGCACCGGGAGAGGCTGCTGCTGCTGCTGCTGCTCTCTCTGCGGGCGACGCGGGGAGGGGAGCGGGATCGCCGTCCTCCTGCTCCTGGCGGGCGACGGGCCCGGGTGGAGCCTCGGACCTGGCGTCCTCTGCGGCCCTGCCTGCGGGCCCTCCTCCTTCTCCTCCTCCTCCCTCTGTCTTCTCCTGTGCTGGCTGCCCGCTCGCTTTCTCCTCCTCCTCTGCTGCTGGTGGCTGCTCCTGCTGAGTCCCGGCGTCGTCCACGGGAACTGGGGAAGTGTCCCAGGCCCCCTCTGGTGGAGGACCCTCTCGGGCCACGTCGACTGCGGATCCGGCCGCGCCGTTTTCTCCGAATCTGTCCCAGAGAGATCGGAGGGCCTCGTGCTGCATGAGTTCTGCTCCTAGGGTCTCCTCCTGGGTTGCGGACCTCAGCTGTTCTGTGGCGCATTTCCACAAGCGAGAGCGGACAGCGACCCACGTCGTGGTGCCTTTCTGACACACCACGGCTCCTGGGCCGACCCAGCGGTCTCGCTGCAACGAATATGGCTTGCGGGACCGAGTGGTGGCCCTGCGCCATACGTACACCCACTGGCCTGGGAGGAACACCCGGTCTCGATGGGGAGCAGACTTCTGTGCTGTGTTCACCTTCTCCCTTGCATCCCCTTGAATGGCCCACCTCTTGGCTGCTGCTCTGATCTCCTGCCTCCTCCTGAAGTCTGCCGCTGCTGTGTCCACCTCCATCGCCCCCTCCTGCATGTCCTCTAGTCCTACACGATCGAGAGGGTCGTCGCTGAGGAGTTCGTGCGGCAGCCGAGGGTTTTGTCCGAAGACCAGCTGCAGTGGGCTGTATCCTCCTCTGTGGAAGAATCTGTTCTTCCAGGCCACGAGTTCACATGCGGCGGTCTCTACCTCCAGGACCGTGGTGGGCACACACTCCTCGATGAGTTTGGCCAGTCGGTCCTTGGCCCACTGACCATGACGTTCGGTCCGGCCGTTCTGCCAGGGCGCCTCGGCGTCCGTGACCTTGTGGAACGTGCCACTCTGTTCCAGATGTCGGGCGAAGGCCTGATCGAACTCTCCCCCTCCATCCGTGATGAGTACCTCTGGTGGACCGTAGTGACGCAGCCAGCCCCGAGCGTATGTGTTCCATATATCGAGGGACGCCGTGCACTGCCCTTCTCCTACTAGACCGACCCACTGCATGTTCGTGCCATGGCACACTATGTTGAGGAACGTGAACTCCTTGCCACCGTATGTGACAAAGAATAGGTCGGCTCCCGCAATTCTGTTGAATGCGTATGTGCGGGGAATGGCTGCTCGTCTCCTCGGTACTGCACGCGAACTGGCCTCACACCTGGGACAATGATACTCGTGCTTGAGATAGTGCAGTACTTCGGGCTTGGCGCGTGCGTTCCTGAGTATGCGAATCATCTCTTCTCGACGAGGATGCCCGAGATTGACGTGCACTCGATCTATCATCCTCTTCTGTGCCTCGGTCACGACTCCTTTCTCTCTCATCAGGCCCGGCCCGTGCTGCTCGCTCCTCCTCCTCTCTGCCGCTCTGGCCGCCTCTGCTGCTGCTGCCTCTGCCAGGGGGTCCTCGACTGCCTCCTCCTCCTCCTCCTCCTCTGCCTCTGCTGCTGGAAATGAGGGTGAGGCTGAGGCTGCATGGATCCACGATCGCTGTGCTGCCCTGGCCAGGGCCGAGCACAGCCTGGGAGGGTATACGGCTGCCTTCCTCGTCATGGTGCTCCCCTCCAGGACTGCGTGCTCGTGTGACCTCGTGCAGCGTCTGCCTTGCATGGCCTCGAGCACGTGCGGATCGTTCGTGATGATCCGTGTGGGCTTGAGGGACAACCGATCGGACGCATGCACTGTCAGCCCGAAAGCACACATGTCGAAATCGACTGTGGACACTCCTCTGATCTGGGCGAGAAACCTCATGGCCTCGAGCTTCCAGGACCTGGCACCTCTGGGCTGCTCCAGGAAGAACCTGCGACCTGCCTCGACCTGCATGGCTGCTACCTCGATCGCAAATCCCATCAGCACGAGTGCCTCGGCCCTCTTCCTCCTCAGCTCCTCCTCCTCCTGTCTCCCCTCGTTGACATAGCTCAGGGTGGAGAACTGAGTGCAGGGAGGAGACATGCCTACCAGCCAGGGTTCGCGCTCCCGGAGTTCTCGCCTCAGCCTCCTCCTGTCCTCTGCCTTCCTGAAATCCCATCCGGTGTCCAGGTCCCAGGAGACGCACGATGTCCTCACACCTCCTTTCCTCATGATCTTGTCCACGATGGGAGCGACCCGAGGGGGACTGAACAACTCGACATACGGGCACGGGTTGGTGAGGGCTGAAACCTGATCCTGGCCTCCTCCTCCTCCTTCTCCTGGGCGGCTCCCGGAGCTTGCTCGGGCTTCTGCGGCAAACGCCAGCGCTCTCGCCTGGCTCCTCACTCCTCGGGGCACCGTGACCTCGCGATCGTCGCTGTGCTCGGAACCTTCGAGGAACGAGACCAGGTCGTCGTTTTCCAGGGCTATGGCTACCGGGATATCGAAGTTGGCTCGCAGCGCCCCTCGCCCTCCTCCTCCTCCTCTGCCTGTGCTGCCGCCGCCTGCCTCCTCCTCCTCTATACCTCGCATCGCGTCGGCAATCACGAAGGCGGGACTCGTGAGGTATCGGGAACTGCGGCATGTCACGAGAGATGTGTGCCATTTCATCCGGGTCACGGAGCTGACTGGGTGCCAGCCGCTGTCGTTCTTCAGCCACATGCTGAACGCTCTGCTGATTCGCTGAGCGTTGGGGGGCCTCCTCCATGCCAGGGCGCAGGAGGACCCAGTCAGTACCACGCTGGCCTGGCTGCCGAACTGCTGCGCTTCGGCGCCCGTCAGGACGCGGAGCCTCAGATCTGCTCGGGCCCCGGGATCACCTCGGGATCCTCCTCGCCGATCTGCTCCCAGCCCACAGGGTTCTCCGCCTCCACAGGCACTGGTATCGAGGCCGCGGGCGACTGCATCATGTGAACCGTCGCCGCCAGCTGGTAGATGGCCTGGTGCTGCTGCTGCACCGCCTGGCCCAGCGGCTGCACCGCCTGCGTGATCATCTGGTTCATCGTCTCCTGCTGCTGTTGCAGCGCCCCTGCCACGGGCTGCACGGCGTCGGCCACCATCTGCCTCAGCATGTCCTCGGTGAGACGCGGCTCCGGACGAGGAGGACGCACCGGAGCTTCGAGTGGACTCTCGTAGGCGACGCACACCCCTGGGTTCGAATCCATGCCGTTCTCGTTCTTCACCTTGCTCTCTGGCTTGTAGGTCATGCTCTTCTTGATCCTGGCCGGCGCGCCCTTCGGGTTGATCCCTGCACTGCGCAACTCGTACAGCAGCCTCATGCCGCACTGCTTGCACTTGGTGTACGTGGCCGTCCCGTTGCCGCCGCTCTCCCATGAGGACTTCAAGTCCCCTCCGTCCCAGGTCAGCCTGGGATGCATGCAGGACGTCCACCGCTGGACGAGCTCCCTGTTCTTGTACTTCCCTACAAACAAGTGTCCCGCAATGGCGATCTGGAGGCATGCCTTCTGGATCTTGCGGATCTGCTGCACACTCATCTGCACCAGGGAGCCCAACATATACACCCTCTCGTCCCTCTTCTGGGCAGCTACGTGCGCATCCACCGTCATGTCGGGCGCTCTCGGGTCCACGATTCTGGCAAGTGGAGGGAGACAGGGATATCACAACGCCGGATGGCTTGAGCTCCAGAAACAACGGAGAGCTCCAGGGATCACCTTCTGGCTGGACTGGTGTGCGTCCTGACTCCTCTCCTCTGCTTCCTTTCTCCTCCTCTACCTCCTCGGCCTCCTCTACCTCCTCGACCTCCTCTCGCCCTGGTCCTGGGTCCTGGTGGAAGGTGGGAGGGGAGGATGGAGACGTGTATCCCCTCGCGGCTGCACTCTGGGCCCGGATGGCCCGGTACTCCTGCTCGGCAGGTCCGAGCTGTAGCGCCTGCTCAGTACTCGCAGACTCGACCGGCAAGGGCGCCTGGGTCGAAAACACATCTGCCTTCAGGAACGGAAACCTGTCCTGCGTGCTCGTCGGGGCTGAGAATCCCTTCATGCTGTGGGCGGACACCAGGGGAATGCCTCGATGCTCGCCGTAGGTGATCATCTTGACCGGGTCGCTACTCAGGGACTGGAACTTGATCTCCTCGTTCACGTAGCTGATCTCGGCCCCGAGGGCCTTCAGCAGACCCCCAGGAAGCAGCGGAGGAATGTCCTCTGCCACGACGACAAACTCGATCACGCCACGGGACCCTGCAAGCGCCGTAGGCACGAGCACAGCGCCGACAAGGGTGGCGCGCCCTCCGATCCCGGTCGGAGCTGGGACCTGGCGCGGCACCCACACCGTCCTGAGGCCGAGCCCGAGGAGGTGCTGCTCCAGCTGGCACAGGGACGGCATGCCCATGACGGCCTGCGCTGCAGCGCTGTCCACCAGCGCCGTTCCTGCCTTCACGGACAGGAGCACCAGCCAGCATGGGTAGCTCGACAGTCCGGCTCCGTCCTCTCCGTAGTGGAACATGGTGACCTTCTTGGTGTTGTTCTCGCGAGGCTTGTACGGGTTGCGGCACTCCTTCTTCCAGTGCCCCTTCTCTCCACAGTTCGCACACTTCGTGATGAGCTTCAGCTTCTCCACCGACAGCCTCTCTCTACGACGTGGTCGGCCTCCTTCTCGCTTCGGGTCGTGCTTCGAGTCGAAGAACTGTCGATCCTTCTTGATGGCGGCCTTCAGCATCTTGTTCTCGCGGAAGGTCTTTTTCTTCTGGATGGCTGCCTCCAGGAACACCTCGAGCTGGTCCTCGTCGATGCCGGCGTCCTCCACCTCCAGGTAGATCTCCTGCTCCTCGTCCGAGTCGAACCCCTCGTCGTCGTCGTCCAGGGTTGCCGCAGTCAAGGGCCCCCCTCGTGCTCTGTCGCATAGTGTGTCCGCGATCGGGCCGACGGGCCGACGAGTCTCTCCGATGATGTGGTGTCCAGCTGTCGCAATGCGTGAGATATCCTGTCGACCTCGAGGGATGCCTGCGTCATAGATCGCAGGGGCAACATGCCGTTCTCGGGCAGCGCACTGCCCTCTTCCATCAGCATACCTTTGAGCTTGCTGGGCAGCGCGATGCCATGGCGTTCAGCAGCTGCAAACTGCCGAGCGCGTCGCTCTACAAACTGGGTAAGTGTCTCCGACTTGTGGCGTTCATACTCGAACACCGATTCTCTCAATGCCCGTCGTTCTTCATCTCCTTCCTTCTCCCCCACTAGCGCCGCCATCCGGGCCAGCAGGTTGTTCAGGCCCTCGTCACACACCAGGTCGCTGGACTGGAAGTGGCCCAGCGAGTCCTTGAGCTCCCACTTCATGTTCTTGAGTACCCTGTCGGCGTGCTTCCTGGCCGGGATGTCGGTGCAATCTGCCCATCTTCTCAGCTCGTCTCTCCACGACCGGAATCTGTCCCAGCCTGGAAACTCGGGCGGATCCGAAAAGTCGCCCCTGATCATGCGCGTGTCCGTCTTATTGTAGTTCTCCCATGAACTCCATCTATCTTCTTGCCAGTCCTGTCTCGACCAGCTCTGATCTCTCGTATCTTCCCATCTCCACTGATGCCGTGAGCGGTCCCATGGATCGCTCTCTCTGTCTAGACCGTCCTTCTGTCGGTCTTCGAATTCGACTGGCGGCCTCCGCTGATAGTCTCCCTGAGCCTGTTCCCCCAGCACCTCGAACTGCTGCCTGAGGATACTCCCGAGCTCCGTTGCTATCTGTTGTGCCGCCTGCGTCACTGCTGCTGATGCTGCGGGTTCTCCTGAACCCGATGACGCTGTCTGGAAAAACTGTTGACGTGCGCCCTCGCGCGCAGTGTCTTGCGGTCTCTCTGTCGCTGCCTCATCCCCGCCTTCTGCGGGCATCGCCCACAGTCTCGGATCGTCTAGCCTTGTCAGCGCGCCGTCCCGGCGCACCGCGTACTGGCCCCACGGCTCCGCGCTACCAACTGTTGGACATGGCGGGGCCCCGCGCAGCGGACAGAGAGGATATGGCACCTTTTGCGTTGCACACAATACCCCTTTGTGCCAACACGACTACGGAAGATACACTTAGCACAACACGCTAGCTCAATGTGTGGCACCTGGACCGATCGGAGCACCTATATCACAGAATGCTCCTCTCCCTCCATCGGATTGGGTGGCGTGCTGATAACTTTGCGCTGTGGCGAGATGACCGCGATCGCGTGGTTGACCTCATGTATACCTCCCCTGCCCCCATTGCCAAGCAACTCGAGGCTGGCATGCAGAGGGCCCTCGAGCGCAAGATGGCGACAGCTCTGGGGGAATTTAATGATGAGAGGGTCTGCCCAGACCCAGTTGCCACAGTTCTTCGTTCCCGCAAGACCACGGCCAGGCAGAAATACTGGTTGTCTGCAGCTTTTTTTCAGGAGCCTGCTGGACGGGAGATCGGAAGACTGCGGGCACGAGCATGAGGGGCGTGTCCTTTGCGCGGGGAACCCGACTCCCTGTTCCACAGGCAGTGGCTTTGCACTGTTGTTTCTGAGCGGCGACTGGAGCATGTAAGTCAGGAGCTGATTGATCAGGTAAAAGCTGCCCCTCCCAAGGAACGTTTGTTCTGGTCGAGGCTGATAGTGCCTCAGCCTGTGGCCCCTGGTCCCCCCTGGAATCTCGACCCGATTTTCCAGGACTCCGAGGGCCAGGAAAGCAGAGTTGCAGAGTTTATTGAGCTGCCCCGCGGGTGCGAGCCTGTGGTGGACGGGTCGGCCACTCAGCAGGAGTTTAAGGAGTTCCAACGTGCTGCGTTCGGGGCTGTATTGGTAGCACCTGGACCTGAGTATAAGATCCAGGCACGAATGCTTGGCACTGTGTGGCCCTTTCTTTTTCAGACACCGCAGTCTGCGGAGCACCTCGGTATGGATATGCTGTGCTCTGTTGTTGAGGAGGCCACAGCGACTGCGCTGGCGCCGTCAATTTGCATAACGCCAGTCGGCGTGAAAAGTTGGGCCCCAAACAGATGTTTGCGGGACTTAGGAGGTTAGGTCTGGAAAGCGACCCCGAGGGCCTCGCGGGGCGTGCCGCCTATACCCCAGCCCACAGGTCCGAAGAGGTGATGTTGGCCCTGCCAATTTTGGAGCGTCGCATTGCTCTGGGAAATGCTGATGCTGACAGGCTAGCCAAACATGCCCTTACGCTCCACCCAGGAGCCCCGAATGAAGTCCTCGAGGCTCTGGATGTGCGCGTTAAACGTGTCAAAGAATTAGTTCGAATGTTTGACGCTGCGCTCTCCTGCTACCCCAAGATGGAGTTCCGTCGCTTCCAGAGAGGCTTTCGGACCGCGGTTTTCAGAGAGTTGAGCTGGCATCTCTGGCGCGAGATCGACCCTGGGGTGGCGTGGAGGTGCGCGCAGTGTTTCTTGATCTCTTTGGAGCAGGAGAGATCAACGGTAGGTTGCAAAGGGGTCCCCACGGCGCTTCGCAATCTGAAGGAGGCCGAGTCTTTGGGACACCCGCTCACCTGTGCTAGGATCGACCATGGGCACCAAGAGCCCTTGGTGTTTTGCTATAGGTGTGGTGCGTGCTCGTCGAAGAGGCGTGTTTTGCTGGGTGAGCGTTGTGTTGGGAAGCGGGGTAAGAGCGGAGCTCAGACCCTGTTTCGAGTAAAGCTGGGGGCTCCATCCGCACGATTGCAATGATACATCGCGTTACGGGCCCCTGCCGTCGGTCTGCCGAGGCTGTTCTTGAGGCACAAAACCGCACAGGACGGTCAACTGTCTGCCTTCCGCTCGCGCCTGGCGTCGACACCTGGCATGGAGGCGCTGGCGGCCCGCGTTCGTGCGCGGGAAGAAGCCGCAGCCGCCGCCCGCCGATCGGGTTAAGGCGGTCTGTTTTGTTCTGCCTCGTGGGCCTCCGAAGGAAAAATCCTCCTCCTCCTCCTGCCGCCTCCCGCTGCCCTTGCCCCCTCTTGCTTTGTGCGGGCCTCGCCATCCCTGGGGGGCTGCGATCTGCCAAACTGTCGCCACTTTCGAGGGCTGCTGGAGAGGCAGCTCCTGGGGGGGGGGGCGATCTGGTGGGTCCTGCGGACTGACGCACCGCGGGGACCTGAGCGAGACTTCGCCGTCCCTGGGGGGGCTGCGGTCTGCGGCACCCTGGGGGGCTGCGGTCTGCGACCGTGTCGCTTCTTTCGAGGGCTGCTGGCGGGTCCAGCGGAGTGAGGCACCGCGGTGACCTGACCGAGACCTCGCCGTCATTGGGGGGCTGAGATCTGCGACGCCATCGCTACTTTCGGAGGCTGCTGATGATCCAGCGGAGTGAGGCACCGCTGGGACCTGAGCGAGACTTCGCCGTCCCTGGGGGGGCTGTGATCTGCGACACCGCCGCCACTTTCGAAGGCTGCTGGTGGGTCCTGCGGACTGAGGCACCGCGGGGACCTGAGCGAGACCTCGCCGTCCCTGGGGGGCTGTGATCTGCGACACCGCCGCCACTTTCGAAGGCTGCTGGTGGGCCCAGCGGAGTGAGGCACCGCGGGACCTGAGCGAGACCTCGCGGCGATCTGCGACGCCGTTGCCACTTTCGAAGGCTGCTCGTGGGTCCAGCGGAGTGAGGCACCGGGGACCTGAGCGAGACCTCGCCGTCCCTGGGGGGCTGAGATCTGCGACACTGTCGTCACTTTCGAGGGCTGCTGGTGGGTCCAGCGGAACTGAGGCACCGCGGGGTCCTGAGCAAAACCTCGCCGTCCCTGGGGGGGCTGCGGTATGCGACACCGCCGCCACTTTCGAGGACCCGAGCGAGACCTCGCCGTCCCTGGGGGGGCTGCGACCTGCGACACTGTCGCCACTTTCGAGGGCTGCTCGTGGGTCCTGCGGAGTGAGGCACCGCGGGACCCGAGCGAGACCTCGCCGTCCCTGGGGGGCTGCGACCTGCGACACTGTCGCCATTTTCGAGAGCTGCCCGTGGGTCCTGCGGACTGAGGCGCCGCTGGGACCTGAGCGAAACCTCGCCGTCCCTGGGGGGCTGCGATCTGCGACATTGTCGCCACTTTCGAAGGCTGCTCATGGGTCCAGCAGAATTCGCCACTTTCGAGGACCCGAGCGAGACCTCGCCAGGTCTGGGGGGGCTGCGACCTGGGACACTGTCGCCATTTTCGAGAGCTGCCCGTGGGTCCTGCGGACTGAGGCGCCGCTGGGACCTGAGCGAAACCTCGCCGTCCCTGGGGGGGCTGCGATCTGCGACACCGTCGCCACTTTCGAGGGCTGCGGACTGAGGCACCGCGGGATCCTGACTGAGACCTCGCCGTCCCTGGGGAGGGCTGCGATCTGCGACACTGTCACTACTTTCGAGAGCTGCTGGTGGGTCCTGCGGACTGAGGCACCGCGGGGACCTGAGCGAGACCTCGCCGTCCCTGGGGGGCTCCAGCGGGCGTATGGCACAGCCAACGGGGGTGATTTGTGAAACAGACCATCTGCTGGGCGATGGCCATAACGTTGCACCTGCACGTATTCCGCGGGAGCTCTCAAGAGCTGCTGTGGGATACGTTGGGTGCAACGGGCGCATGGCACAGCCAACGGGGGTGATTTGTTATTACGTAGCCCTTATGTCTTGATCGGGGGCCTGCGAACCTTCCGATTGCTGCTCGCAAAATCACATGCGTCCATTTTACGTCATCGCCCCCGTTGTAGCAATCCTGACGTACTTCTGCCCCGCATTGCGCAAGGGTTGGGTACGTCGCCAACGTAATTCCATAATAATTCTCCCCTGGGGCTCTGGCCCAACCCGCCGGCCACCTGGAAGGACCCCGAAGGAATCGCAAGACCCGGTTGCCAAGGTTTTTCCTGCTCCAGACGGCTCCAAGATGGCCCAAGCTGGCCTCCAAGACGGAGAAGATGGCCTCCAAAATGCCTCCAAGATGGCCCAGATGGCCTCCAAGACGGCCCAAGAGGGTCCAAGATACTTCCAAGTCCGCCCAAGAACCCTCCACGACGGCCCATGACTGCCCAAGAGGTGCCCAAGATGCCTGCCAAAAACGGCCCAAGAGGCCTCCAAGAGGTCCTCCAGGAGGGCCCGAAGAGGCTAAAATGATGAAAGTGCCCTGCGATTTGGAACGATTTTCGTATTTGCTCCTTTTCGGCCTTCCGACGGCCCAAGACGGCCCAAGAAACCCCAAGATCGTCCCCAGAGCGTCCAAGAGGCTTCCAAGATGGCCTCAGGAATGCCCAATAGGCCCCCAAGACGGCCTAAGACGCCCCAGGAAGCCTCCAAGACAACCCTGGAGCACCCCAAGAGGGCCCCAAGTCGGCCCAGAGAGGCCCCCAAGACGGCTTCCGACGGCGTCCGACGGGCCAGGAACCCATCAAGACGGCCCAAGATGGCCTTAAGATGGCCCCAGACAGCCCAAGAGGCCTCCAAGAGGGCCTCCAGCAAGGCCCGAAGCGGCCAACATCATTGATTTGCTTAAGGTGTTTTTTTTAAGGGTTTGGGCATTTCCTTCTTTTCGGTCTTCCGACGGCCCGAGGCGGCTCAAGTGCGCCCACAGATCGCCCAAGAGGCCCCCAAGAGGCCCCCCAAATGGCCCCAGAGCGGCCCAAGAGGCTCCCAAGACGACCCTAAGAGGGCTTAAAGACGGCCCAAGACGCCTCTTACACGCCCAAGAAATCCTCCAAGACGGCCCTGGAGCATTCCAAGAGGGCCCCAAGTCGGCCCAGAGAGGCCCCCAAAGCGGCTTCCGACGGCGTCAGACGGGCCAGGAGCCCACCAAGACTGCCAAAGAGGATCCCGAGAAGTCCCCGAAGGCCCCCAAGAGTGTACTCGAAGGCTCCCAAGATTCCCCCGCCTCCTCCTCCTCCTCCTCCTCCTCCTGCTCCTCCTGCTCCTCCTCCTCCTCTACCTCCTCCTCTACCTCCTCCTTCGCCTCCTCCAGATCTTCCCCGCCATCCTCCCCCAAGTGTTTCCCGAAGGGTTCCACAACGGCTGGGGGAACACATTGTCCGATAGCTTGGCAGAGCTCTTGCCACAACGCTCGGCCACATGGGCGAGTCTAGAAGTCAGGGGGCGACGGTGATTCGCCGTAAGCGTCTTCGATAAATGCAAGCAGAAGTCACTCAGCACCCAGAAGCCGCAACAGCGACTCTCCCCCAAGGGGTCGGCGGCGCGGCGTAAGCCATATAATCCAGGCTGGTCGCGATGCGCATATCATGTTGATCTTCGCATGGGGCCTCAACTCTTCCCTCTCGTAATTCGCACCAACGATGGCCCCGCGGTACAACACCCGAGGTATAGGTTGACGGAGCAGGGCGTGGCGGCGGCCGCGGCAGCCCACCAACCCTCTAGGCGTAGGTGGTCTACCACATGTTTGATCGCTTCGTAGACGTCCCTCTCACCGGGAGGGATACCTTTCTCCTCCCCTCGCTGAGGTTTCTCTTGGAGAGCGCGAGCTGTCAGAGCACCAAAGGTGGCCCAAGATGGCTCCAAGAAGGCATCTGATGCTCAAAGATGGCCTCCAATGCGGCTCAAATTAACCGAAGATGGTTCAAGATAGCTTCCGACATACTGCCAAGAGGCCCAACTAGGACCACACGACGATTCCAAATGCTCTCGGAGCCCCCTAGGGACATCCCCAGAAGGCCAGAATCTTTCAAACACCTAAGGCGAATCAGTGAGTTGTGCCTTCTCGCATTCTGGCTTCCGATGCGCTGTTTGAGCCTCAAGATGGGCCCGAGATGGCCCAAGAGAGGCCCGCTAGGGGCCTAAGAGGTCCCCCAGACGGCCCCAAGAGCGCTCAAGAAGATCCCACGAGGCGCGGGGGGGGGGGGGGGGCACATCGGGGACCCCAATCCTTTGACCGATGGCCTCCAAGATGGCGCTGGCTGGGAGGCCCTCCAGGGCTCCCAAGAGTGCCCAAAGAGCGCAAGAAGAGGGCCCCGAGATCTTCCAAAAAAGCCCCACGAGGACCCCCCAAAAGAACCCCATCAGAACTTCAAGAGGGCCCCACAAAGTCCTCAAGAGGACCCCAGGAGGGCCTCAAGAAGACCCCAGATGGCTGCCAGAGGCCTCGTCGTCTTCGTCCTCCTCGTTCTCGTCCCCTTCGTCCTCGTCCTCGTCCTCTTCCTCCTCCTCGTCCTCATTCTCGCCCTCCTCTTCGTCATTGTCCTCCTTCTCGTCCTTGACCTCGTCCTCCCCGTCCTTGTCCTCCTCGTGCTCGTCTTCCTTCTCCCCTTACTCCTCCTCCTCTTCCTCCTCCTCCTCCCCTTACTCCTCCTCCTCCTCCTACTCCTCCTCCTGATCATCCTCATCATCATCACCACCACCACCATCATCATCATCACCATCATCATCATCGTCATCATCATCATCATCAGCATCGCAATCATCATCATCATCATCAACATCATCATCATCACCAACATCATCATCAGCAGCATCATCATCGCCATCCTCGTCACCAGCAGCATCATCATCATCACCATCATCATCATCACCATCACCATCACCATCATCATCAGCATCGTCATCATCATCACCATCACCAAAACCATCACCATGACCACCACCATGATCATCATCATCAGCATCATCATCCGCATCATCATTATCATCATCATCATCATCATCATCATCATCATCATCATTATCGTCATTATCCTCTCGTCGTCGTCCATATTTTCCTCCTCCTCCTGCTCCCACATGCCACCATCCTCCACATCCTTAATTTACCATGGTTGCCCGCTAGGTTTTCATAGCTGTGTGTGTGCGTCTCGTCCTCCAGTGTCTCGTCAGGTTTCAGTGGCATTACGTCTCAATTGGCTGGTGGGGATATTTTTTTGGTCGAGGCGAATTAGCTAAGACAGGCGCAGGCTGGCCGGCCCACTCAGACAGCGGCTGCGGAGCTGACGGGGGTGGAGCTGGACCGAACGGCGCACTGCAAGCTCGGGCGCATGCACAAGACAAAATGTTTCGGAATTCAAACTTGCCATGGAATAACCCATACAGAAAGGACGTGGACCACGATGGGCCGGCAAGAAGGCCATTGGAGTGAGTCGCCAATGTGGCGCCAGGCTCCGAACGCCCTGACGACCTGAGCTAGCCAGACAGGCTGAGCAGTCGTGAGTGGTGCAACGTAACTGGGGAGGCTGAAGGTGGGCCTGTAGGGCTGTACCTGCTGCGGAAGGCTGTGTTGGTGGGGATACTTTTTTGGTCGGCGGCTCTTTGACACATGTCAAAAAGCGGGATACCGTCTGGGGCGCAGAACGAAGATAATTGGCCGCAGTGGCGCATAGGCCGCAATGGCGACTGCACATGCCAGGGACAAAATGACCCTCATTAAGAGGTGACCGGCTCAGACATCCCAGCAGGTGGGGACGCAGAGGCGCGGCGAACGGCGGCGGAACGGGGGGAAGTCGCCCTTTCGGCGCCAAGCTCCAGTCGAACCACAAACAGGAGCAAGAGAGGGGGGAGAGAGCGAACAGAAAGAAAACGAAGGGGGGGAGGAGAAGCGAAAGCGAGCGACTACCACAGGCTCACTGCAGCACCACGAGTAAACGATGGTGCGGCGAAAGAGGCCTGCCTCATCAAGGCTCACTGAATCTGGGGTGTAACTGATCCTCGTCGAAGCGCCATGCAGTAGAAAGACCACTGGTGTGGGCTCGCGAGGCTGAGCCACCTCCAGCCAAAGCCAGTGCGTGCACATCGTATCCGACTCTCGCAGTTCGGGGGCACAACGATGCGAGGTATTGACGGGGGCTGGGTGCAGACTGCTCTGCCGGGGGAACGGCCACGAACTGCAGAAGGCTGAACCGCTCAATGCAGGGCCGCTCCCTGACGACGCCAAAGACTGGTGGGATTTTTTTGTTTTGATTTCGTTCGGCGGCTCGAAGGACAGATCCAGCGAGCGGGAATAACGTCTGGGCCACAGAGCGAGATATTGGTTGCAAAGACGCATAGGCCGCTGTAGCGAGTGCACATGCAAGGGACAAAGTGACCCTCATTGGGGACCGACGCAGGCGGCACAGCGGATGGGGACGCAAGCACGGTACCGCAAGCGGACGGAAAGGAGCAGTCGCACACATGGCGCCAAGCTCCGGCCGAACCGTATAGCACGAAAAGGCGTGACTGGTGGAGATACGCGAAGCGTGAAGAATGAGACCC
>CAUYUJ010015808.1:27500-52500 GCA_963575745.1 Prorocentrum cordatum | reverse complement strand
GAGTATCCGCTCACACTCCCACAGCCGTGCGAACGGCAAGAACAGTTCCGCTCCACGTCCAGACGACGCCCGACGGGGTGCGCTTGAAACCCTGGACCGAGGACTGGCCATCGCTCGGACGTCCATTCCCTGTGTTTTTTTCGGTTTCGTGCGTGTTTTTTCGCCAGATGGTCGAGGATGCTCCTCGATGGTCCTCGCCGAGAAAAAAAGCACACGTCCGAGCGATGCCAGGAGGAATAAAAATATAGCAAACACTGTGCAAACATCAGCCTTCGGCGGTCCCCGCGGTCTCCTCGGGTCGGCGCTGGAGCCCCCTCCCCCGCACCGCTGCCCGGCGCGCGGAATATCCGCGCGGAGCTCCGAAGCAACTGGCCTCGAGGCCATGCGTATCTCGGGGGCGCCCAGCCATGGATTAGCGATCCATGGATTTGGCGCGCGGTCGCCAAATCCATGCATCGGGGGAGGTGCCCTCCCCAAAATGCGGCTGACGCCGCCTCGCTCGGCGGCGGGAATCCGCGACTACCCATTGAGGAACCCATGGAAGCCGGACCCGTCGCTAATCCACGCCCCCTTGACCCATCTTTGCGATCGCCTGACGCAGTGGCTCAGATACGCCACCGTGCGTTCAGCACGAAGTGGAGTTCCCCAAGACTCGGCAGATGCCAGTGCTTCCAAAGATTCACCTGAAGGTTCTGAGGGCCCCGCCCCCAGCAGGCCCAAACGAGACCCCGATAGGCCCCAAGACACCCCAAAGCTGCCTCCAAGAGGCTTCCGAGAGGCCTCTCAATAGACCCTCACAGGCATGGGCCGAAGGCACTAGTTCACAGACGCAACGCGATCACAATCTCAGGGTCGCGCCCGCAACAACTGCGTGGACACGTAAGGTTTGCACGGATGTAACGTGAAGCCAATCACAAGGGCAAGTGTGTGCCTCGAGCTAGTAACGAAAGCTTATCCCTGCGCCGTTGTTGTTCAACCCTCGTCGCACAAAAGCCTACCTCCACCTCGTCAAGTGGCATGTGACGGAGACGGATCCCGAGGGAATCTGGTCCTGGACCACGGGGCTCTTCCCCAGGACCAACTTGTCGTCCCGAGTCGTTTCCCGAGTGATCTGTCAGCCCTGGGAAGGCGCCAGGGGTCCGAAAACGGGAAAACACCTCCCAGGACTCCAGACCTCCGACCCCTTGCTGTTTCGATACCCGTTGGTCGGAAGAAGCTGGTGGCAACATCAGGTGGGAAGGCGCCGGAGGTGGAGTGGGCTCCCGCCCGCCCCCGGAAGAGGAAGGCAAGGGAGAAGCACCCGCCGATTGAAGCAGGAGGGCGCCTCCAGTAGACTGGGATCCGGGAATCCAGAAATACCAACTTTCGACAACCGACGGGTACGGAGCCTCTGGAGCTCTGAATCCATTCCTGGGAGCCGGCCCAGTCGTCCTGGATGCATCGCCCTTTGACCCTCCCAGAGCCCAGCGGGGGGCCCCCCTGGGGCGCCGAGCAACGCCGACAGACATATCCGACCCGATGGTGTTGTCCGCGCGCCAGGGGTCTGGAACGCCCTTCTCCCCTGCAGGCCCCCCTTTCCTTCACGGTCGGAGAGCAGCAGAGCAGCATCCAATGCCGCGCCGCCGTGGGCGGAGCCTTACCTGCGGCGTGGTGCTGTGGAGGGCACACCACAGGTTTGCGAACACGGACGGAGGAACGACACGCTGGTGGGTCCAAACGGCAGCGTGGCAAAGGCACTCTGCTAAGACGAAGCCAGGACGCTGGCAAAACCATGTGGTGGTGAACCGAGAATCTCTGAGATCCCGCGCCTCCGGAGGATGTCTCGGGCGCCGCGGCCAGAGGATGTCTCGGGCGCCGCGGCTCTGGAGGATGGCTCGGAGCGTTGCAAATTGCAAGCGGAGGGGGAAGAACGGTACACTTCTCGGGCCCTGGAGGCCCCTTGCTGGGTCAAAGAGGGCCCCTCTGGGGACCCTGAAGGGCTCCTCTGCAGCCCTCGCTGCCCCCTCCCCCCCCCCATTTATCGCGCCCACCCCCAATGACGCGACGCCCACCCGGACAGCTCCGAGAGCATCCCGGAACGCCCTGGAAGGGATGGATCCTCGTCCTGGCCCCGCCCGATCTGATGGGCCTGTTCTCCACCACCACCACCATATAAGTTGGACGGGGGAAGGAGGAGGAGGACGAGGAGGACGAGGAGAACGAGGAGGAGGAGGACGAGGAGGAGGAGGAGGAGGAGGGCCCCCTCCCCCTCCCACGTCCGGTGGCGGTGGTGGACAGCGGGCCCACCACGCTCCGCAGCCCCTCCCCGCCACGGCGAGCACCGTCAGGCGGCCGCTCCGTGGGAGCCGGCCGCCTCGGCCGCCCCGCCGGCGCCCGCGTCCTCGAGGGCGGCAGGGCCGCGGAGCGGCGCGCGCCGCAGCAGCGACAGGCCCACGGCGGCGGCGTCGACGAGCGCGGCGCCCGGGAGCGCCCACAGCGCGTGCGGCCAGCTCCTCTCGCGAGGGGGGGGGGTGCAGCGCTCCCCATCGCTCGGACGGCCATTCCCCGTGCCTTTTTTGCGGCTTCGTGCGTGGTTTTGTTCGCCAGATGATCAAGGACGCTCCTGAATAATCCCCGCGAAGAAAAAGTGCACACGTCCGAGCGATGCCAAGAGCGAGAAGGGGGTGGTGCGGCAGATCTGGTGCGATGGGTTTCGGGGGCTGCCGTAGTTTCTGGGTTGCGCGCTACGTCGCGGTGCGCAAGGTGTGCTGCTGGATCTTTGCGGGTGCAAGACATCAGTTGCAACAGAATGCAGTACAGCTTTCTGGCGCAGCACATGTGCAATACACCTGTCCCGAATCTATTGCACCACCCCCTTTCAGCTGGACCGCCCTTGGGTCACGAGGATCCTCGCGCACAGAAGTTGGCTTACCCTTGATTCCCGTGAGGTCACCACGATTTGAGACTCGCTGAAGCATGTGCACACATACGGCCATATCCAAAACGACCACACCCAAAACAACCACTTGCACCGCGCCTATGCTCAACGACATCACCCTATAAAATGCCGACGTGCATTTCTTACGCACGCCCACACGCCTGCCTCACGCTCACAGGCCGAAGTTAGCCTCCCCAACTCTTGCAATAATCACGTAGGAACCATCGCAGAGGGCACCGTGCACGCTACCCCCTCCAGATCTCCGACGATCTGATTTTTCCGACCACCGCCGTGTCTCCCCGATGTTCGGTCCTCGTGAGCCGTTTTCGGGCCCGGGGGGCCGGCGGAATTCGGGGCG
Source organism: Prorocentrum cordatum (assembly GCA_963575745.1). Classification (NCBI taxonomy): domain Eukaryota; class Dinophyceae; order Prorocentrales; family Prorocentraceae; genus Prorocentrum; species Prorocentrum cordatum. The sequence continues at coordinate 49,225 of CAUYUJ010015808.1, read as the reverse complement.
AAAAGCTATACCCCAAGGGGGGTTGGGAGGCCCCCCCCCATGGGACCGCGCGCTGACACCGTGGCGCCTCCGCCGCCCTCCACAGACCCCCGTTGCATGAATTTTTTCATAACCTCGGCCCCCAGAGGTCTCGACCCGTTCCCCAGGGACTGGCGGCTTTCCATCTGGAGCTGTTTTCTGACGCGCCCGAGGCTCTCAGGGCCACAGAAGTCGAAAACAGCGAAACACCTTCCACAACTTCTTCTCACGACGAGAGGGGGCTCTGGGGACGGCCCCTGGGGACGCTCGCTGAAACCGTGGCGCCTCGTCGTCGTCGTCGTCGTAGTCCTCGTCGTTGTCCTCGTCGTCGTTGTCCGCGTCGTCGTCGTGTCGTCGTCGTCCTCGTCGTCGTAGTCGTCGTCGTCCTCGTCGTCCTCGTCGTCGTCCTCGTCTTCGTCGTCGTCCTGGTCGTCGTCCTCCTCTTTCTCGTCCTCGTCGTCCTTGTCGTCGTCCTCTTCGTCGTCCTCGTCGTCCTCGTCGTCGTCCTCTTCGTCGTCGACGTCGTCGTCCTCGTCGTCGTCGACCTCGTCATCCTCATCGGGGTCGTCCTCGCCGTGGACGTCCTCGTCGTCGGTCTCGTCCTCATCGTCGTCCTGGTCGTCGTGCATGTCATCGTCGTTGTCAACCTCGTCCTCGTAGTAGTCTACGTCGTCGTCGTCACATCGTCCTCGTCGCGTCGTCCGCATCGTCCCCGTCGCTGTTGTCGACCTCGTCTTCTCGTCGTCGTCGTTCTGATCGCCATCCTCGTCGTCCCGTCGCCGTCCTCGTCGTCATCGGTCTCGTCGACGTCGTCGTCGTCCTTGTCGTCGTCGTCGTCCACATCGTTGTCGTCCTTGTCATCGTCGTCGTCCTCGTCGTCGTCGCCCTCGTGGCAGGTGTCGTCGTCGTCGTCCTCATCCTCGTCGTCGTCGTCCTTGTCAACGTCATCGTCGTCGTCATCGTCGTCGTCGTCGTCGTCGTCCTCGTCGCCGTCGTTGTCCGCCTCGTCCTCGTCGTCGTCGTCGTCGCCATCGCTGTCGTTGTCGTCGTTGTCCTGATCGTCGTCGTCGTCCTCAGCGTCGTCGTTGTCATCCTCGTCATCATCCTCGCCGTCAACGACGTCCTCGTCGTCGTCGTCTTCGGCATCCTCGTCGTCGTCGTTGCCTCGTCGTCGTCGTCCTCGTCGTCGACGTCGTCGTCGTCGTCGTCTTCGTCCTCGTAATGGTCATCCTCGTCCTCGTCAACGTCGTCCTCGTCATCCTCATCGGCATCGTCCTCGCTGTGGCCATCCTCGTCGTCGTCGTCCTCGTCCCCCGTGTCGTCGTCGCTGTCGTCGTGCTCGTCGTCGTCGTCGATCTCGTTGTCGTCACGGTTAACGTCGTCGTCCTTAAAGTCGACAGCGTCCTCCTCATCGGCGTCGTCCTCGTCGCCGTGGTCGTTGTCGCTGTCGTCGTCCTCATCGCCGCTGTCGTCCTCGTTGAACTCGTCGTCTTCGTCGACGTACTCGTTGTCGTCGTCGTCTCGTCGTCCTCGTCGTCGTCGTCTCGCAGTCCTCTTCGTCGCCAGTTTCGTCCTCGTCGTCGCCGTCCTTCACCGTCGTCGTCCTCGCCGGTGTCGTCCTCGTCGTGGTCGGCGCAAACGTCCTCGTCCTCCTCGTCGCCGCTGTCGTCCTCGTCGTCCTCGTCGTCGACGTCGTCGTCTCGTCGTCCTCGTCGTCGTCGTCGCTGAAGTCCTCGTCGTCCTCATCGTCGTCGTCGCCGTTGTCGTCTTCGTCGTCCTCGTCGTCCTCGTCGGCCTCGTCGTCATCGTTGTGGTCGTCGTCGTCGTGGTCGTCCTTGTCGTCGTCGTCGTCCTCATCGTAGTCGTCCTCGGCGTCGTCGTCGTCCTCGTCGTCGTCGGCGTCCTCGTCATCGTAGTCCTCGTTCTCGTCGTCTTCGTCCTCATCGTCGTCGTCCTCGTCGTCGTCCTCGTCGTCGTCACCGTCGTGGTCGCGTCGACGTCGTCGTCATCTTTGTGGACGTCGTCGTCGTGGTCGTCCTTGTCGTCGTCGTCGTCCTCGTTGTTGTTGTCGTCCTCGGCGTCGTCGTCGTCGTCGTCGTCCTCCTCGTCGTCGACCTCGTCGTCGTCGTTCTCGTCATCGTCGTCACCGTCGTCGTCGCTTCGCCGTCGACGTCGTCAACGTCGTCTTCATCATCGTTGTGATCGACGCCAGTCTTGTCGTCGTCGTCCTTGTCATCGCCGTCCTCGTCGTCGTTGTTCTTGTCGTCGTCGTCCTCCTCGTCGTTGTCGTCGTCCTCGGCCGCTGTTGTCCTCGTCGTCCTCGACGCTGTCGTCCTCGTCGTCGTCGTCGTCCTTGTCGTCCTCGTCGTCTTCGTCCTCGTCGTTGTCGTCTACCTCGTCGTCGTCGTTGTTGCCTCGTCGTCCTCGTCGTCGGCGTCATCGTCGGGTCGTCGTCTTCGTCGTCGTCTTGGTCGTCCTCGTCGTCGTCGGAAGCGTCGTCTTTGTTTTCGACCTCGTCGTCGTCATCCTCGTCGTCGGCGTCGTCCTCGTCCTCGTCTTCGTCGTCGTCGTCATCCTCGCCGTCGTCGTCGTCGTCGTCGTCGGACTCGTCGTTGTCATCCTCGTCGTGGTTGTCGTTGTCTTTGTCGTCCTCGTCTACTTCGTCGCACTCGTCGTTTTCGTCGTCGTCCTCATCCTCGTCGGTGTCGTCGTCGTCGTCTTCCGCATCGTCGTCGTCCTTCTTGTTGGTGTCCCTTCGCCGTCGTCTTCCTCTTCGTCGTCGTCGGCGTCCTCAACATCGTCGTCGTCGTCGTCCTCGTCGTCGTTCTCGTCTTCGTCGTCGTAGTCGTCCTCGTCGTCGCTCGCTGTCGTTGTCCTCGTCGTCTTCCTCGCCGTCGTCGCCATCGTCGTCGTCGTCACCGTCGTCGTCGTCGTAGTCGTCGCCGTCGTCCTCGTCGTCGTCATCGGCGTCGTCGTCCTCGTCGCCGTCGTCCTCATCGTCGTCCTCGCCATCATCCTCGTCGACGTTCTCCTTGCCGTCGTCGTCGTGCGCTTCGACCTCCTCGTCGTCCTCGTCGTCGTCCTCGTCCGCGTCGTCGTCGCGGGCGTCCTCGTCGTCGGCGTCGTCGTCGTTCTCGTCACCGTATTCGTCGTCATCCTCGTCGTTGTCGTCGTCGCTGTCGTTGTCGTCGTCATCGACGGCGTCGTCCTCGTCGTCGTCGCCCTACTCTTCGTCGTCGTAATCGTCGTTGTCGTCCTCATCGTCGATGCCGTCGTCGTCGTCCTCGTCTTTCTCGTCGTCGTTGTCCTCGTCCACGTCGTCGTCGTCGCCACGTCGTTGTCGTACTCGTCCTCGTCGTCGTCGTCCTCGTCGCCGTCGTCGTCGTGGTCCTCATCCAGGTCGTTGTCGTCGTCGTCCTCATCGTCGTCGTCGGCGTCCTCCTCGTCGTCGTTGTCCGTGTCGTCGTCCTCGTCGCCGCTGTCAACCGCGTCGTCCTCATCGTCGTCGTCCTCGTCGCCGCTGTCGTCCGCGTCGTCCTCGTCGTCGTCTCGCCGTCTGTGTCATAATCGTCGTTGTCGTCCTCGTCGTCCTCGTCGTCGCTCTTGTGTTCCTCATCTTCGTCGTCTTCCCCGTCGTCGCCAACCAATCACCGCCGTTGTCGGCCTCGTCCTCGCCGTAGTCGTCGTCATCGTCGTCGGCGTCGTCCTCGTCGTCGTCATCGTCCTCGTCGTCGTCGTCGCTCTTGTGTTCCTCGTCTCCGTGGTGTTCCCCGACGAAGTCGACCAATCGCCGTCGTGGTCGTCCTCGGCCTCGCCGTAGTCGTCGACGTCCTGGACGTCGTCGTCGACGTAATCTTCGTCGTCGTCGTCCATGTCGTCGTCGTCGTCCTCGTCGTCAGCCTCGTCGTCATCGTCGTCTTCGTCCTCGTCGTCGTTGTCGTCCTCGTAGTCGTCGCCGTCGTCGATGTCATGGTGGTCGGGATTGTCGTCGTCGTTCTCTGCGTCGTCGTCGTCGTCCCTGTCGTCGTGGTCGTCCTTGCCATCGTCAAAGTGATCTCCGTCCTCCTCGACGTCGTCGCCATCCTCGTCGTCGTCGTCGCAGTCGTCCTCGTCCTCGTCGTCGTCGTTGCAATCGTCCTCGTCGCCGTCGCCGTCGTCGTCGTCCTCGTCGTCGTCGTCGCCCTACTCCTCGTCGCAGTCGCCGTCGTCGTCGTCCTCGTCGCCCTCGTCGACGTCGTCGTCGTCGTCCTACTCCTCGTCGTCCTCGTCGTCGTCGTCCTTGTCGTCGTCGTCGTTTTCATCGCCGTCGTCGTCGTCGACGTTGTCCTTGTCGTCGTCGTCGTCGTCGTCGTCGTCCTCGTTTTCGTCCTCGTCCTCGCCGTCGTCGTCCTCGTCGTCGTGGTGGGCGCAGCCGCCGACGCCGCCGAGGTCCGATGCGGTTCGAGTGTCGCCGTCAAGGTTCGAATCGGCGGCGAGCGAGGGGAGGAAGTGAGAAGGAGTAGGCCTTCCCAGAAGGAGGCGGGGCTTCTGTCAAGCCCTCGTCGTCTTCTGATAGGCATCTGTGTCGCCGGGGAAGGCCCAGAAAACCTCTCCTACGGCCGGGGGTCTTGCGAGCCTTGTGAGAAGGCCCGCCCCTTCTCACTTCCAAGGCGATGACTATCTTTAGGACGTGCCCTCAGGTGCTGGGGAAGTCCTCAGGATCGGCACCGCGGTGAGATGATGCCAACCATGGGAATAGGGATGTGTTCCAGGCTGGTACTCAGAGAACCGCTCAGAAGGTCACAAGAGCCAGAAATCGTGCCACTTCCTTCGGAAGGAACGCGATGTTGGGCGTATTCGCTGTTTGGGTCCGCGCGGCGTCCAGGACTGCCCAAGATGGGGAGCCCATTAATGATGTTCGCGCCGAGCCACGTGCATGAATGCGGCCCCCCAGTCCGCAAGGCTCCCAGAATTCGGGCACAAGATGTGTCCGAGGCGCCTTATCCGGCGCTGCCGGCTCCCTCTGTGCTGCGCGGCGAAGGAAAAGGAGAAGGGGAACAAGAAGCAAGCAGACGAAGGTAAACGCGCAGGCGGGAGGCCAGGGCCGGCGGGACGAAGCAGGCGGGCGGGCATGCGGAAAGGGACCGAAGGAGACAGCAACCAGGGAGCAAGGAAAGGAAAAGGCAAGGGAGAGGAGGGACGGGAGGCGAGGAGGGAGGGGAGCAACTGCAAGCAGACGCCAGAACAGGGGCCGGGGGGAGAAGGGCCAGCCGCGACGAGGCTGCGGACACTGCGGCGGCGTTACGAGTGCAGGAGTGGGTGGCGGTGGTCGGGTCCATCGTCGGGTTCGTCGTGCGGGAGTGGGGCTGGGCGTGGGGCGGGGCGTGGGGCTGGGCGTCGGGGCTGGGCGTCGGGCTGGGCGTCGGGGAAGGCGTCGGGATAGTCCTGGGGTGCCCGGCCGAGCCCAGCACGCGAGGCCAGCCTCATGTTGCGAACGTTTGCGAAGCGCCTACTTTCGAAACCAACGTGGGCTCATGTAGTACAGTCATCGGCCTGACCTAAGGAACGATCATTAAGGAACGAAGCTCTGTTTGTTCCAAGTAAGTCTACAGTCCTAAGGAACGGCCGAGCCCCTTTCTAGCGCCAAAAAGGTAGCGGAACGCATGCAAAACCAAGGAACGACTGAGCCCCTCTTGAAAAGTAAGTGTTCCATATTCAAGCCGCTCACCGTATATGTAATGGGAAGAACTGGCCATCGAAGAATTGGGGTCGCCCATCCCCTTGCCAACCCTTTCGAGCCGCGCAGTGTGCTGGAAGCGAGCGGGCACGCTGGGACTGAGCGTTCTGGCGTCAGCGGGACCCAGAGTCCCAAAAATGTGGGGATGTCCCAGGCGAAACAAACCCTGGCGCCCTTGCCCGCAAACCCCCAATAATCAATTCAACCCTCCCGGCCAACCCTTGTTACAACACAACAATTCTTTCCAAACGACATCATATGCGTCCTTCTTTCGCTCCTGACGAGGAGGCCCCCAAGATCGCCAACGACGGCCCAGGAGTTTCTCAAGAGGGCCCCACGACGGCCTGAGAGGCCCAAGGGTAGGGTCTCAGCACCCCCAGATAATTATCTAACGATATGATCGTTTCGAGGCGCGCCCCAAAAATAGAAGCCTCCTAGATAGGGTCCGAGTGGATGGGGTTCGGAGGATCGCGCCGCATCGCCGATGCGGCTTGATGTGGAGTCCGTCTTCTCCACGCCAACGTCGCGGGTGCATCGCAAACGTCGCGGATGCATCGACGATGCATCGGCGATGCGGCGCGATCCTTCGACCCCTTCTACTCATGACCTGACCACCTATCAGACCACCCCAACCTCACCCGAAGACCCAAACTTCGGGTTGGAGGGGGAAGGGTTCCACGCGCGTCTTTGTCAGTGTTCTCCGACGCCCCTCCTCCTCCCGCCTCCGCTCCCCCCCGATCCTCGCCCACCGCGGCACGGCGGCCTTGCCGCCGAACCGCGCGGCGGGCACGACCGGGCCGTCGAGCCCGCACAGGGCGCAGAGCCCGCCGGAGAGGGCGCCGCCAGCCCGTGCCTGACTACCTGCCAGACCACCCCAACCCAACCCGAAGACCCGAATTTCGGGTTGGGGGGGGTAAGGGTTCCACACGTGTTTTTTCGACGTTTCCCGACCCCCCCCCACTGGAAATCGAGGGTAAATCTGAGCCTTCGGGTTGGGTTGGGGTGGTTTGGTGGGTGGTGAGTGCCACGAAGCCGCCCGCGTCGCCCGCGGCGGGGCCCCGCGGCGCCGCAGCCTGCCGGGGAAGGGCGCCGGCGGAGGCACGGCCGCACAGCGGCCCTGGCCGGGCGCGTCCCCTGGGCGCGCGGGAGGTCGGCGCACGGAGGCCCCCCCGGCCGGGGCGGGGAGGGCCTCCGTGCACCGAGCCGCTCGGGCCCGCGCTCGGCCCGGCCAGGATATCGCTGCAGGCGTTGGTGGGCAGCTCTTCCACCACCACCACCACAGGCAGGACGGGGGGGAAGGGATGAGGAGGTCCTCCTCCTCCTCCTCCTCCTCCCTCCTCCTCCTCCTCCTCCTCCTCCTCCTCCTCCTCCTCCTCCTCCTCCTCCTCCTCCTCCTCCTCCTCCTCCTCCTCCTCCTCCTCCTCCTCCTCCCTCCTCCTCCTCCTCCTCCTCCTCCTCCTCCTCCTCCTCCTCCTCCTCCTCCTCCTCCTCCTCCTCCTCCTCCTCCTCCTCCTCCTCCCCTCCTCCTCCTCCTCCTCCTCCTCCTCCTCCTCCTCCTCCTCCTCCTCCTCCTCCTCCTCCTCCTCCTCCTCCTCCTCCTCCTCCTCCTCCTCCTCCTCCTCCTCCTCCTCCTCCTCCTCCTCCCCTCCTCCTCCTCCTCCTCCTCCTCCTCCTCCTCCTCCTCTCTCCTCCTCCTCCCTCCTCCTCCTCCTCCTCCTCCTCCTCCTCCTCCTCCTCCTCCTCCTCCTCCTCCTCCTCCTCCTCCTCCCTGGCAGTGGTGGTGGAGAGTGGGCCCATCCAGCGTCGGCGCCCTCTGGAGCCTGCCGCGCCGACTGCCAGCAGTCCACCCGGTCCTGGAACTTCCGGAACAGTGCCTGCGGGCGCGCTGCGCGGGCGGGGCCGCCACGGAGAGGAGCAAGACGGGGAGCGGGAGGGTGGATGGGGAGGAGGAGGACCAGTGTAAACCCATCAGTCACCAACGATGTTGGAATGCAACCTCCCCCAAGCTCCCTCTTCATAGGCCCCATACAGATACTCATTTGCACTGGGTGAGCTGCCTCGTTGGAAGACAACCGCCGTTCGAAGACCCTGAAGCATGCCCAAACATCATTCTCCGGACTCCAACGCCACGGAACAAGCTGACTTTTGCGTCTTGGCGATCCTGAATCGTGTCGGATCGCCATTCCTGGAACTTCAACACAGCGAATTGCTCCACCCTCATAATCCTGAACCTGTCCAAACCATCAGTTCTGGTACGTTGACCATGGGAATCCGTAAAACTCTTGCAAATGTTTAGAAATGAATGAGCGCGGTGCTAAGGCGAGAACCGCATGTTGAAAAGAAAGCATCCCAGTGCGACCCTACCTAGGAGTCGGAGCATTTAGGAAAGCAGCATCTACATCTACACCGACAGCTACATGTACATCTACACCTGCATCTACATCTACATCTACATCAACATCAGCAGTGAGACTCACATCTACACATACATATACACCTACATATACACCTACATCTACGTCTACATCGATGCTGCGCTATGATATGTTATGATATGTTATGATATGGTATGATATGCTGCACTGTGATATGTTATACAATGATATGTCATGATATGACATGATGCGCTATGCTATGATATGCTATGCTATGATGTGCTATGCTATGCTATGCGATGCTGCGATATGCTATACTATGCTGAACTATGCTATGCTATGATATGCTGCGCTATGCTATGCTATGCGATGCTATGCTATGAAATGCTATGCTGCGCTATGCTGTGTTATGCTAGGCTATGCTATGCTATGCTGTGCTATGCTATGCGATGCTGCGCTGTGCTCTGCTGAGCAATGCTATGCTATGCGATGCTATGCTATGCTGCGCTATACTATGATATGCTATGATATGCGATGCTAGACTGAGCCATGCTGTGCTATGTCATACTATGCTTGGTTATGCTATACTATGCTAGGTTGTGCGAATGCTGCGCTGCGCTATGCTGCACCAAGCTAAGCTAAGGTAAGCTAAGCTATGCAGCTATGCTAAGCTAAGCTAAGCTAAGCTAAGCTAGGCTAAGCTAAGCTAAGCTAAGCCAAGCTAAGCTGAGCTACGCTAAGCTAAGGTGAGATCAGCTAAGCTAAGCTAAGCTAAGCTAACCTAAGCTAAGCTAGGCTAGGCAAAGCTAAGCTAAGCTAAACTAAGCTAAGATGATATAAGCTAAGCTAAGCTAAGCTTAGCTTAGCTTAGCTTAGCTAAACTTACGGGGAACCGCGGGGCGGATCCTGGGGGAACCGCGGGGCGGATACTGGGGGAACCGCCCGGGGCGGGTTCCACTGCCCGGCCCTTTAAGCTACGGAGTAAGAACCCTTCTAGGCAGAGCATAGGTAGGGAACCAACCTCAACCCTTGAACTGTTGCAAATGTTTAGAACGAATGCGCGCGGCGCTAAATCGAGAGCCACATGTTTGAAACGACCCGCCCTCCATCTGTGAAAAAGATGCTAATGTTTAAGCCTCAAGGTCATCAATGGTGAGGAAGTCTCAGGCGGAACGCACGGCCCGACCTTTCGACCATCCTCGGGGTGCGACAGGGAGAAGCTATTCATACGGCATAGGAGGAGGAGGAGGAAGAGGAGGAGGAGGGAAACGCCCCAGCTGCACTAGTACAGCTTATGCCCGCTAAACGTCAACAGAAAAGAGGATTGTCGGATCGGATAGACTCGAACACTGTGCGTGTCGGAGGGTGACGGGCTGTGCACACACGGGCATTCCACTCTACATGCGCTCTTTGTCTAGACAGTCGTGCACTCTCGCGTTCGAAGAGGAGAAGGAGGAATGCGAAGGGAAGGGAACACGGGGACATGAGGGAGGAAGGGGGATGTGGGAGGTGGACGGGGAGGACGCACGCGGAGGAGAGGGAGGTTGGAGCACCAGGATTACCAGCTGAGCGCACCAGCGTTCGGTACCGACGGCCATGACAAACTCGCTCGATCGTTCTTGCGGTTTGCGCTCACGCTGCGTACTGCGTGGGTGGCAAGCCTCGATAGTATAAGCAGGCGGTGATGAGGCTCTGGGGAACTCCAATTGATGGATACTGGCAAGATTTTTCGCGCTCGGGGGAGGGGGAGGGAAGTCGGAGGCGGGGGGAGGAAAGGAAAGGAAAAAACGAAGGGGAGATGAGGATCCGTGTTTTTGCGAGCATTCGGTTCCCGGGGGGAGGGAGGGCAGGGAGGAAGGGAGGGATGGCGCGAGGGAAGAAAGAACCAGGAGAGAGGGAGTTTCTGCTGGATGCGAACACATGGCGCGCACTGCTCCCGCAGGGGTGTGCACGCTGCGCGGCATCGACAGCTTGTTGCCCCCAACGCCCAGGCACAACCAGCGGCGCCGGCGGTCCAGGAGAGCATCGGGGCGCCCTGCGTCAGAGGCTCGTCGCAACTCTGGCGGTCCGCCGCCGCAGCTGAAGGGAAATTAGGACACACAAATAAATACACACAAATAAAAATAGTCCCCATATTTTCCAATATTTTCTGGGTTTTTGTTTTCCCCCTCAATTCCCATATTTTCCCATATTTTCCTGGGAATCGAAGATTAATTGTGTCTGTGTGTTTTTTTCCCTCCTGAGCAGCTTCCGGGGGGGGGGGGCGGAGCGCGACACGAAGGGGCACGCGCCTGCCGACCTTCTCGCCGAGACGCCTCGGGCGCAAGGCCGACGAGGAGCAGAGCGGACTCGCCGTGACCCACGAAGGCCCCCATACGTAGAGCATTCTCCAAGGAGAGCGAGGGAAGGGATGAGGCCCCAGCACCTCGCAAACCGAGTCTTCGCCAGCTCGCGGAGTCCCGCACTGCGTCCTGTAAGGCAACAGCCCTGCGTGCCACTTGCAAGCCTGCCGTCCGGTGAGCTTCACGACGCCCGACCAGACTTTGATCACCCAGGCGATGTGCGTCACCTCTGGGATATCGCGGGAGGAGAGTTTGAGATATTTCAACATGTTGTACGGCAGCCAATCCGCATCCTGGAAGGAGCTTCTGGATCAACCGCTCCTCGTTCTTTGCGGAGCGGATCCAACTGTGACGCGCGAAGGGGGCCACAGAAACGATTATTGCCCATCGTGCTGCTACTTGGCGCCAAAGCCGACGAGCTTCGACCACATTACGTGGCGATGGTCCTGTTGCACAATTGGCATGCCAAGCAGAAGGAACTGCTGACATTGGGGGATTCAGCTTAGCCAACACTTGCGTACCATCCGTTGGAAAAAAGTCCGACACATGACGTAGGAAGGCGTTGCAAGTGGATTTGGCTTCCGCCCGCCCCCTGCAGACCAAGGAAGAGGCACACCACCCGATCTTGACGTCGGAAAGCGCCTCAAGTATATATCAGAGCATGGGGATCCAGGAGCACTTTACTCTCGGCCCGCGGCTAGCACTGCCTCTGTGCATGCCTGGCAAGCCGCGCAAAACTCACCCCATCTCTGCCGGTACCTCGGGAGCGGCCAAGAGGGGGGTGTCCAAGAGGGGGGGGTGCAAATCATGACCGGCGGCATGTGCGCGGCCCGGCGGGGGGGCCAGGGACGTGATAAAATAAGAAGAGGCGCCATGAGATCTGGGGAAATATCATGGCCCCCGCCATGATATCCACCCCCCCCTAGTCATCACCCCCCTCTTTTCCGCCCCCGAGTACCATGCCCGTCCAACGCATGGGAGGCGAACTGGGCAATGTCGCGTCCACCTCAGCAGCCATCACCGTCCAGCTCGGGAGCCCGTCGGCGGCGTTGACGGACGAGGAGGGACGAGCCAACCGGAAGGGAGTGGAGGCAGGGGGGGAAGGGGATTAGCGAGGGAGACAATGGAATGGAACACCGTCGCGATGCGAACCTTCCGATATCTTAACGAGGGAGGAAGGAGGAAGTGGCCAGGAGGAGAGAGGCACCAGGGAGGAGGGGGCTGGCAAACTATCGAGATGGAGGGATGGAGAGAGGAATGTGAGGGAGGACCGAGGAAGGAGCATGGAGGGAGGGCGCAAGAGTCCTGTCCATCAAGCGACACCACCTGTTTGAGACGCCTGCCCCCAGAAATCGAGAGCCCGCACCAGGCGCCCGTGCAGGGAAACGGCCACCAAATCCAGAACACGTTTGTGAGGACAGCACAGCCCCCCACCCCACCCGCAGCCAGGATCCCCACTCCCGACCTGGTGATCCATAGGGGCCTTGCTGGGGCTGGGGCTGGGAGTGTGTTTTTGAAGCTCTTGGTGGCCAAATGACCGTCCTCACCCCCAGCCGCGGCCCCCTGGAACACCAGGTCAGGAAAGGGGTCCTGGCTGCAGGTGAGGGTCGGCTGCGATGCCCTCCGTTGTTTCGAAAAAAATCCGCCACCGCGCCCGGAGGCACGAAATGAAGTGTCCTTGGGTCCTTGGCCTAATCCATTACACGTTGGTCGGAAGAAGCAGGTACTAATACTAAGGAGGAAGGTTGATCAAGTTGATCGGGATCTGGAAATCCCAAATACCTACTTTGAACGAACGGCGTGCAAGCCCCATTCCTTAATCCTGAGGATTCTTCACCGGGCCAAGACCACAAATTCTCAAATTTCCCAGGGCTTGCCGCGTGCCCCCTGCGCTCACCCGAATGCTCCCCCACAACATTTTCGGGGCCAAGAGGGTCCCCAAGACAGGCCAAAAAGGGCCCCAAGAGAATGCCCATGCATTGCGGTCCATGTCGCGCAAGAAGGCCCCAAAACGGCCCAAGAAGCCTTCGGGATGCCGCGAAAGAGCCCCAAGAGCCTTCCTAAGAGGGCTCCGAGAAGCCAAAATCATTGAGATCCCCTACGTGTTCCAACGTTTTTGTGGTTCTCCACTTTTCATGCTTCCGACGCTCCAAGACGTCCAAAGAGGCCCCCAAGACCGTCCCAAAACGCCCCCAAGAGGGCCCAAGACGGCCAAAGAGGGCCCCGAGACGGTTCAAGAGGCGCCCGAGGCGGCCCAAGAGGCCCCAAGACGGCCCCAGAGGGACCCAGAAGAGGGAATACGAACCGAACATCCGAGCTCTCCGCCCCATCTTGGGCTTGTCTTGAGACGTGTAAACAGACTCGCGGGCCTCGTCGGACCCTCCTGAGCCGTCTTGGAGCACTCTTAGGAGCATCTTAGGCTGTCTTAGAGCGATCCCGGCTGCTTTTTGAGCTTGAAGATGTGAAAGCGCTAGTGGGAACGTCCGCGATACAGGCCTCTTGAGGCTATCTCGGGGAAACTCTTGGAGACCTCTCTGAGCATTCTTGGAACCACTTGGGCTGTATCGAGGCCATCATGTGACGCCTTGAGCCCCTCATGGTATGTCTTGGGGCCTCTTGGATCTACTTGAGCCGTCTTGGAAACAATATTGGACCGTATTGGGCCCTCCTGGAGACCATCATGGGGCCATCGTGGGCCATCTTGGGGCTCTCTTGCGCCGCCTGGTTGACCTTTGGTGGTCCGTCTCCACAAGCGGTACCACGACTCTCATTTCCAAATGCGGTGCCAAGACGAGTTCGACAACATCCCACTTATCGGAAACGTCCACAACGACATGACATCGCCAATGCGGAAATCATCTTCGACCGTCTTGGGCCCACTTTGGGACCAGCTTGGGGCATGGGGCAATCTAGGGGCCATCTCGGTTCGTCTCGTTGACATCTTGGGCACTCGAGACGCCGTCCCAGAGAGATCCAGAGAGGATGTCGACTACTACACGACGCCGACAACGTCTTATTTGTGTGAGGATGTCCGTAGCACAAACTGAGCAGAAACATGACGTAGGAAGGCGTTGGAGATAGATTGGGCTTCCGCCCGCCCCTCAAGAGGAGGCAAGAGGGAACGCCACCGGAGTCTTGAAGTAGGAAGGCACCTCACGTAGATGGGGATCTGGGAATCCAGGAATGCCCAGGAGACACACACACACACACACACACACACGAAGCCGCACCTAGACGGCGCATTGGCACGGAAAGACTGCGAACTCGCACATGCAGGAACAAATATCAAAAATGAATACGCCATGCAGGGGGGCAGGTGTGTAATCACCAGCAGTCGTTGTACTTGGTGATCCGCTGTTCGGGAACCTGCAAGCGAAGGGCGCCATAGAGGAGGGGGGGGAAGGGGGAAGAGGGACAATAGGGGCACAAACAATCAGCTAGAGGGCGCAGCGCTGCCTGACTGCCGCGTGCCAGTCTGAAGGATTACGTAGCAGAGCTTGTGAAGTGCCAGGGTCGTTGCCCGCCACTGCCAGGGCCTCAGCGTGTAGGTACGTCGTCCATTGTATCCGGGGGCGCCCTCTCGATCTCCGGGACTTCCAATCTCGAGGTAGACAAGAATGTGTTTGACCAGCTTCGAACACCATTTGTCTCGGTAGACTGTTGGCGCTGTCCCGGGCCAGTTTGCCATATAGTTTCAATTGTCTTTCCAACAGAATCGATGTCAAAGGCGGGACGTCCGCGCGCTCACGTACTTCAGCGTTGCTCACGTGAGACAACCAAGCGGGAAGAATTTTCAAAATTCGTCGTAGACATCTAGCTTGGAAGCCATATATCCGATCTCTGTCTGCTTTGAGGAGCATGCACGACTCGAGCCCATATAACAACTTGGAGAAGACACGCGATTTCAATATCTGTGTTTTCCGCTTTTTGGTCAAATTGGCGTGATTCCAAACAGTACATAACTTTTGAAATATGCATTTTGCTTCTCCCAGGCGCCGTGTAAGCTCTGCTCGTGGTCTGCCGTCTGTGCTTACGAGGCCACCCAGATAAACAGCATTGTCCTTGATCACAATTGGTTTACCATCCGGCCCAAAAACAATTCCATCAGACCGTATCCTGAGTAGTACTGTTTTGTCTGAGTTTAGTTCCAAGCCGTACTGCTTCCCAATTTCTGCCACCAGATTGAGATGCGCTTGAATCGTGCTAGGGTCAATGGCCACGAGCATCGTGTCGTCGGCGTAGAGCACATCTTCCGTAATCACATATGGTTTTGATGACTATCAGGCCATTCCAAATTCAGGAGTCTGTCTACACTCTCCAATATGATGGTCATGACAACCATGAACAAGTACGGAGACAGCGGGCAACCTTGCACAATACCAGCGGCCTGCGTCCATGTGGAAGACGTCGTACCCCCATCTTGCACTAAAAACTTACGGACCTTGTAGATGCCCCTGACCATCTCGACCATCGCAGTTGGCACCCCAAACTGTTGCAGTGCTTGTAGAAGACCCTTTGGGCTTATCCGGTCAAATGCTTTACTCCAGTCCAAAGAGAGCAGTAGTAATTTGCCAGCTTTGTCTTCCAGCGCTGCGTCAATCAACCTTCTCGCCAGAAACAATGCCTCGCTAGTCCCGCGTCGTGGTCTGAAGCCGTATTGAGATTCACGCAACGTCTTTTCAGCTCCTCCATGCTTGAGTCGTTGTAGCAATATGCTGGCTAATATCTTGAATCCCACTGCTGACAAGAGATCGGCCGATAGTTCGAGGGCTGAGAAGTATCGCCTTTCTTAAATATGGTTACAGCGGATGCTTCTCTCCACTCTTCGGGGATGTCTTTCTTCTCCCAGCACGCATTACATAAAGAAGTCCAAATCTCTAAAGCGCCAGTGCTTTCCAATAGTGTTTTCCATAACTCTGGTGGTACTCCGTCGGTTCCTGCAGCTCGCTGTATTCGAAGATGTTTGACAGCTTGCCTCGTTTCTTCCACTTTGATCTGGCCCACGTCGACAGGCAACTGCTCGTCTGTCGGCCGGCTGCGGTATCGGACCATCTTCTTGAGGTGGTCGCCATTGCACTGTCGCCAAAGATGTCGCCATAATTTCTGCCCTGTCCGCGGAATCCACCAAAATCCCGTCTGTATTTCTGAGTCGCCCCTGATTGTGAAAAGCAGGTTTACGTAGTTGCTTGTTTGTTTCCCATCCGTTCGTTTCAATGCTTTGTATGAGCCAGTTCTGCTTTTCGGTTTTCGCGGACTGCTTGATCGTTTTGTTGATGGTCTTGGCGTCGGCACCGCCCTGTCGTGAATTGTTGCGCTCATCGATGAGATCCAGAGTACGTCCGGTTATCCATGGTTGTTTTCTCCTTGCCTCCCGGCGCGGAAGGGATGCGGCCGCAGATTGTAGCATACATTGTGAAACTGCTATGGCCTTCTCGCTCAGGGACTCGCGTTGCTGTCGTTTATTCCATGTTTCCAGAAAGAGCTGCATGTACTTCTGTTTGGCATCCGGTTCCCTCAGCAAACTGACGTCCAACTTGGGCTCACTACGCGCACGGCTTCTCTTGGGAATGACAATCTCCAGATCAACCACTTGAAGGAAATGATGTGAGTGCAGATGTCGTTGCCGATCACTCCAAATGGCAGTAATGGCGGACAGCCACTCCTTAGGCACGACCACGTGGTCCAACTGCTCAAAACCTCCTGGTACAATACGCCCAAAAGGTTTTATTCCAATGTCACGGTACGTAATGGTATGTATGCTCATCGCTTGTGTTGAAGAAGGTGTTCGCGACACATGCTTCGAATGTATGGCAAAATTATATAAGAAGTTCCCGATTCGATGTAGGCGTCCAGACCGATACGGGATTATGAAACACATGTTCTCCTAGAACGGCTTCTTCTCCACCGTACCTGTCCAATAAACGTGCGTTGAAATCACCTAAGATGATAGTGGGCCCGCGCGACCGGCACGCAGAAGCAAATGCAGCAAGATCTGTATAGTAATCGCGACGTATATCATATTCGTGCTCGTTTGTCCAAGCGTAAGCTGAAATCACTGTCAAGATGCCCCCAGCAACTCGTATTCGTAAACTTGGCATGCGGCTACTCTTTTGGATGTATCCTTTGATCGCATGTTTAGCCCACGGCGCCACCATGACGCCAACGCCCGTATACTCTCTGTTTGTGTTATCATGTCCAAAGAATAAACACGAAAAGCCCACGAATTCGAAGACGGGTGACCCGCGGCAATGCGTCTCTTGGAGACAAAGCACTGCGATGTCGAGGTCCCGCATGTGCTTGGTGAGTTCGTGCGTTTTGTACGGCAGGTCCACGTTGATGCCTTCGACACTCCACGAGGCGATCCTGCTGCACAGAACAGGAAAGCATGGGAATACAATCCATTTTCCAATGTTCGGTGTACCTGTAGTGCCAATGCGCCGTGCTTCCTAATGTCCTCCTGTCTCCCCTCCTTTCTTACCTTTCCCACTCCCTTTCCCAGCCCGGCTGAGCGTCTCGTTGGCCCTGGAAACAAGGTGCTGCAACTCTGAGCTGTTGGTGAGGTCGTCCCAGGTGCCCCACGCGCCGTACCAGTGGAGCTTCAGCTGGTCGTTCGAGATCGTGGCCTGCACAATTGGCTCCGAAGCTACCTTGAAGATGTGATTGTGCGTGTCCACGCGGATCTCGTCCTTGGTGTACTTCCACTCGAGGAAGACCTTCCGAAGACCAAATAATAACGACTCCGGCACGCGTTTCTCAATAGGCAGGCCGGGGCGAGTCCACATTGTGTTCCCTTGATGCTTGATTTGCGCCTTGCCAAAGACACTGACAAATTGATCCCTGGATGCAACACTCCGGAACTTGATGAAAACAATATTGTTGAAGTCGCCTTTCGCGAAGATGTCGGCGTACTCTGGTGTTTTTAATCGGTCAACTTGCTCTTTGAGGAAGGTGACAGCTGCATCTATGTCTTCAAAGTTTCCCAGGCCTCCGATAACTGCATTCGCCTCCCTGTCTCTGTGCGTAAGTTCTGAAAGCTTGTGCTCCAGCTCCAACAATTTGGTTTCAATATCTGTAGTGGTACTCTGGCCTGATCGCGCCGATGGTAAACCTGAGCTTTTATTTTCAAGTGCGTCCAAACGAGCGCTTAACGCAGCAACATCATGTTTGATAAATCTGCCTGGGATACCCCATGTAATTTGATCAATCTGATGTCGCTCTGGATAGGTTGTAGTTGCTCACGAAGTATCTCTTTGAATTGTCCCACTGTGAGCCCCTCGGCACTCGAGAAGTCCGGCTGCCGGAAGGGGGTCCCGAGCTGCTTGTCCTCCCCGTCGTCGACTAAGTCATCGTCCATCTCGTTCAGGGGGCTCCTGAGGCGGGCCCGCTTGTCGACGGGAGTGGCGAGGGACGCTTCGGCCGGCGCTGCGCCAGATGAAGTCCCACCTAATACTCCACGCACCGGAGTTCCTGGCTGTCGAGAGTTCATCGGCATAGGGTAATCAGTCAAGAGAGACAGATATGCAGTCGAATGGTGTGACTGTGAAGGGAGAGAGGTGCGCCCCTCGTAAATCACGCTTGAGCCAGGAGATCACGCTTGAGCCAGGAGAGCCCATAATCAAATCGACAAGTCGGATCGACTATCGAAATTCATCGGATCGGCGGAAATAGGCAGCCACGTCGGGAGACGTCGAATCGGCAGAAATCGGTAGGCTACAAGGCCGCCATTGAGAAATCCGAATCCACATGGGAATCCGAAGTCGAATCGAATCGGAATTGGAGGCCATCGACATCGAATCGAATCGAACTGGAAAAATCGAAATAAGCCCTGGGAAAACCTATTTCGAACGACTGGCGTGTACCTTCTCTCGGCGGTGGACAAACCTCCCTGTAGTAAACAACCCTTTAGTGAAAGCGGCCTAGGACCGAAACCGACGGACCTGGACCCACAAGAATAACGGCCGTGACGCCCTCTCGCGAACCGAAAACGGCCACTTCACCGATCGACGTGTCAGGGTAGGAGGTCTATCAACCTCCCATTCTCCTCGCCTGAGAGGCGGGGGTGGGGGGGGGGGGCGGACGGACAGACGCGCAGGCAGCCAGAGAATCGACCACGGGGGCTGGGGGAGAGGCCTCCTATATAGGGTTCGAGTAGATGGGGTCGGAGGATCTCGCCGCATCGCCGCTACATCGGCCATGCATCGCCGAGTCATCGGCCGTGCACCGGCGACGTCGGCGACGCGCCGGCGACGTCGGCGTGGAGAACTTGGGCCCCACATCGAGCCGCATCGCCGACGCATCGCCGACGCATCGGCGATGCGGTGCGATCCTCCGACCCCACTTGCTCGGACCCCATCTGGGAGGCCTGGAGGGGGGTCCTCCTCCTCCTCCTCCTCCTCCTCCTCCCTCCTCCTCCTCCTCCCTCCTCCTCCTCCTCCCCCTCCCGTTCCCCCTCCCCCTCCTCCTCCTCCTCCTCCTCCTCCTCCTCCTCCTCCTCCTCCCTCCTCCTCCTCCTCCTCCTCCTCCTCCTCCTCCTCCTCCGGCGGACGGGGGTCCCAGGAGCAGGGGGCGGGCAGGTGCCCTCGCACGACGCCTCCCCGCGGCGCGCGTGCCGCCCGCTCGGCGGGCGACGATTTTTTCGCGCAGGCGCGCCCGCGCGCTCGAGAGACGGGGGCGCAGCTCCGCTCCCCCTCGAGGACGCCATGGCGAGAGGGGACGCCGAACCTCCTCCTCCTCCTCCTCCTCCTCCTCCTCCTCCTCCTCCTGCGCATCCTCCTCTTCCTCCTTTTCCTCTTCTTCCTCCTCCTGATCCTCCTCCTCCACCTCCTCCTTCTCCTCCTCATCCTCATCCTCCGCCCCCCCCCTGCCCCTCCTCCTCCTCCTCCTCCTCCTCCTCCTACTCCTCCTTCTCCTCCTCCTCCTCCGCCCATTCCTCCCCCCTGCTAACAGGGGGTATATCGACCCCCACCCCTCGGCCGGACCAGAAATTTGGGGCCCAACCCTGAGGATATACGATTGGGGGGCGTCCATCCTCGATAGGGGGGACGACAGGGGGGGGAGCAAGAGAGCGAGCGCGCTGCCATCGGATCCGGAGGTGCTGCCCCCGACAGGGAGGCGCGGCTCAGCCTCGGACCCTGCAAACCAGGGGCGTCAACCCTGGAGCCCGGGAGCCCCAGTTCTCGATGTGATCGAGGGCGAGTGGTTTTCAAAATGTGGCTCTCGCCTGACCGCGGCGCACCTTTTTTGCTTGTATAGAGAAACTGCAAGAGTTTTACGGACTGAGGGCGGGTGGTTTTCAAAATGTGGCTCTCGCCCTAGCGCCGCGCACATTCGTTTTTTAACATGTGCAAGAGCTTCACGGATTGAGGGCGGGTGGTTTTCAAAATGTGGCTCTCGCCCTAGCGCCGCGCACATTCGTTTTTGAACATGTGCCAGAGCTTCACGAGTTGAGGGCGGGCGGTTTTCAAAATGTGGCTCTCGCCCTAGCGCCGCGCACATTCGTTTTTTAACATGTGCCAGAGCTTCACGAGTTGAGGGCGGGCGGTTTCCAAAATGTGGCTCTCGCCTTAGCGCGGCGAACATTCGTTTTAGCACTTTGCACGGGTTTCACGGATTGAGGGCGGGTGGTTTTCAAAATGTGGCTCTCGCCCTGGCGCCGCGCACATTCGTTTACAACATGTTCAAAAGTTTCACGGGTTCTCACCATCAACGTACCAGATATGGTGTGTTGGAAGGGTTCCAGATTATGCGGGTACGACAGTTACGTTGATTCTCTGTTGAAGTCCTAGAAACGGCGTTCTGGCACGTTTCAGGATCGTCAAGACGGAACAGTCAGGTTGATCCGTGGCCGTGGAATCCCGAGAACAATGTTTTGGTATGCTTCAGGGTCTTCACACGAGTGCCTTCCAACGAGACAGTTCCACCAGTGTAAATGAAACGTTGCAGGGGTCTACGAAGAGGGAGCTTGGAGGGAGGGTTTACTCCAACATCGTTGATGACTCTTGCGTTTACACCGGTTCTCCTCGTCGTCCTCCTCCTCCCCCCTCCTCCTCCTCCTCCTCCTCCACTGTCAAGGGGTGCCAGGGTCCCAGGAGGCGGCCCAAGGCCGCCCACGGGGCTCAGAAGATGAACAGCGTGTGGTCCTTGGGCTTGGCGCTCAGGACCGACGAGTACGACGCCCACTCCTTCTCCTGTGGGGCGGGACGGCGCGAACCTGTGGGTGACCCAAGGAGGGGGTCCAGCTGAAAGGAGGTGGTGCAATAGATGCGCACCAAGTGCATTGGAAAAATGTATTGCGCTGGAGAATTCTGTTGCAGTGCATTGCAAATCATATAATGCACGCGAGTATCCAGCAATACACATACGCCCTGGAATGTATTGCACGCCCCAAATGCATTGCAACACCACAAATCTATTGCACCAAATCTATTACACCATTGCCTTGTCGCTGGACCCCCTTTTGGGTCAACCCGAGAAACGGGAGGTACATCGTTGCTGGTTGGTTCAGGATGGGGCCAGGACGGGGCCGAGGGGGGTGGGGGGGCTCAGGACCGACGAGTACGACGCCCATTCCTTCTCTTGTGGGGCGGGGCGGCAAAACGGGAGGTACATCGTTACTGGTTGGTTCAGGACGTGGTCAGGAAAGGGCCAGGGGGGGGGGGAGAATTTCGGCATGGAGTCGACCATACGTCGCCAGTGGATCGCAGGTGAGTGGGCGATCGGCAAGCGAGTGTTGATGCTGCCCTCCCTTCGGGGCAACGACGGCGCGCACATTGGGGTGGAGCGAGGCCTTCTCAGAAGGCAGGGGTCGTCGTGGGGTGGCCTTCTGAGAAGACAGGTGGCTTCACAGGAGCCCTCCCGCCTTTTGAGAGCCCTCGTTAGAAGCTGCACTTCGATTCCCGTCTGCTCGTTGTCCTCTGGCCTTCGAGTCATAACTCAGCTATCCGGCGGCCATTCGGGACGATCTGGGCACCCCCGAAACGCTTTCGGCGAGTCCAAGCAGCTGGAAGACATCCTCAGACTGGAAAGCTGACGGGAGCCGACGAGAACGCCCAGGAACACACCCCTCTTCCAACAACGCTGCCCCGTCCCCGAGGCAATACCTCCCTGCTCGAACTCGACCCCTGGGACCCGTACCCCGAGGCCCCTCCTGCCCGGGCACCACTCGCCCCCAGTCGATGTCGGACGGCCCTGGGGCCCGAACACGGCCGATTACAGTCGTCGTGCTACCATGGTCCATGGTAGCACGACGACGACGACTGTAGCGACGGCTCAGCG
>CAUYUJ010015808.1:0-22500 GCA_963575745.1 Prorocentrum cordatum | reverse complement strand
AAAAAAGTTGACCCGATGAGGGGAGGGGGAGTGGGAGGAGGAGGAGGAGGAGGAGGAGGAGGAGGAGGAGGAGGAGGAGGAGGAGGAGGAGGAGGAGGGGGAGTGGGAGGAGGAGGAAGAGGAGGAGGAGGAGGAGGAGGAGGAGGGGGGGGAGGAGGAGGAGAGGAGGAGGAGGAGTGGGAGGAGGAGGAGGAGGAGGAGGAGATGGAGGAAGACGGGTCGCCTAAACCCTTCGGAGAAACCGTCCAGCCACGACCACGACCACGGCGGCGGCGGGCGGCGGCGCCGACGGCGACGCCGGCGGGCGGCGGCCCCCGAGGCCGCCTCGGGCCCGCGGCGCCAGGAGCCGAGCCTTCTCCGGCGGCGCCAGCAGGGGCCTTCGGGGCGGCGTCGCCCGCGGCCCGCGGCGCGTGCAGCTGGCGGCTCAGCTCGCCCACGGCGTCGACGACAGAAGGCCAAAGGACTCTCGAGGATCTAGTTTCGAAGATTCGGGAGGAGATCGAGTCTCGAGGATCAAGTCTCGAGGATCGAGTCTCGAGGATCAAGATCGAGTCTCGAAGAGTCGAGGATCGGGGTCGGCCACCATGGTTGCTCGCTATTCCGGGGCCTGCGGGGGCTCCTCGTCGCCACGGCTGGATCCGCCTCAGTACTCCGCGCCGGGATGCACCCCAGGACAGGTCTGGCTGGAGAGCACAGGCGGTCTCGATACCGCCACTCCCTGGACCACTCCCGGGGTGCGCTCTGACCAGGATTTGGAGGCGAATCTGGCGGTGGCGACGAGGGCTTTCCTGGAGCCCCAGCAATGGCGAAAACGAGGGAAAGGCAGCGCCGTCGGTACCTGGTCCTCCTCTCTGAGGTCCCGCGGTCGACGACGACCCCCTCGCCAGACATAGACCACCAGAGGTCGGCGCAGATGTCTTGGGTCGGCGCTCTGACCAGGTCCACCCCAGCTTCGAACTGCCCGCCCCGTGGATGCGCGGCCACCCTTGCCGTCCCTTGAACCGCCGCCCGTGGAAAGACGCATCTGGTGCCCGGGCCGCGACGCGCGAAGCCTGGTGATTTTAGCGCCCACACGGTGATCTACAACGCGGTCGCGGCCGCAGAAAACCCTCGCAAGAAACGCGGCCCTGAACATCCGCGCGCGAGGTGCGATTTTTGGGGAAAGCCAAGGAGCCCCGAACGCCGCAGCTTCTTTAAGGACTGCGAGAAGTCACCGCGTAGCGCGCGGCGCGAAGAAACCCAGGGTACCCTCACGAAGCGCATCTGGCTTCTGATGCGCGTCCCCGCTGTAGGCGCTGGACCCCCCTTGATGGGGAACGATAAGGAGGGAGGGACTGGTTGGGGGGGGGATGGGGGGGAACATGGACCTGGAATGGGCGACGCCTCGCCGATAGGTTGGGGATGGGATCTCGATAACGTGGCCGCAAGTCCCTGGGCGCGTTGGGCTATCAGGCCACCATCGGACATGAGAGGGCGGTGCGGTGTCGATGCGTCAGCGGCGCTGCAAGCGCGGCCAGGGGTGCGAGGAAGGAGCTCGAGAGCCCAGCGCCGCACCAAGAATTCTGCGCGCGTAGCTCCGAAACTTCATGCCTGTGCCGTGCTTTGGCCCTCTGGATGACGGAGATGAACTTCTGGTTCTCGTTGTTGAGGCAGGCCTTGATCCTCGTCTCGTCGGGCTCGCCGAGCCCGTCCTGTTGGAGACCCAAGACTGTGCGGTGACAGACCGTGCGGTGAACTCAAAATCCACAAGAGGCCGCACGGCTTTGGGACCATGGAAGCCCCAAAATATAGAATGCTGTTCGCCTCAACTGTCAGTCCTTCACCGTCTAGTGTGTGATGATGGTTACGATGACAATCAAACCACGATTCTGATGTTGCGACGTCTTCTTCTTCTTCTCCTTCTTCTTGTCTCGCCCTGTGTACTGCGATTAAGGGCACAAACCTTATCGAAGAAAGGTTACCACAATTGCTCAATGCTAGCGCTTTCTTCCGCCAAGGGCGTCTTCAGGCTCTGGGACCTTGAAAGCCCCAATTGCCCGACACATCCGCGGAGAACGACCCAAGACCCGAACCCACGCGGTGACCCCGAGCCCCCGCTCGCTCACCACACGGCGGGGTCGCCGCAGCGTTTGGGGGCCCTCGATCCTGGAGCAGCACGCCCTTCGCATCCTCTGGAGGACTAAACAAAAACTACATAACCACACGGAGCCGGAACTCCGCGCCGTGCTCCAGACCTTTCTGCTCGGCCGCTGGCCCAAGGGGGGAATGCGGCAAGGGCGCGCCGCCTCGGAAGGCTCGGAAAGTCCCCGGCCTCCGCGCAAGACGGAGGCGGCGTCTCGGGAGATCGCGGGGCCTCTGGGACGCCCCGCCGCCTTCACAGGCGGCCTGCCCCTCTCACGTCCCCCTTTGGGCTTGTCACCGATGTGTGTGCGCGCGTGTGCGCGCGTGTGTGTGTGTGTGTGTGTGTGTGTGTGAGAGAGTATGTGTGCGTGTGTGTATGTATGTGTGCGTGCGTGCGCATGTGTATGTGTGTGTGTGTGCGTGTGTGTGTGTGTGTCTGTGTGTGTCTGTGTGCGTGCGTGTGTGTGTATGTGTGTGTGTGTGCGTGCGTGCGCGCGTGTGTGTGTGCGTGTGTGTGTGTGTCTGTGTGTGTGTGTGTCTGTGTGCGTTTGTGTGTGTCTGTGTGTATCAGCGTGCGTGTGTGTGTAACTGTGTGTCGGTCTGTGTGTATGTGTGTGTGTCTGTCTGTGTGTGTGCCTGTGTGCGTGTGTGTGAGAGAGAGTGTGTGTGCGTCTGCGTGCGTGCGAGAGTGTGTGCGTGAGGGTGTGTCCGTGTGTGCGTTTCTGTATGTGTGTGCATGTGCGTGTCTGTGTGTCTGTGTGTGTCTGGGTCTGCGTGTGCGTGTGTGTGTGTGTGTCTGTGTGTGTGTCTGTGTGTGTGCGTGTGCGTCTGCGTGTGTGTGCGTGCGTGTATGAGAATGTGTGTGAATGTGTGCGTGTGTGATTGTGTGTGTGTGCGTGTGTGTGTGTCTGTCTGCGTGTGTGTGTGCTTGTGTGTGCACGTGTGTCTGTGTGCGTGTTTGTGTGTGCGTGTGCCTGTGAGTGTGTGCGTGTGCGTGTGTTTGTGTGTGTGCGCGTGTGTGTTTGTTTGTTTGTGTGTGCCTGTGTGTGTGCGTGTGGGTGTGTCTGTGTATGTGTGGATGTGTGCGTGTGTGTCAATGTGTATGTGTCTGTCTGTGTGCGTCTATGTGTGTGTGCGTGTGTGTGTGTGTGTGTCTGTGTCTGTGTGCGTGAGTCGATCCCCCTGGCGCGCCACGTCCTGAAACTCCGCAACAACGCCAGCGGACCACTGAGGCCCTCAATAAATCCGCCGACCCTGTCGGCGTGTGTGAAGGGCTTCCCCGTTCGACTCGTCGTTTCCGTCGTCTCCGTTCTCCCCCTCCCAGTGCTCTCCTCCTCAAGCGCGCTATCCAAAGCGAAATTAAACGACGTCGTAATGGAGTCGAAGGGAAGCCCCTTCCCTTTGATCCCTTCCCCGCAGGGGGGGGGGGGAGAAGGGGGGGGGGGGCGGCGGGGCAGATACGACGCCCGCCGGGCGCCTTTTCCTCGAGCGGGCACCCACGGGATGCACTCCTCCTCCTCCTCCTCCTCCTCCTCCTCCTGCTCCTCCTCCTCCTCCTCCTCCTCCTTCCTCCTCCTCCTCCTCCTCCCGCAGAGGCGTCCCGGGAGCGGGCCCCGAGTCAAAATACCACCCCCCTAGGGCGCATTTTCCTCGAGCGGGCACGCCCGAGATGCACTTCTTCCTCTTCCGGGAGCACGTCCCAAGTCAGAATATCACACTCCCGGGGCGCACTTTCTTCGAGCGGGCACACAAAGGATGCACTTCCTCCTCCTCCTCCTCCTCCTCTTCCTCCTCCTCCTCCTCCTTCTCCTCCTCCTCCTCCTCCTCCTCATCATCCTCCTCTTCCTCCTGCTCCTCCTCCTCCTCCTCCTCCTCCTCCTCCTCCTCCTCCTCCTCCTCCTCCTCCTCCTCCTCCGCTTCCTCCCCCCACTCCTAGCCCGTTCGATAAAGGGTCGGCGGCACCGGCCGTCAGGCCTCTCCAATAGTCAACGCCCCCGTCGAACAGCGGGCGACAGCCTGTACTTCACAGCCGCTGCGCACTGGGAGTCCACCCACCCTCCAGGAGGCCCTTAACGCAGCCATGCAAGAACCCTCAGGCGGCTCGTAACGCATAGCTGAGGCACCTTCGCCTCACACTCGAGCTCTCCGCAGAAAACTCGTAGCAGGCGCTGGGCCGCTGGGCCCGAGAGGCCCCGCGCCTGCGCCAAGGCACAGGCTACGCCCCCGGGCGTGCGCCCGAGGTGGGGTGGAGACCCTCCAGGAGCCGCTCGCGGCGTCTGCGCCACTCGCGTTCCGCAGAGCTACACTTGTCGGGAGGCGGGAGGGGGCCCGGGCACTCGTCCTTCAGCCTCCTGGCACCCCTCACTGCGGAGACGTACGCCCCGCACCGCCTGCACAGCACAAATGGGCCGCACAGGACCAGCTCGTGGGCGTTATCCACCACGAAGCTGGGGTCTACAGGAAGTCCTGCTGGAGGCTGCTCCGGGGCACGTCCAGCAACACGCTCCCTCACGCTCACCGCCCCCCTCCCTCGACTGAAGTAGCAGCGGGCGGCGGTGTCAGAGGGGGGCAGCGCTGCTTTTTTCCCTCGGTGGCGGATCCACCTCCTTCCGCTCACGCCGCTGCAAGGCTACAGGCGGCGCTTCACCCGTCTCGGACACCGCCTGCCGGAGCTCAGCTGCCGCGAGGCTGCACGAGGAGGAGGAGGAGGAGGAGGAGGAAAGAGCAGGCGCAACGACGTCCGGCCCCTCGAAACAATCCTCAAACTGGCGCGCCGCCACCCTCGCAGCCACTCCGCTTAAGCAATGGAGCTCCGGGGAGTCCGCCGCGTCGTCTCGCACTTTGGGCCGCTGGCTTGGGGGCTTTGCGGCAGCTCCGTCAGCATCATCCGCCACTGGTGCCCTTTTCCCGCCAACGCGCCTTCGAGATGCCTGAGCGGCAGCCGGCGCATGTCCAGCTGCAGGCGCGGCGGCACCGGCGTAATGTGTGTTGTGGTGTGTGTGTGTGTTGTGTGTTGTGTGTGCTGTGTTGTGGATGCTGTGTGCATGTTGTGTGTGTGTGTCGTGTTTGGTGTGTGTGTGTGTGCGTCCGTGCGTGCGTGCGTGCGTGCGTACGTGGTGTGGGTGTGTGTGCGTGTGCGTGTGCGTGTGTATGTGTGTTTGTGTGTGCGCGTGAGTGTGTGAATGCGTGTGTGCGTGTGTGTGTGTGTGCGTGCGTGCGTGCGTGCGTGCGTGTGTGCGTGTGTGTGCGTGTCTGTCTGTGTCTGTGTGCGTGTGTGTGTGTGTGTGTGTGTGTGCGTGCGTGCGTGCGTGTGTGCGTGTGTAGGTGAGTGTGTGTGCGCGTGTGTGTAGATGTGTGTGAGTGTGCGTGCGTGTGTGTGTGTGTGTACGTGCGTTCGTGCTGTTCTGTGCTGTGCTGTGCTGTGCAGTACTGTGCTGTGCTGTACTGTGCTGTGCTGTGCTGTGCTGTGCGCTGTGGTGAGTGTGTGTGAATGTGTGTATGCTTGAATGTGCTTGTATGCGTGCGTGCGTGTGTAGGGGTAGGTGTTTGTGTACGTGTGAGTGTGTGTGCATGTGTGTGGGTGTTTCTGGGTGTGAGTGTGTGCGTGTGTGAATGTGTGTTTGTGTGTGCGTGTGTGTGATTGTGTGTGCGTGTGTGTGTGTGGGGGGGTGTGTGGGGGTGTGCGTGCGTTGTTCTGTGTGTGTGCGTGTGCGTGTGCGTGTGTGTGTGTGTGTGTCTGTGTGGGTGTAAGTGTGTGGGTGTGTGTGTGAGTATGTGTGTGTGTGTGTGTCCGAATGCGTGTGTGCGTGTGCGTGTGTGTGTGTGCGTGTGTGCGTGTCTGTGTGTGTGTGGGTGTGTGCGCGCGTGCGTGTGTGTGTGCGTGGGTATGTACGTGTGGGTGTGCGTTTGTGCGTGTGAGTGTGTGTGTGTGCGTGTGCGTGTGCGTGTGTGTGTGTGGGTGTGTGGGTGCGTGTGAATGTGTGTGCGGATGTGTGTGTGTGTGTGGTGTGGGGTGTGTGCGTGTGTGTGTGTGCATGCGCGTGTGTGCGTGTGTGTGTGTGTGTGTGTGCGTGTGTGTGTGTGTGGTGTGTGTGTGTGTGCGTCTGTGCGTGTGCGTGTGCGTTCGCGCGTGTGTGTGTGTGTGCGTGTGCGTGTGCGTGTGCTTGTGCGTGTGTGTGTGCGTGTGTTTGTGTGTGCATGTGTATGTGCGTGTGCGTGTGCGTGTGCGTGTGTGTGTGCGTGTGTACGTCTGCGTGTACGTGTGCGTTTGTGTGGGTGAGTCAGAAACGGAATGTTTGTGTGTGTGTGCCGTTTCTTTTTCTTCGGTCCTCGGCGCTCACCGCCGCCTTGTGGCGGGACCTGCCCCCCCCAGTGGCGGCGGCGCCACCAGCGGCCTGCTGCCGCGCAGGAGGGGTGCGCGGCTTCGCCGATGCCTCCACCTCGAGCGCCGCGCGCAGCTCCCGCAGCTCCTGGCGCGCAGGAGGTGGCCCTGGCACACAGCAGTGCCGTGCCCGACCAAGGCCACACTGAGCCCTGGCGTGGTGTGCCATAGCCCCAGCGGCTGCGGCCGAGAGTTGAGGCTCTGGAGAGGCCCGCCGCAGGCGCCGATTTGCACATCGCACAACGGGCTCGCCGCAGGCGCCGAGTTTTCGGCGGAGCAACGTGGGTGGCGGGGTGGGTCGCGGGGAGGGTCGCGGGGCGGGTCGCGGGCGAGGACAACATCAAGAGCAATTGTTTCAAGACTGTTCGGTCTCACATGCTCGCGCGTCATTCAACATGTATCCCACAAGCCCTCCATTCACGCCCTCTTCGTCTTTGATCGTGCCCCCTTTGGGGGAATGATTATCGTCCCTCTCTGCCAGGTGTACTTGGCGAAACCCTTAGACCAGGAAGACCCTGAATAATAGAGAAAGGAGAGAGCGGGAGGACGGGAGTGGAAGAAAAAAGGAGGGAGGGAAGGAGGGAGGGAAGGGGGCAAGAGGGAGGGAGAAGATGGAGGAATACAGGGATTAGCAAGAGGAATGGTCAGAAAAACTCAGGCGACTAAGTAAAGTAAATGGAATTCTAAAGCGAGAGCGCGATTCCAGATCGCCGATGCAGCGATTCGTGAATAACTTGTAAGGAAGTCTCAGGCGAGAGCACGATTTCTGTATCACTTGCAAGGAAGTCACTAGCGAAAACACGAATCCTCAATACATTGAAACCGTTGTGGAATCCGCCGATCCCGTCGGCGTGTGTGAGGGGCTTGTCTGTTCGAGTCGTCGACTCCATCAGTCGTCGTCTCCGTCGTCCCCTTTCCATGCACCCTCCAAGTCAAGCTTGTTAGCGAGATAAAAATCTAGCAATGTCGTGATCGACTCGGAGAGGAGCCCCTTCTCTCTGATCCCTCCTCCGTCGGGGGGGGGGTCGCGGGGGGCTGGGCGGGGGAGGGGGTCCTGGGGCGGGTCCCAGGAGGGGGGGTCAGATACGCAGGCCCCCCTGGGGCTAGTGGGGCCTCAGAAAGGACTATGACAGGCCAAGAGTGCCCCAAGAGGCACCAGAGACGGTCCAAGAGGGTCGCCAATCGCCAAACGATCGGTCCAAAGCGCCTTCACGCCCTCCAGACTGCCCAGGAGGCCTCCAGAACGCCCCGAGAAGCTTCCAAGAGCACTCTGGAGTGCCCCAAGAACCTAAATTCCTTGATCTCCGTTGATTTTTGAGCATTCTCGCCGTTTCCACTCCCCGCCGCTCCAAGACGGCGCACGAGGCCCCCGAAATCGGCCCAAGACGGCCCTGGAGACCTCCAAGAGGGCCCTACAGCAGCCGAAAAGGATGCCAAGACGGCTCCCAAAAACGCCTCCAAGACGGCCCCCAAGACGGCTCCGACAGTGTGCCCAGACGGGGGTCCGAACGGGGACAATTTCGAGCCCTCAGCCCTGAGAGGCTCTCGGGAGGCCCCAAGAGGTTCCCAAGAGGCCCCAAGCCAAAAGGCCCACAAGAGGTCCCCAAGAAGCCCGAAGACGCCCCCAAGAGGCTCCCAAGAGGCCCAAGAGGCTAGCCAGTGGAGCCAAAAATTGTCTCCAGAGGCCCTCGAAAGCCTTCCGAAGAGACCCCAAGAAGCATCCGTGAGGACTCTGGCCCACGTCAGCGTCGTCGTCGTCGCCGCCGCCGTTGTCGTCGTCGTCTCCCTTCAGGGTCGGCGGCACAGGCCATAAGCCATAAGACCTTCGCAATCTCAATCCCTAAACAATTAATTGTTTGCTGGGCCCCCTTAGATTCGCGCGGGCGCTCTCGCCTCGGCGCCGGCTGCAATTCCTTGCAAATTAAAGCTCACACATAAGCGTTTCGGGGATGCGCCTAAACGGCCCCCCCCACGACAACAACGCTCCCAGGCGGTACTTCTTCACAGTTTACTCCGAGAGATCCTGGCCAGAGAGGGCCCGAACCTCAGGAAGGGCGCTCTCGCCTGAGACGTCGTCGCAATTTCGCATCACAAGGGGATCCTTCAGAGCAATCTTGCTGCAATGACGATACCAGAACAGCCGTTTCGCCTGAGACGCTCTTACCATCTAACACCACAAAAGGGTTCTTCAGAACCAGGTTGCTGCTACTCGTGGATGCCGGAACGGCCTTTTCGCCTGAGAACTCTTCAACGTTTAGCATCACAAGGGGTTACTTCAAATCACTTTTGCTGCTACTGACGGATGCTGGAACGGCCGTGTCGCTTGAGACTCCCTTGCAATTCTGCCGCCCAAAGAAATCCGTCAGAGTAGTTTAGCTGGTACGGCCAGATCGAACGGGCGGGTCACTGAAGCGTCAGTTCTGCATGACTCGCGACAGGTTTTTAGCTATGGCGCGATTCCCACATGAATAATGATGAAGTTCAAAACAAGAGCGTGGTTCCGTAGTCTCGATGACGCGAGATGCATACACCAGACAGCTCGCCCCTTGGCCCCCCGCCAGCCCCACGCCAAGAGGCGAGCACATATTCGGGCGCAGCACCGCGCTGCATGCGTAGCCTTCGGCTGGGCAAGGCAAGGCAAGCCCCAACGCTGCATCCCCACACCCTTCCCTTCAAGCTGCAAACCACCAGCGAAATATCCTCACCCGCTGGCCTAAAACTGCCAGCGAGATATCCTCAAACCCCTGACTTAAAACTGCCAGCGAAATATCCTCACACCTTTCAAATAAAACTGCCAGCGAGATATCCTCACCCCCTGGCATAAAACTGCCAGAGAAATATCCTAAACCCCTAGCCTTAAAACTGCCACCGAAAGATCCTCACACCTCTCGCTTAAAACTGCCAGCGAAATATCCTCACCCCCTAGCTCAAAACTGCCACCGAAAGATCCTCAACCCCCTGACTTCAAACTACCAACGAAATATCCTCACGCCCATCGCTTGAAACCGCCAACAAAATATCTTCGCCGCCCCGGCCTAAAACTGCCAGCTAGATACCCTCACCCGCTGGACTGAAAAAACTGCCAGCGAAATATCTTCAACCCCTGCCTCAGAACTGCCAGCGAAATATCCTCAGCGCCCCTGGCCTAAAACTGCCAGCTAAATATCCTCACCCCCGGACCGAAAAAAACTGCAAGCGAAGTATCCTCACCCCCGAAGTAAAACTGCCATCGAACAACTTTGGTGATTCAGTTGTCAAGTCAGTCAGTCAGTCACAGTCTACTTCCCGAAAAATAAATTACGGGATGCGCCCGTAAAATTGATTGCCCAAGCGAGAGCGCGATTCGTGGGTAAGCTGTGAAGACGCCCTGCGCGAGAGAGCGATTGTGAATCAATGATGAAAAATATCAGGCGGGAGTCGTTACTGTTCGACCCCCTATATCCGCCCTGGCACTGTCGCCCCGGCGCCAGCTAGTTGTCCTGTGAATATGAAGCTCCAGCTCAAAAGCATTGGGGTTCCGCCCACACCAGATCCCCACCAACAATAAAACCAACAACAGCAGCAGCAACAACAGCAGCAGCAACAAGAACCATAATTCTGAGACTGTTCGCCCTTATCCCCCCCGCGTGCCTTTCAACACGTATATCCCGAACCATCGATACCCGCCCTCTTCTTCTTCGATCGTACCCCCTTAGGGGTACATCTTTCTTACCCGCAACGTGTATTTCGTGCAGCCCCTAAGGCATGGGAAAAGAGGACAGATGGAAGGAACAATGGGCAGGCGCGGTGCTGAAGCGTGCGTCCTGCATGAGTCGCGAGGAAGTCACGAGCGATAGCGCGACTCCCGAAAAAATCGTGAGGAAATCCACAGCGAGAGCGTTGTCGAGGCCGCGGCGTCAGAAACAATTGAAAGGACGTCCTACGCGAGAGCGCGACTCCTGGATTCGGGTAGAAATTGCGAGGACGTAGCAGGCGGGAGCCGTTGTTGTTGTAGTAGTTCGGAGCCCAACAACCCATGCGGTGACCGCTCACTTTCCCGGGAGAAGCACTAAACTTTGAACAATTTACAAGGGTTAACGGAGGGGGGCTCAACAACAAGTATTATTTACACATGGCAATTCCACACCACCACCAACAACGACGACGGCAACAACGACGACGACAACGACAAAAACAACCACAACGGTAACAACAACAATAATCAATTAAGCTTGTTCGCTCTGACCTGCTCGCGTGCCGTTCAACACGTATATTTCAAACCCTCGATATCCGCCCTCTTTGCCTTCGATCCTACGCCACTTGGGGGTATATCTTTCTTACATGCAACATGTTTTTCTTGCAGTCCCTAAGGCAGAGGAAGATGAGGACGGATGGAAGGAACGGACAAGGGGGAGGGAGGAGGATAGAGCACCAGAGAGAATAGCAGGAGGGGGGGCAAGGATCAGAACACAAGTGGCAAAACCAGGCGGGCAGATCGGGCGGGTACGCCCTAACGGGCGGGTCGGGAAGGCGGGTCCAGGCGGCCAGGTCGAGCAGGCGGGTTGCTGAAGTTTGCGTCCTGCATAGAATCGCTGGGAGGTCACGAGCGATAGCGCAATTCCCAAAACATCGTGAGGAAAAATCCACGGCGAGAGCGTGATTCCTGAGCGTCGAGCGAGCGGCGCTTGAAGAAATTGCGAGAAAATCTCACGCGAGAGTGCAACTCGGGATAAATTGTGAGGTTGAAGGGGAACTGGAACACACAAATAAATCCACACAAATAAAAATATCCCCCATATTTTCCCATATTTTCTGGGAATCGCCGATTAATTGTGTCTGTGTGTTTTCTCCCCTCCTGAGAGGTCCCGCGCGAGAGCGCAATTCTCAAATAAACTGCGGAAATATTTCGCCGGAGCAGCTGTTGTTGTAAACCAGGGGCCTGGGGCCCAAATTGGTGACACCTCACTGTCCCTCAAAAACAACTTCACCGCGCAAGGTGAATCAACACTGCGATTCTTTAGAAATGGGAGTTCAACACCAAGACATACCCCCAAAGGGGGTACGAGGGTACGATCGAAGACGATTGCTTGGGAGTTACATGCGGAATGACACGCGAGCAAACAAGACCGAGCCGTCATCAGGCCGATGTCTTGATCTGCGGACTCCCCAGACCCCCAACGTCATGACTTTTCCACGCGGACCCCTCAAGTAGAGGGCAAACAATCCACCCCCCTGATAACCACCCCGACACGCGAAGCCGTTTACTAAACGCCCCCCCTGAAGGAATCGAACAGGGCAGGGATGTTTAGTAAATGCCCAAGGCCGTTGCGTAAACGCGAATTGTCCGGTCCGGGTGGTTTTTCCTCCCTTGATAAAAGGTCTGGACAGTGCCCTGGGGACCCGTCCGGCGGAGGACCCCGGAAGCCGAAACCGGCCAAAAATCTTCTGTTGTTCACGACGCAAAGGGTTCTGGGATCACGGATGCCCTCTGCGTACCTTTTGCTCTCCCGCTCCCGGCTCCTGACTTTGAGGGGGCCCTGGGACACACAATTAAATACACACAAATAAAAATATCCCCCATATGTTCCCATATGTTCTGGGTTTCTGTCTTCCCCCCCACTCCCCATATCTTCCCATAGTTCCCTGGGAGTCGACGATGAATTGTGCCTGTATGTTTTTGTTTCCCTCCTGAGACTTGCAGGAAGTGTTGCCCCAGACCGACAGCCACCGCTGCTGGGCAGGCAACCTCCCGGCTCAAGCGGCCAGCGCCCGCGGCGGCACCGATCCCTAGGGAGCCCACAAAGGACGTACGCGCCCAGCTATGTACATGAACACGGCCCCTCGATTCGCGAGACCGGCCGCGTGATACGAACATTTGTGCAATGCGTGCTCTCGAAACCAGCGTGGATTCATGTACATGTACGTCCTTCTTTCGCTCCTGAATCCCCGAGCCCTGCTCGAAACGGGCAGGCACTGCTGCCCGCCCTCGCTCCCCGCTCTCTCCGCACCGGCTCCGAGCGTGCACCGACCTGTGGCGGGGGGGGGGGTCGAGAAGGGGCTGCCCCCTCCCTCCGTCTGCGGACTCCTTTGAAGGGGCCCTGGGACACACAAATAAATACACACAAATAAAAATATCCCCCATATTTTCTATATTTTCTGGGTTTTTGTCTTCCCCCCCAATTCCCATATTTTCCCATATTTTCCTGGGAATCGACGATTAATTGTGTCTGTGTGTTTCTTTCCCTCCTGATCCTTGATCTCCCGCTCCTGGATCTTCACCTTGGCATGAATGGAAACGGCTCCGGGACCCCGGGGGCCGACGCCAAGGACCAGCTCCTCCCTCCGGCGTCGTTTTCTGGCATGCCCCGGGGCCCGGGGCGGGCCCCGAGAGCCCGGAAACTGCGAAAAACTCAGGACCCGTTTCCCTTCGGACTCCTTTCCTTCCTTGGGGAATCCATCAGGTACCGATACCGCTGCTCCAACAAAGGTCTCGAGGCGAATCCGGCGGTGGCGACGAGGGCCTCCCAGGAGGCACACAACGGGCGAAAGCGAGGGAAGGGCAGTGGTATTGGTACCTGTTTCCTTCCCTGACTCGTGCCCATCACCATGTCCCTGGCCTCGCGCAGCTCGCGCCTGCAGCGGGCCAGGGCGCCCTCGGCGGCCTGCAGCCGGTCGTGCTCCTCGAAGCGGCGCACGGCGCGGTTGGCCGCCTCGAGGAGGAGCTCCTCGCACTCCTGCCTCCTCAGGGGGGCGCGCGCTGGGAACCCAAATCTCCGACGGCGTGTACTGTTTCATCCCAGCAAAGATCCTCGATGTCCCATGGCGCCTAACTTCGCGCTCTCGCGCCGCGCGAAGCGCGAATAGCTTCGCGCTTTCGCGCCGCCCGCCAGGGGAGAAGGGGAGTATGAGGAGGAATCGGAGCCGAACCGCGAATCACGAGGCGCGAGTAACTTCGCGCCCTCGAGAGCTCCCTTGATGTCGGAACTCCCCCAGGCCTCGGGACCACCAATACCGATGATCCTCAGAACTTGCCATCGCTCGGACGCCCATTCCCGTGCATCGACGAACATATTGGACCACTTGCGTTGTTCCGCGAATGGTCCAAGATGCTCGTCGATGGCCCTCGCCAAGAAAAAGTGCACAAGTACGAGCGATACCAAGAGAGCGTTTGTTAGCGCCAGCGCGTGTTTGTCCGCCAAAGCCCTCCAACACGACGCACTTTTGCTAACAGCGTCTTGAGGATCGTCGACATCGACAGCGATGGATCTAGGGCGAACAGTTGGCCATGGGGACAGGGGTCGGGACCTCTGGGGCCGCGCCTTGAACCATCACATCGTAGGACATCACGGGGGTTGGCCCTGGGTGTGTGTGTGTGTGTGTGAGAAGGCAAAGGGGCTCCCTTGGCCCAAAGCAGGGGCCTTCGAAGAATGGACAGGAGGCTTGGAAAACTGGCACTGGCACCAACACAGGAGATTGCCTCCAAAGGGGAGAAGATGATCCCAGGTTCTTGTGATGGTGTTTATCGGCCCAGTATTGTCACCATCGCGAGACTGGCATCATCTTCTCTCTGCGGAGGCAACCGTCGTAGGCGACGATAAGGACGAATAGCCCAGGGGCGGGACTGACACGTACGATGGATACCAAATCCACTGTCCTGATCGGACCTTTCGCAGACAGTCGCTCAGACCTGCATTCCTGCAGGTCTGAGCGTCCTCAACGCTGCATAATGATGAAATGGATGATGGTCCTTATGAAAATGCGATGGATGATGGTGATGATGAAATTGATGATAATGATAATGAGAAGGATGGTGGTGATGGTGAAGGATGATCGTGATGATGCTGGAGGCGGCCAACTCACGATGATGATGGTGAGCTGGAGGATGATGGTGAGATAAATAATGGTGATGGTGAGTTGGATAATGGATAATGGTGAAGGGATGATGGGTGATGACGAAATTGATGATGGTGATGGTGATGGATCATGACAGCAGCCGGCGCAGAAGGTGCACACAACACTCCGACCAGGCGCAAAGGAACACCGACCAAGCATACGGCTGGACCTAGGACAGAATTAACATCCTTCAAAAACATGAGACCCTCGTCGTCGTCGTCATACGTCGTCGTCCGCCGACGTCCGTCGTCCGTCGTCGTCGTCCGTCGTCGCCCGCCTTCGTCCGTCGTTGTCCGTCGTGGTCCGTCGTCGTCGTCCGACGTCGTCTGTCGACGGCGTCGTCGGCGTCGCCCTCGTCCGTCGTCGTCCCTCGTCGCCGTTGTCCGTCAGAAACCGTTGAGGTCCGTCTCCGTCGTCGGTCGTCGTCTGTCTTCGTCGTCGTCCGTCAGCGTCTGTCATCGTCCTCGTCGTCCGTCGTCGGCGTCGTCGTCATCACCGTCGTCCGTCGTCCACCGTTTGTCGACCGTCGACCGTCGTCCGTCGACCGTCGTCCGTCGCCGTCGTCGTCGTCCGTCGTTGTCAGCCGTCGCCGTCGTCCTTACTCCAGGAATACCAGGCTCGAGGGCTCGCTGGAGGCCTGATCGGTGTGCCTGGTGTGCCTGCCTGGTGAGTGTGCCTGGTGTGCCTGGTGGCGTGACGAGTGTGCTTGGTCGGTGCTCCTGGCATGCGTGGTCGGTGTTCCTGGCGTGCCTGGTCGGTATGCCTTGTGCGCCTGCTGCGCCTGGTTATCACCATACGCCAGGCCCACCGACCAGGCACACCAGGCACACCGACCAGGCACACCAGGCACACCGACCAGGCGCACGAGGCACTCCGACCAGGCGCACGAGGCACGCCGACCAAACACGCCAAGCACATCGACCAGGCACACCCCGCTCACCGGCGGACAGGGATGATAGTTGGATGGTGGAGAAAATGAGGATGACAATGGGGACGATGAGGATGACCATGACGAGGCAACAGTATCGCCGCGAACGAAGATGATGGTGATGATAACGATGATGACGGTGATGAGGCAAACCCTTCGACTACTGAGGCTGACAAAGAGGGTGGTGAGGATGCTGATGGGGCCGATGAGGATGAAATTAAGGAGGCAACTTCGACGCGAACGGAATGGCCGTGATGATGACGATGATGACGGTGATGAGCCAAATCCAATGATGACGGTGAGGATGGCGATGACAATGACGACGATGATGACGGTGATGGCACTGATAACGGTTATGGCGGTAACGATGATGACGATGATCAAGATGATGATTGTGAGGATGAGGATGAGGACAATGGTGAACATGAGAAAAGGAGGGCGCGCAGACCTGCAGGTCTGTAGGCGCGCCCCCATACCTGCAAGTCTGCAGGTCTGAGTGTCTCCAACTGGTCAGGAACAAGACACAGTGAGTTCTTGATGCACTGTATCCCATCGGGAGCCTCGCCGAAGACGTGGACCATCGGCGCCCCTGGATACATGAATTGCTCTGCTCTGGGCTATTCGCCACGATCGTCGCCTCTGCCGATGCTGGTGTTGGTGCCAACCTCGAGGCCCCAAAGAGAAGGCGATGGGGCTCCTAAAAGGCAGGGGCCTTTCGAGGATTGACGGCGCACCCTTCAGCCAAACGCGCTTTAGTAAAAGCTCCAGCGGCACTCAACGTGCGCACGGCACCGCACTCTGAGTGGAAACCAGCGGCGTAGCTAACCGACGTCCAGAAACAACCGAATGTATCCATCGAGACGCACATCAATTCGCGAAACCGACTGGGGTCTGCACCAGGACACTCGAATGCCAATGTCGAGTGAACCAGTTCATCTTTCCTCAGAAGACTTGTATGGGTGGGCGTTCTCTCAGTGCCCAATCCTTCCAGCAAGAGCAACAGATTGCATAAACCCCATTTCCCGGAGCGCAGCGCGGATTTCTTGGAACTGCGCTGGACACCCCTCCACGGCGTGCGGAGCGCGCCAGGGGCGGCGCCGCAATCGCCGCCGAGCGGACCCAACGCCGATCCGAGAAATCTGCGCGGCGCTCCGAGCACTTGCTTCGATGCCAACAAATAGTTGTTTGTTTTCGATTCCAGGTAGTCGGGGATTGCTAAGGGTGTCACTGGCCCAGGGTGCCCCAAGCTTCTCACTCAATGCTTGAGCCTCTGGGGCACTCTGGGAATCGTGAGGGGTGCTCTGGAGGCCATGGGGGCCTCCTTGAAGATCCTGGGGGCACCGTGGGCCAGGGGCACTTCCAGCAACACCTGAGGTAGGGGGGGGGGGGGCAGTCGGCTACACGCAAGAGTGACACTAGGCAAGAGTGACCTTTGGTGCGCGGCTTAATGCGGGACGCGGGGTGGCCAAACCGAGGCGCGCAAGCCGCTGCTACCGCTTCGCGCTCAGCGATTGGGGGACCCGATTGGGCCCACACCAAAGGTCACTCCGGCGAAAAGGTCACCCTTCGAGCATGGGATCGACCACAGAATTGATTTACCCTAGAATTAATTGTCTCTTCGAATCTGCGGGAACATGCTCAGTCTTCACTAGATGTCCGAGCATTCTACGTATTCGTCGTAGCCCCGATGGGGAAAACCAGTTCGGGGCACATCAATTCTTCCGTCGATCCTCCACTCGAACTCCTACGCCAGGCCAGAGCAGGGGCCTCGCGAGAGGCTTCCCCGGACGCCATCCGGTCTGCAGGGAGGCTCACGCCTCCTGCCTGGGGAGGCCCCGGCGCGCCCTCTCAGAGGGCCCCCGTCGCGCCGCGCGCCGCGCGCGCCCTCCTCGCGTGCGCGCGGCGCGGGGGCTCCTCTTGGCGTTCGCGCGCTCGAGCTTCTGCACGTCGCGCCTCAGCCGCTCGCACAGCCGCTGCTTCTCCGAGGGCTCCTGCGCCTGCGACGGGTCGCACGCGGCGAGCTCCGACAGCAGCGCCTCCACCGCGGGGTTCGGCGGCGGCGCGGCGGAGGACGTCGAGCCTCCCGCGGTTGCCAGGGGCGGACGGGTCGCAGCCTCGGCCTGGGCGTTGAGGTCCTTGTCCGTCTCGCAGACAGCCCCGGGCAGGCGCCCGCTGCGGAGCACGCCCCGAGCCAGGTTGAGCATCTCCTGCAGCCCCTCGTGGAAACGCACGTGTGAGCCCTACGCCTACTGCACATCTCACCAGGTGGCGGCACCCGAACCCTACCCCGAAACAACCATGGAGGAGGAGGAGGAGGAGGAGGAGGAGGAGGAAGAGGAGGAGGAGGAGGAGGAAGAGGAGGAGGAGGATGGGTTCGGAATTCGCCACGCGTTCGACTGATTCCGAACCCTGCCCCCGCCGCCCATCAGGTTGCCTGCAGCGTTGCTCGGCGAGGGCAGGGTTCAGACTCCGCCGCCGACTCAGTGGGCCAGCGGGTTGGGGGGAAGGGAGCAGCATCAACTGAAGGGGCCCTGGGACACACAAATAAATACACACAAATAAAAATATCCCCCATATTTTCCCATATTTTCTGGGTTTCTGTCTTTCCCCCCACTTCCCATATTTTCCAATATTTTCTGGGAATCGACGATTAATTGTGTCTGTGTGTTTTTTCCCCTCCTGAGCATCAACGACACGCCGCCGTGGGGGAGCACCAGGCCTTCGGACAGATACGGCGGAGCAGCACGCCGACGAGGGCGCCCCACGGCGGCGTGTCGCTGACACTCATGTGCCCTCCCGGGCAGGGGCTCACTGAGGGAGGGCTGACTTGGCTCGCGCCTGCTCGAACCTGCTGAATCTCCACTGTTGAACCCTAAACTGAAGGGGCCCCAGGACACACAAATAAATACACACAAATAAAACTATTCCCCATATTTTCCTATATTTTCTGGGTTTCTGTGTTCCCCCCCACTTCCCATATGTTCCCATATTTTCTGGGGAATCGAGGATGAATTGTGTCTGTGTGTTTCTTTTCCTCCTGATGAATCTCCACTGTTGAACCCTAAACGTCGGTCGGAAGAAGTAGGTAGGAACATGCAGTAGGAAGGCGTTGGAAGTAGGTTGGGCTTCCGCCCGACCCCTGAAGACGAGGGAGAAAGGGAAACCGCTCGACCCTTCAAGTGAGAAGACGGCTGAAAAAGATTCGGATCTGGGAATGCTGGAATACCTCTATGCAGCACCCCGCAATTGCGGATAAGAAAGAAGGGGCGGGCGCGGGGTGGGTCGCCGGTGGGTCGCGGGGTGGGTCGCGGGTGGGTTGCCCATGGGTCGCTGGTGGGTCGCGGGTGGGTCGCGGGTGGGTCGCGGGCGGGTCGCGCTGTACGTCGCGGATGGGTCGCGGGCGAGTCACGGGTGGGTCGCGGGGTGGGTCGCGCGTGGGTTGCGGGTAAGACGCGGGTGGGTCGAGGGGTGGATCGCGGTTGTGTCGCGCGTGGGTCGCGGGCCAGGTCGCGGGCGGGACGACGACAACTCATAACACAAGCAAACAAGAGGCAACAAACAACAAGCAACCAACAACAGCAACAACAACGACAACAACAACAGCAACAACAACAATAGCAACACCAATCATAACACTAACAACAATAACACCAAGAACAACAATACCAATAACAACAGCAGCAGCAACAATAACAATTACAGCAACAACTACAGCAGCAACAACAACAACAATCAGTTTCAGACTGTTCGCTCTTATCTGTTCGAGTGTCATTCAGCGTGTACTTCCCAAACCCTCGATACCCGCCCTTTTCGTCTTCGATCGTGCCTCCTTTGGGAAGTACATCTTCCTACAGGCCAGGCCTCGGCAAGCGGTGGGGCGGCCGCGCACCGTCGGCCTGGCCAGCGGCAACGCTGAACGGCGGCAACCCAACCCCAAAGAGGGACGGACATGGGACCGACCACGACGACGACGACGTCTCAAGTGGGCAACGTCCGAGGCGAGCCTGTCGATCACGTCGACTCGTCCGAGGGGTAATGTTAGTGGGGACTGGCCCAGGGGGGAAACATCGAGCTGGAATCCCCGATACATCGCCGATTGATTGGCGGCAGGCCCCCGGTAGCGAAGCCGCACGCTCCTGGGCGGAGTGAGGCCATCAGGCCCCCTATCGGCGACGCATGGACGATGGGGGGCCGACGCAACCCCCCCTCCTATCGCTGGCACTGACAGCCGGGGGGAGAAGCCTTTCCTGATTTCTGGTCGGGGACTCACTGACCCGGGTCAATGCAATACCAGGCCAGTCAGGCTTTGCAGGGGATATTGCAAGGCTCCACAAGATCCTGCATCCAAATCCGGGTCAATGCGACCCTGGCCCTGCAGGATCCTGCAAGATCTGGCGCTCTGGCCGATCCCCGTTTGCACTCGGAACGATCCGCGCACCCCTGGAACTCGTCCTCCTCCGCGAGGCGCAGCTGTCGGGACGCACCCCGAGGCTAGTAAACCGCCGAGACCCAACAGACCTGCCCAGAAACCTCGACCACCTGATAAGCAATAGAAGTACCCCACGGCCAAGGCATCAAGGATAAGGGGTCTCTTTGCAAATGCAGCAGACGAAGCTACCCATATGTATAGGGATAGCCCAAAAAACATGTACCCAGGTCAGGCCAAGAATTCACGATTTCATTGGGGTTCGGGGCGCTTGTATTCTCGATGACATCGTCGTCTGCTGTGCCGCCCGCCTTCGGAGGCCTTCTAGACGGGTTCCGCGTAGATCGTGTTGGAGGATCGTGCCGATGCATCGCCGATGCATCAGTGATGTCGGCGACACTGGCGTGGAGAAAGTAGGGCTCCGCATCGCGCCGCATTGCCGATGCATCGGTGATGTCGGCGATGCGCCGGCGACGCAGACGTGGAGAATGAAGGGCTCCACATCGAGCCGCATCGGCGATGCATCGGCGATACGGCGCGATCCGTTGACCCCATCGACGGCGGGACCCAGGACAGAAAAACACCCTTCAAGAACACGAGACACACGCAGAGAACGTCATAGGGCACCCTCCCAAGGATGCGCAATAATCTCCAACCGGCACAAAGGAAATGAGGGTCCCATCCCCGAACTGACCTCGACCTTTAGAGGCCTTCTACACGGGGTCCGAAAAGATGGGGTCAGATGGGGTCGGAAGATCGCGCCGCATCGGCAATGCATCGCCGATGCATCGGCGACGCATTGGCGATGCAACGCCGACGTCGGCGACGCATCGTCGCCATCGGCGTGGAGAAAATCTGACTCCACATCGAGCCGCATCGCATCGGCGATACGGCGCGATCCTCCGACCCCATCCACTCGGACCCCACCCGGGGGTCCGAACCCCATGCCCCTGATATTTACAGGGTGGGGATAAAAACGTTCGGGGTTCGGGGGGATCATTGGTCGTTTCTCCCGGCGACTCGCATGCACCATGATATGTTAATATGGTATACCGGGTACAGATATCCTGCTCGCTTTGGCGGGGCCTCTTTGGAGAGGTCGGAGGATCACAAAACCTAAACATTGTATTGTGTAGCAATGCCCTCCCTGCTCGCTCTGACGGGGCCTTACTGGAGGGGTCGGAGGGGCACGAAAACCAAATAATTGCACAGTATAGGCGCAAGGGGGGGCCCGGCGCCGATCAAAAAAATCCGCGCGGAGCGCCAAAAGCTTATGTTTATGGGCTTTTCTTGTTCGACAAAAAACCAGATGCACAGTTTCGTGCAATGCCAAGCCATCTGGGCGGCCTGGAACCCAGACCCCCGACGTCATGATTTTCTCGCCACGTCGACCCCTGGAGGTCTCGACCCATTCCCTTGGACCGGTTTCTTCTTGAGTTGTTTTGTTGGGAGCCAAGAAAAACACACAAGGGAATTTCACACAAAGGGTTTTGGCACCACCAACGGTGCAACGCATGTGCACCCATGCCACTGGATCCCTGGCGATCCAAACCAAGGCTGTGCACGGCCCTGCTCTAAGATGCAGTTGACAAGGTATGGTGTGGCAGCGCTGTCGGCGGCGAGAAGATCCCAAGCTCTGCTACATACAAACGTTACATGGTGGTTTGGCACAGCCTAACCACCATGCGAACGTCAGTTTGTTCATCCGTTGACAGCAGTACACGTCGCGCGGGCATGCGGAGCCGGCGATGTGGCTGGCCAACTGCCAGCGCGATTTCTGAATACGTTCCGAAATCCAAATAGGATCGTTGTGCATGTGGTATTCAGCGCAGCTGCATCGCACTGCCAGGCGCCGCGGCCTTGCGCTTGTAGCGCCGGGCCCCGTGCGCTCCTCGAGGCTGGAAAACAAGCTCCACACACAGGGATCGCGTGCTCTTGTGGAGCCGGCGAAAACGATCGCACGCAAAGGAAATTCCTTTGCGTGCCCCCCGCGATGGCAATGTAACCACACCGTACACAAAGGAATTACACAAGACTTCGTGGCACGCAAAGGAATTGCAGCAACGCCCTTTGGGTTGCGCTTTTCGCGCGCGGTGACAGCTCCGAGCTGGAAAGGAAGGGGGGCGGGACAAGGCGAAGCAGGGGAAGAGGAAAAAGGAAGAGGAGGGCAACAAAAGGAAGCCAGGATGCACGAGACAGCGAAGCCAACGCTGCGCGCCGAGACAGTTGTTCGTTCGTTCGGTTGGCCGTGCGGCATATTAACAGAAAAAGATCTAGTTGCTGCCTATCGAAGGGACATCTTGGGAAGGAGACTCGCGCTCTCTTCCCAACCCCCTTTCCCACACCCCGTTGCGAGCGCGCGACGATCTGTCCTGGCACGCGGGCGGAGGACTGCCAGTTGCTGGTGAGCGGCATTTCCACCCGTCACGCACTCCAAACAAATGCGGCCAGCTAAACGCACTTGCCGCGCAAACCGCCAGCTCCACA
This sequence comes from Prorocentrum cordatum, assembly GCA_963575745.1. Taxonomy (NCBI): domain Eukaryota; class Dinophyceae; order Prorocentrales; family Prorocentraceae; genus Prorocentrum; species Prorocentrum cordatum. Next base: position 285 of record CAUYUJ010015808.1, on the reverse strand, counting down.
CGCCGACGCCACCCCGATCCCCGCCTCCGTGCCAGGCACCCTGTCAACGACGCCCCCTTCCTGCGTAAAAGCAATAACAAAAAACTTGGTGTTTATGTTTTTCCCAGTTCTGATTTGTTGACTGTCCCGAGGGCCGAGAAGGGCCCCGAGAGGCCGAAGGTAGCCAAAAACCTCCCGTCATGTTTTCTTCATTGCCCGAGGGGGTCCAGGGACCTTGTCGGTCCGGTGCATGACGTCCGCCTGCGGCTCCGCAACGGGCTCCGCCGCGGGCTCGGCGCCCACCTC
>CAUYUJ010015807.1:292454-304954 GCA_963575745.1 Prorocentrum cordatum | reverse complement strand
AACAAAAAAATCATCATGTTCACCGAATGCTACCAAACGTGCCTCTCGCGCGCGCATCGAAATCATTACTATCACCGTCGCGTCTACCGCTGTCGACGACGCCGTGATACCGCGCCGGCCCAAGTCACCGACTCGCACTAAAGTGCCCGCAGGGCAATGCCCAGCGGCCAGCGCCAACGCGGCCGCGTCGACCGCGCCCGAATAGCTGGGCGCCGCCGAGCGCTCGTCGCCATCGCCACCACATTGGTTTCGCAAATGGAAATGCAGGGGGGGGGGCAGATGGGGCGATTGTGGCAGCGGCGGGGATGGCGACCCCAGGAGTTCCAATAATAAATTACACACCAAATGCTCACTTGTCTGAATGGCCATTTGGGCACGCCCCCCACCCTGGACCCAACGGCCCGCCTTTCCGCATTGCAACTGACGCGCGATTCTGCCCCCGCGCCCGCCCCGCGCGCGAGCCCCGCCCTGGGCGGCCCCCGACCCCGCCTCCATTGGGGAAGGAAAAATAAAGCAAGAAACACAAAAAAACGCACAGCCGTTGATCACAAATCAGCAGTTTTCAAGATGCCCACAACATGTGGGGCAAAGTTTGCGCGCGCGTCATCGCGCGCGCTCAACAACCTGAGGCGCTGCGAGAGGTTCACAATCGAACGCCCCAAAAACTTCGCACGCTTTCACTGCGGAAAATGTCATAAACGAGCGCGCACTTGCGCTCTTGCGAATCCTTACAATAACCATTTGTTCTCCAAACTGCTCATCACGCGTTACCAAACGTTGCCCCTCGCGCGCTTCGAAATCGCTCGCGCGCCCCCGCGCGCGAGCCGTCGCAAGAATCCCTTGAAAAGGACACAACGTGCACGCGCGCGAGCGCGCCGCCGCGCGCGCATGCCACAATCCTCGAGAAACCCTGGGAATCGCAAGGATCCCCACATGGAATGCCCGGAAAATTAAAACTACACAGGGCGCATCAAACATCACTGGTCAGAAGAAAGCCCGCGCGCGTTCCTGCGAATTCCGGGGGCGAACTCTGCCAGCGTTTCCATCGAGTTCGACCAAACGGGCCTCCCGCGCCGCATGTCGGAATCATTCGGAACCCCCCGCGCGCGCGCGCTGCCGGGGGGGGGCGCGATCTCCGGCAAATAAGCCGCGCGGGCCACTCGCGCGCGTCGGCCGCGCGCGCACGTCCAGCCCCCCTAACGCCTTCATCAAAACATCACCATCGTCGTCGGCGCAATCAACATCGACGCCGCCAGTGGCCTCACCGCCGCCAAAATCATAATCGCTACCATCGTCGCCGCCACCATCGTCGCGACTACCGCTTTCGAAGTCGCCGCGATACCGCGCCTGCCCAAGTCACCGCCTTGCACTGGAGCGCCCGCTTGGAAGCGCCAAGCGGCCAGCGCCACCACGGCCGCGTCGGTCGCGCCAATCTAGCCGGCCGCTGCAGGTGCGAGCGCGCGAGGTCTGGCGCGGCCGCAGACATGCACCGGCCAACGCCTAGCAGCCATCGCAGTCGCCGCCGCGCGGGCTTTGCCCACCAATCTGCGGGGGGCGGCGATTGCTCGCGCGAGCTGTGGAACTGGCAATTCCAAATTTTACAACATCGCGCACCTCTCATCTGCTCGACAAAATCTGACCAGCACCCCCGCCCCCCGCCCCGCCCCACCCCGCCCCGCCCCCCGGCTTTAACGGCCCACCTCTTCGCAACCCACGGGCGCGTTTGGAACATCTCCAAAACAAGGAGATCATCATTGCTTCGGCAGGCCCACTGACGGCCTGGCATGCCCGCCAACACAGGGAAACGAATTATTCTGCCCCCTGGGCGCCCGCCAGCGGCGCTCTCGCGGAAAATCTCGGCGCGGACACTTGGCGCTCAGAAGCGCCATCCTGGAAACTCCACCCTGAGAAGGGCCGCTGAAGCTCAGGCCCCGCGCGGGCCCTCAGAAAATCCATCCTCCGCCGCGTAAACAATGCAAAACGATGGCGAGTTCTGCGCTGCCCACGCTGGAAAAGCCCCCACGTTGGCCGCGCGCGCCGACCAGGCGCCAGCAGGAGTTTTGCCCGCAGTGCTAGGCAGACGACTCAGAGAAAACTCGCGAATCAAGACGACGCAACCCGCACTGCAATCCCCATGAGAAGATCCCCACAAATCCCCCCGCGCGCAGAGTCGACCTCGGAGACCTGCTGACCCGGGTCAATCCAGACCCGGGTCAGTCAGACCTTGCAGAATCCTGCAAAATCCTGCACCCAAACCCGGGTCAATGCGAAGGATCCGCCAAGATCCTGCAGGATCCTGCACCCAAACCCGGGTCAATGCGACCCTGGCCCTGCAGGATCCTGCAAGATCCGGCGCTCTGGCTGACCCCCGTTTGCATTGACCCCCGTCGCGAGGCTCCCGACGACCGCAATAGATGATTCCGCCGGAGAGGTAACCGCCCAAACATTACCCACCCCGCCCAACAAGAGAAGACAGCTTACCCCACGTCGCCGCGTCGACCGGGCGCTGGCAGTTCTGCCCGAGGGTGTTAGGCAAACGATTCGGAGCACATTCGCACACCCAGACGAAACGAACCCCATTGCAACCCCCATAAGATGCTGCTTATCGCGGGCACAGAGATTGACACCAACACCAATATCGGCGGTGCGCATCTACCGAGGGAAGAAGATCCCGACCTCGGTGATGGTGGTAATATTCTGGCTTCCAAGGTGGCCGAAATATTGCCACCAACACCGAAATCTAGGATCGTCTTCCCCATGTGGAGGCAACCCCCTGTGTTGGTGTTGGTGCCCATTTCTAGGCCTCCAAGCTTACAAATCACCCCGCGCGCAGAGTCGCCCACGATAGATCATCCCGCTGGAGAGATAGCCCTCAAACATTATCCAGCCGGCCAAAAAAACCAAAGGAAGCTCATCCCACGTCGCCGCGCGCGCCGAACAGGCGCCGGCAGGACTTCTGACGGCAGTGCCATGCAAACGACCTCGAGCAAATTCGCAAATCACATCAAAACGAAGCAATTGCCATTTCAATCTGCATGAGAAGATGCCCACCAATCCCCCCGCGCGCAGGGTAGCCCCAACTAGATGACTCCGCTGGAGGAATAGCACCCCAAACATTACCCACCCCACCCAACAAGAAAGGAAAACAAACCCCGCGTCGCGGCGCGCGCCGACAAGGCGCCAGCAAGAGTTCTGCCAGCCGTGCCGGGCAAACGAATTCGGGCGAATTCGCGAGTCGAACTGATGCAAAAGACATTGCAAGTCTCACGACGCGACGCCCACAAATCCTCCAGCGCGCAGGGTAGCCCCATGGGTGATTCCGCAGGAGGAACAACCGCCAAACATTACCCAGCCCGCTCAACAACTCAAGGGGAGGAATCCCACGTCGCCGCGCGTGCCGGCCAGGCGCCGGCGGGAGATCTGCCAGCAGCGCTGGGCACACGACACAGAGCAAACTCGCGAAACACAGCGGAGCACCGCCCATTGCAATCCCCATGAGAACATGCCCACAAATCCCCCCCGCGCGCAGGGTTGCCCGCAGTAGATTATTCCGCCGATAAAATAACCCCTAAACATTATCCACCGCGCCCAACAAGAAAGGGAAACTCATCCCACGTCTCCGCGCGCGCCGACCAGGCGCCGGCAGGTGTTCTGCCAGCGGCGTTAGGCAAACGAGCTTGTGCCAAGTTCGCAAACCAAAACGAAGAATCTGCATAAGACAATGCTCACACATACTCCCGCGTGAGGGGGGTGTCAAGACTAAAAACGTACGTGGGTCATTGCAATATACATATGACACAGCCCCATCGCCAATCCGAAATACGCACTCACACCATCCCAGCCAGGCGGGAATTCGACCCCCCCCATAAAAAAAACGCGCGCAGACTCGTCGATCAAGAACCATCAGTTTTCAAAAACCCTTCGCGAAGTGCACGCACGCGCGCCGTCGCGCGCGCATGCCGAAATCTAGAATGCCACGAAAATTTTTGTTCAAAAATGCACCTGGTTTTTTCAATATCAGCGTTGAGGAAAGTGAGCGCGCGCTGTTGCGAAGTCTTGGCGGGCAGGAGAGTTTCGCAAAGGCTTCAGAATCGAAACCCACGGAAACACACCAAAACACATCAAAACATGTATCTCATTCTTTTTTAGAAAACACAACACACACACGCACACACACACACACACACACACACACACACACACACACACACACACGCCCGCCCCCTTGCGAATTCCCCAGGTAGCCATCAATTCTTCAACACGCTCATACAATCCAACCAAGTCCGCCTCGCGCGCGCGCGCGTGTCGACATGGTCCGAACGCCCCTGCGCGCGCATTGTCGCACGCATGCATTGCCAAAACTAGGCGGCGTGGACGCGCGCGCGACGTCGCGCGCACGCCGACATCAAACACAGGTTTCGCAAGGATTTCAACCCCACAAAAAAATCTGCGCCGCGAAAATACATGACATATCTGTTGTCCAACATCGGCGTTCACAGAAGACCTGCGCTCGTGGCCTTGCTGGTTCTTGAGACAACCATGGATTGTCCAACATGTTCCTCACAGTCGGATAAACGGCCTCCACGCGCCGCGCGTTCACGCGAACGTTCGTACGCGCGCTGGGAAGGGGGGGGCGCGATCCGCGTCGCGCGCACGAACTCTTTTCAAAACCCTCATCGCCGACGCGAGGACATCGTCATCGTTATCAGCGGGCGCGATCAGCATCGGCGCCGCAATTGGCCTTGCCGTCGTCATCGCCAGCATCGTCGCAATCATCGCTGCTATCACGCCTGCGTGCACCGCTGTCGGCGTCGCCACGATACCGCGCCCGACCAAGTCACCGACTCGCACTGGTGCGCCCGCTGGGAGGCGCCCAGCGGTCAACGCCACCGCGGCCGCGTCGGTCGTGCCACACTAGCTGGCCGCTCCGCGCGCGAGCATGCGCGGGCCAGCGCGGCCGCAGAGATGCACCAGACAACGCCCAGCAGCCATTACAATCGCTGCCGCATGGGCCTTGCAAACCAAATTTCGGGCGGCGGGCGGGGCGTTTGCAAGCAAAGGCATGGAATGCGCAAAGTTGGATGTACAAATCAACTGCGCCACATAGACTCCACGGCAGAGATTTTACGGCACGGGCTGCACAACATTGAGCGCACCACACAAATCAACTCGCACATAGGTTGCCGCATCGATTGCACCACGTGGACTGCGCAACATACACTGCACCACGTCGAGCAGAAGCAAAAACAAAAAGTCCTACCATATAACGGCCCGCGAAGGACAGGACTGACAAAAAATGTGCTACACATGCGCCGCCCACTGCGCAAACTCAGAAGCGCGGTTATCCCACTCGACTTTGCCCACCGCCAACAGCCGCCAAGTCCTCCAGTTCCACTTCACTACGAAACCGCCCGAACACATCTTCGAATCTCACCCATCTAAGCCGGAGGGGCAAGACACGTTAACACGTAGAAACACAGCGTGTTTTCCGCAGCATACTGCACCACACATGTTGCCCTTCACTGATAGCACCACACGCGTTTTCCCCACAATGGGGGCCCACCACCACCCCGAAGCCGAAATGGCCAAGCCCCCTGGAAAGCACAATTCACAACTGATCCTGCCCATCGCCCATTCGAAATGCGAGTTCAAATGATCCCAGCAAAGCCGACATCACCCACACCTCCCCCACGCAGACACACACACACACACACACACACACACACACGCACGCGCAAACACGCCTCCATTTCGTGCAAAAACCGTTTTCAATAATCCCTTGCACCAACAAAGGGACGAAATGCACGCGCGCGGGTCGCCGCGCACATTCCGGAAGCCTTAAAGAACCTGGAGGTGTCGCGCGGACTTCAAACTGAGCGCCCCGACGAAAGACCACAAATAATCGCGTCGCAATCAGAATGCCCCAAAAAAACCGCGCTCGCGTTATTGCACATTCTGAACAAAACGATTGGTTCTTCAACATGTCCACCAAATCCCACCAAACGTACACTTCGCGCGAGCACGTCGAAATCGTTCGGACGCCCTCGCGCGCGCGCGATGTCGCAATAACGAATTGCAAACAGACGGGCCGAAGTGCATGGGCGCGCGCCGTCGCGCGCGCATGCCGACAATCTTCAAAAACTTCACGCATCGTAAAGACAATCAACGTCGAATGCCCCAGATCACACATTTAACGGCACATGGTTCCGCAAACCGAATGTTCAAAGAAAGCCCGCGTTCGCGATCTTGCGAACTGATGCGGTCATCACACGCGCTTCAACACGTTCAACGGATGCTACCCAACGTGCCTCTCGCGCGCACATGTCAAAGTCATTCGAACACCCTTGCGCGCTTGTGGGCGGCACGACCACTGTCAAATAATACAATGCGGCCCCCTCCCGCGTGTCGACCGCGCGCGCGCCGAAATCCTTCCGAAACCTTCATCACCGACGCGAAAACACCATGATCGTCATCGGCGTGGTCAACATCGGCGCCGTCATTGGCCTGCCGTCGTCGTTGTCATCATGTTGTCATCATCGCCACCAGCATCGCCACTGTCATCATCGTGTCTGCCCACGCCGACGACGCCATCACCGACTCGCACTGATATGCGAGCACGTCAGCACGGCCTGCGAGACGCGCTGGGAAGTGCCCAGCGGTCAGCGCCACCGCGGCCGCGTCGGTCGCGCCAGTCTGGCTGGCCGCTCCGCGCGCGAGCCTGCGCGCGCTGGCGCGGCCGCAGAGATGTACCAGCCAACGCCAAGCAGCCATCGCAGTCGCCACCGCATGGGTTTTGCAAACCAAATTGCGAGTGGGTGGATGGGACGTTTGCGCGAGCATGGGAGGTGGTCACGCGCGAGGAAACCTAAGTCAAGGGCACCACATAGATTGCACAAGTGGGACTGCACCACATAGCTTGCACATCATAGAAAAAACGCATACAGCTTGCACCGAATGGATCGCACAACATTTACTGGACCACCTAGGGTGAACGACACATCCGCCACCGTGCCGCAGGGCACGAAATGGGCGTGCCCTCAGGTCCGCGGCCTAATCCCCGAAGCCTCAGCTTTCAGTCCCGAGGAGTCTCCCAAGAGGCCCGACCCCACACTGCCAGGTCTCTGGGGGATCACCGCGTGCCCCCTGGGCCTTGGATCGTCTTCTCGCGCGAATTTGAAGGGGGCCTGGGACACACAAATAAATACACACACACATAAAAATATTCTCCATATTTTCCAATATTTTCTGATATTTTCTGGGTTTCTGTCTTCCCCCCCACTTCCCATATGCTCCCACATGTTTCCTGGGAACCGACGATCAATTGTGTCTGTGTGTGTTTTCCCCTCCTGAGAATTGCTCGTCCCCAAGAGTGCCGAAAAGCAAGGGCCAAGACGGCATCAAGAGGCCCCCAGAGCGGTCCACTTTGGGCCCAGAGTCGCAGAACGCTTGTTCGAAGATGCCCAAGATGGCCCCAAGACGGCCCAAGAGGCCCCCATTACGACCCAAGAGGCCTACACGAGGCGTCTCACGAGGGGCCGAGGAGGCCAAAACCATCCATGTTCCTGCGGTATTTGGAGGTTGTTGGTCTTCTCGCCGAGTCAGCTTTCCGACGCTCCAGAACGGCCCAAAATAAAACGAATGTCGCCCTAAGACGGCCACTGAGCCTCAATCCTCACTCCTCTGGAGCCCCTCAGGGGCCCGTATTCGAAATTGCCAGATCCGCCGGGGCTTGTCGCATGGCCCCTGGGGTTCCAGGCGCCTTCTCGCGTGACCTGTTCGGGCCCAAAAGGGTCCCAAGATGGACCACGAGGGCCCCAAGAGGCCGCTAAGACGGTCCAACAGGGACCCGAGACGCCCAATGATCGCTCCAAGACGCCCAAGATGGGCTCAAGCTGGTCCATCCAAGAGGCCTCCAAAACGCCCGAAGAGGCCTCCAAGAGGCCTCCCAAGAGGGCCCCAAGAGGCAGCAATCATTGATTTCCCCGCGGTTTTCTAGGATTTGGGCGTTCTCGGATTTTCGGCTTTCGGACGCTCCAACGCGGCCCAAGAGAACAAGACGGCCCGAGAAGCCTCTAAGAGGGCCCCAAGACGTCGTAAGAGCACCCCAAGACGGCCCAAGAGGCGCACAAGATGGCCCAAGAGGGCTCAAAGACGGCCCCAAAATGGGCGCAAGAGAGGGAACACGAACCGAAAATCCGAGCCTTCCGCTCCAAGGCCCCCCGGAGAAACCAAAAGGCACCGAAGAGGCCCCAACAGGCCCCCAAGAGGCCCAAAAGAGGCCCCAAGAGGCCCAAAAACGGCCCCCCACAGGCTTCAAAACTGCCTCCCAGAGGCCCCCAAGAAGCCTCCCACGAGATCCCCACGAACATCCAATAGGCTTCATATCCACAACCCATGCACGGTGGCGGGATGGGCCGAAAGCCATTAGAATGCACTATAAAGATTGCACCACATTGATTGCTGAAAAAAAACACTGTTTGGGGTCACGCTGGCTTACGCTTGTCCCCCCAGACGTGTCCGAAGGTCGGCGGGCCAGGCGTTTCGCCTGAGACTTCTTCACCATGTATGGCCCTGAAGCTTGCGATTGGAACAATTTCACGGATGGCAAGCGGCCCGGTTTCAAAATGTGTTTTTGTTCGCTTGTGGCGCCGTGCACACTCGCCATTAAAGCTTCCAACAGGTTCAAGGATGAAGGGGCGGGTCCTTGTTCCAAATGTTGCTCTCGATATAGCGCCTGACGCAGACGTCCTAAAAGTTCACCACACGTTCAGAGGTTCTTATGGTTGAAGTTCCCGAAACAGTGCGCTGGCACGATTTAGGACTGTCAGGGCGCAGTCATATTGATTCACACCGTTGGAATCCCGGGAATGAGGTTCGAGAACGAATGAAGACTACCAGGGCCCAAGAACCGCGTTGATTCACGACGCGGATGTCCTACAACCCTCGACTGAATCAAATTCAGAAACGCGTCACGTATCCTACGGTATGTTCGCGCCGCGTCGACGCGGCAGCGACCCCAGCGCGGGCGTTCAAGGTTGAACGACGCCAGGTGGTCCGACTCCGATCTAGATGTTCGAATAGCTGTCACCGTCCAAAGTTGAAGGATCTACGCGGTGCCAGAGGCCAGCGCGCAAGTCGTCAGACAAAGAACGTACGGCACTTGCACATGTGATCGCCTGGGATTGGATGCCAATGTGTGCGAAGTAATTGTTGGTGCCCCCCTCCGATATCGGTCAGCATGGAACTGCCGAATCGCACCCCCCCAGAGCATGCGTCGGCTTCCTTCGACATTGCAGGGGCCGACTTCGCAGGGGAACTCAAGGTGTTTTTGAATTTCATTTTGTCGCGGATTGTAAACACGTTGCTTTGGCACGACCAAGGACTATCAAACCCGTGAAAATGACAATCTTGTAGAGTCGTGTGAGAGAGGAACTTGGAGGGCTTATTGCACTATTGCCGTCGGCGTCGGCGTCGCCGTCGCGACGGTCGGCGTCGGCGTCGGCGTCGGCGTCGTGGCCGCTGCCGTCGCCGTCGTTTTTCGCCGTCGCCGTCACCGTCGCCGAAGTCAGCGTCGTTTCGTCGTCGTCGTCGTCGTCGCCGTCGCCGTCGCCATCGCCGTCGCCGTCGCCGTGGCCGTGGACGTGGCCGTGGCCGTCGTCGCCGCCGTCGCCGTGGTCGTCGCCAGTGTCGTCGCCATCGCCGTCGCAGTCGCCGTCACCGCCTTCCGCGTCGTCGCCACCGTCAGCGTTGGAGTCGGGGTCGTGGTCGTCGTCGTCGTCGTCGTCGCCGTCGTCGTGGCCGTCGCAATCGGCGGCGGCGCCGCCGTCGCCGTCGCCGTCGCCACCGCCGTCGCCGTGGCCGTCGTCGTCGTCGTCGTCGCCGTCGTCGTCGTCGCCGTCGCCGTGGCCGGCGCCGTCGCCGTGACCGCGTCCGTCGCTGTCGTCGACGTTGTCGCCGTCCCCGTCGCCGTCGCCTTTACCCTCGCCAGCGTTGGCGTCGGCGTCGGCATCGACGGCGGCGTCAAAGTCTGCGTCGGCGTCGGCGTCGATGCCAGCCTCGGCGTCGCCGTCATCGTGGTCGTCGCGGTTGCCGTGGCCGTGGCCGTGGCCGTCGCCGTCACCGTCGTGGTCATTGCCGCCGCCGCCGCCAGCGCCACCGCCGTCGTCATCTTCGTCGTCGTTGTCACCGTCGTCGTCCCCGTCGTCGCCGTCGCCGTCGTTGCCGTCGTCGTCGCCGTTGTCCTCGCCGTCACCAGCATCGTCGCCAACGCCGTCGCCATCTCCGTAGCCGTGTGGTCGTGGCCGTGGCCCATGCCGTGGCCGTGACCGTCGTCGTGGTCGTCGCCGTCGCCGCCATCGGGGTCGGCGTCGGCGTCGCCGCCGTTGCCGCCGCCGCCGCCGTCGTCGTCCAGCTTGTCGTCGCCGCCGTTGTCATCGTAGTCGCAATCGTCCTCCTTGCCATCGCAGTCGCCGCCGCCTTTGTCGCCACCGTCGTTGTCGTCGTCACCATCGCCGTCACCGTCGCCGTCGCCGTTGCCATTGCCGTCGCCGTCGCCGTCTCCGTCGCCGCGGCCGCCTCCGTGGCCGAGGCCATGGGCATGGCAGCGGCCGCGGCCGTGGCCGTGGCCGTCGGCTCCGCTTCGGCGTCGGCGTCGCGATCCGCGTCGGCATCGTCGTCGCCAACGTCAACGTCGTTTCGTCGTCGTCGTCGCCGTAGCCGTTGTTGTCGCCGTCGCCGTCGCCGTAACCGTGGCCGTTGCTGTAGCCGTGACCGTCGCCGTGGCCGTGGCCGTGGCCGTGGCCGTCGTCGTCGCCGTCGCCGTCGCCGTCGCCCTCGCCGTCATCGTCGCCGTCGCCGTCGCCGTCGCTGTCGCACTCGCCACCGCCGCCGTGGCCGTCGTCGCCGTCGCCGACGTAGCTGCCGACAATGGCGCAAGAGCCGCCGCCGCCGTCGTCGTCGCCGTCATCGTCGCCGTCGCCGTCGTCGTCATCATCGCCGTCGACGTCGTCGCCGTCGTCGTTGCCGGAGCCGTCGCAGTCGCCATGGTCATGGCCGGGGGGTCGTGGCCCTTGCCGTGGCAGTGGCCGCGGCCGTGGCCGCGGCCGTCGTCGCAGCCGCCGTCGGCATCGGCGTCGTCATCGTCGTCGTCGGCGTCGCCGTCGCCGACGTCTTCGTCGTCGTCGACATCGCCGTCGCGGTCGCCGTCGCCGCCGCAGCCGCCGTCGTCGCCGTCGCCGTCGCCGTCGTCGCCGTCGCCGTCGCGGCAGCCGCCGCCGCCATCGCCGTTGCCGTTGCCGTGGCCGTGCCCGAGGCCGTCGCCGTGGTCGTGGCCGTGGCCGTGGCCGCGTGGTCACTGCCTTCACCGTCGCCGTCACCGCCATCGGCGTCGATGTTGGCGACGTCGTCGGCGTCGGCGTCGGCGTCGCCGTCGCCGTCGTCGCCGTCGTTGCCATCGTCGGCGTCGCCATCGCCGTGGCTGTTGCCGTTGCCATCGCCGTGACCGTGGCCGTGGTCCGCGTCGCCGTCGCCGTCTCCGCCATTGGCATCGCCGTCGGCGTCGCCGTCGGCGACGGCATCGGCGTCGGCGTTGGCGTTGTCGTCGTTGCAGTCGCAGTCGCGGTCGTCGTCGTCGTCGTCACCGTCGCCAACGCGATCGCCGTCGCTTTGGCCGTGGCCGTGGCCGTGGCCGTGGCCGTGGCTATTACCGTTGCCGCCATCGTCGTCGTCGTCGTCGTCGCAGTCGTCGGCGGCGGCGTCGTCGTCGTCGTCGTCGGACTCGCCGTCGTCGCCGTCACAGTCGCCGTCGCCGTCTTTGCCGACGTCGCCAGCGTCGTCGTGGTCGCCGTCGTCGTCGTCGCCGTCGTCGTCGTCGCCGTCGCCGCCGTCGTCGCCATGGTCGTGGCCGTAGCCGTGGCCGTGACCGTGGCCGTCGTCGTGGTCATCGCCGACGTCATCGGCGTCGGCCTCAGAGTCTGCGTCGAGGGCGTCGTCGTCGTCGGCGTCGGCATCGGCGTTGGCGTCGGCGGCGTTGTCGTCGTCGTCGTCGTCATCGTCATCGTCGGCGTAATCGTGGTCGTCGTGGTCGTCGGCGTCGGCGGCGGCGTCGGCGTCGGCGTCGGCGTCAGCGTCGTCGTCGGCGACGGCGTCGTCATCGGCGTCGGCGTCGGCGCCGTCGCCGTCGCCGTCGCCGTCGGCGTCGGCGTCGGCGTCGGCGTCGGCGTCGTCGTCGTCGTCGCCGCCGCCGCCGCCGCCGCCGTGGCCGCCGTCGTCGCCGTCGGAGTCGGCGTCGTCGGAGTCGGCGTCGTCGCTGCTGGCGTCGGCGTCGGCGTCAAAGTCGGCGTTGGCGTCGGCGTCGGCTGCGGCGTCGTCGTCATCACCGTCGTCGTCGCCGTCGCCATCGCTGCCGTCGCCGTCGCCGTCGCCGTCACCGTCGCCGTCGCCAACGCCGTCACCGTCGCCGTGGCCGTGTGGCCGTCGCCGTCGCCGTGGCCGTTGCCGCC
>CAUYUJ010015807.1:274954-287454 GCA_963575745.1 Prorocentrum cordatum | reverse complement strand
AGCAATTTTGTGGAAAACCCGGCTGACCCCACTCTCGATGCCGATGGGTCGGTAACCTCCTTCAGGCTTAGGAAGCTGCGCCAACAGGATGAGAGCGATGGCAGAGCTGAAGATGCCCGAGCACTCCTGCCAATGCCAGAGCAGGGCGAGGCACTTGAGGGCCCCGCCCGGGAGATTGGCCAGCTCCCTGGGGCGCAGCGCGTCGATTCCTAGGGCCGCGAACCTCTTGAACTTAGAAGCCACTCTCCTGATGACTTCAGGGTCGCGGACAGGTGGGCACAGATCCTCAACAGAAACCCCCCTCTCGCTAGCCTGCTGCTGCAAGAGGGAGGTGCAGTAGGCCACAGGCTCTGGCATGGCCTCCGACTTAGGTGACGGCTTCCAGACTCCCTTCCAAGCCTCCCAGAGCTCGTCCACTTGCTGTTGAGGCCCAGGGGGTGGGGCTCCCTGGAGGCTGGTGGAGGGGATCCAACCGATGGAGGGTTTCGAATACTTGTGGGCCTTACCAGCCCCATCCGAGACAGCTTCGGCGACCCAGGTCATCCATTTCGCCCCTCGGTCCGACTTGGCGGCCAGCTCGTGCTTGGTCGCGAGCTTGGTCGCCGCGCAGAACAGGCCGTGCCACTGCTTGGTGCTGAAGAAAATAGCACTTCCAACGGGGGGAGCCAGCCTTGCCAAGCCGTGCTACCCGCCAGACAGGCAGGCCCCTTACAGAGCTTGTCGAGAATGGCAACCGATTCATCATCACCCCAGGCTTCCCCTTTCTTGGATATGTGGTATAGTTCATAAGCCCAATTAGCAACCTTCCTCCACCCCCTGGATTCAGCCGAGCCCACTGGATAGGCCCCTCCTGACTTGCGCAGAGCGGGAACCCAAGCAAACTTAGGCTGACGACCACGGCCTCGAAACTTAGGGGCCTCCAGAGAGTCAATGGAGTGCGCCGAGATGAGTTCATCCTCAGCACGCCGAAAGAAGGCTCTGAAAACCTGGTCCAGCTCGCTTGGCCCGCCACGCCGCTCCGCAGCGATAATCAGGTCAGACCAGTCTGGCTGCTCAGGGCGAGGACCAACACGTAGCGCAACAGGAAAAACACGAGGACGCTTGAGCATGCGCACCTTCTCCTTCAAGGGGTCTCCTGACAGTGTAAGAAGAACTGGCCAATGTGTCTTGATGCATGCGTCTTCGCGCCTGGCAACCTTGTGGCAGACCCCGAGGAGAGCACGGCTGACCACAAAGAAATCGATGGTCCTCCACTTGTGGCTGGTGGACCTGCACGTGGGCTCGGCCGTCCTAACCAGAGCACCTCCTAGCCTATCAGGCCAGTTGGACGCTTCGAGATCCTCTGGAGTGCAGTTCCAATCAGCCCCAATAATAAAGGGAATGCCCAAGCCAAAAAAAGGTACTCCCCAAGACGCGCCAGCAAGTGGCCTCCCTCTTGCCCCAGCGGGTCCCGATCCCACGAGTACAGGCTGACAGCGATAAAGCCTCCAGGAACAAAACTATTGACATGCGTCGCCAGGACCCTGCGAGGACCGCGGGGCGCCTTCACCAAGTTGGGGGCCTTACCCATGCCGATGTGCTTCCTGACCGCGATGCCGACCCCAGCAGACAATCCCCCTCGCTCAGTAACGACAGACGGGCTGAGAGCCAGCTGCCAGCCGTGGGCCTTAATGGTGTCCTCTCGAGCCTTCTGGGTATCCTCGTCCGTGGCCACCTCCCGCAGGAAGACCGCTGACGACTCGGCCTCATTCACGAGAAACTCTTGAAGGGAAGACCATGACGTGGCATTGCGCGTCTCCAACACGAACTCCCGAGTCCTGCGAGATTTCCTCTTGGAGAGCTTATGAAGGGAATCCGAAACTGCACAACTGGGGCTGGGGTCTCTCGGAGGGGGGAGGCCAGAATATTGGAGCGACTCGCAAACACACGTGAGACCTGCAGCGCAGTCGGGGCCCCTCTCAGCGTTACTACTCGCCGAGGGAGGCCCACGCGTCTGACCACTAGCCTGGACGGGGACCTCAGGAGCTCTACCGCTGGCCTTGAGGACCCCACCAGACACAGGCAACACGAGCGCACGAGCCAGGCCCCAAGCTCCTGCCTGAGGACCCTCAGATGACGACAAGGAGGGGCCCGATGATGGAGAGGCCGAAGCGCAGCGCCATCGCGGAGCCGAAGGAAACGAGCGCAGGGCCGCCCCAAGATCTGCTTCGCCCCCAGCGAGATGGAGACCACCAGGAAACTGGACCCACTGCATGGCGAAAGAATCGAAACGCACCACTCCCGCCTGTGGCGACTGAGAAACATGACGGGACCCCGCTGACGGGGGCAATGTGCCTGACCAACTGTCTATCGAGTCCGCGTGCAGCAAGTAGTGGGGACGAGAGATGGAAGCCGTAGCAGAGCTGCTTGGCCCCCATCGCGAGCCTGTCCACGAATAGCTCGCAGAAGAACATTCGGGAGGCAAGACGTGCCCCGAACATGTGGCGCTCTCTGCCCACCATACCCGCACCGATTCACTCCCTGGGGGTCCCTCTGGGCGGTCCCAGCCCCCATAGGACACTGGCCTACCCAGGGTTTCGTCCGAGGGGGGTCTCAGTGGTCTCATGGTGGGCGAATGTAGCGACCCCGACGAGGTAGCCCAAGCCGCAGCACATGTAGATGTCGAAGTACCCGACCTTGCCATGCTAAAGCCCCGACACTCCAGCATGCACCAGGCGTGTAGCGGCAGCGCAGTCCTTGGCCAAGTCCTCCACATCATCGTCGACTGGGGAGTGCAGACCTCCACGGCCTGCCAGATCCACGGCCGCTGCGACCGACTCCTGAGAAGGTGCCTGGGGTGGAGGTGGTGCGGCTCTAGCAGCAGCCACACCCTCACGCGCTTCATCGTCATGGAGACCTTCGGCAGTCGGAGCATCGGCCCCCGAAGGGGCAGCACTGGACACTTCATCCACACGCCGTCTCTTGGACAACATGCGCTGCTTGAAGGCCTTCTGCTCCGCAACCAGCTCCTGCGCGCGCACGCGTACCGCCCCGAATGCCTCGGTGACCGCGCGCCTGATGGTCTGCTCCACCTCCTGCTTCCGCTTGGCCACCTCCTCCTTCTCGGGGTCGGTGACCTCGACGCCTTCAGCCTCCAAGCCGAAGAGCCCGTCGTCCTCGAAGATCTCGAAAGATTCGCCGCCCAGCAGCTTCTCCAGGCTGAAGCCATGACGCGGCGCCTCCGCCTGAGCTGCTGGAGGCTCCGCCGGGGGCACCTCCGAGGCAAGGAGCTTGACCGCCTGGTGGTACTTGTCCTAGCAAACCTCGAACTCACGCATGGCTTGCACAGCAGCCTTTTGAGCCTGGACCAGCTGACATTGGAGATTCTCGGCCACACGTACACGCTTCTCCAAGTGCTGCTTGGCCTCACGCATGGCGTGTTGGCACACACCGACCGTGGGAGCCCGCGGGCCCGCTCTCTGCAGCCTGTCGATGTAAGAAGCATACACAGCCGCCTGGGCCGAATCGCCCAAGCTCTGGAAATTCTCTTGGATGAGGCGCAGCTTGGGGATGTCGTCCTTCGAGTACTTCGTCCAAGCATCAGCCTTTGAGCCACCGCCTTGGCCCACCCACCCCGAGGCCTGTAGCTGCAACCCCGACGGCAGGGTCGGCTGCAGGGTGGGGGCCGCGGCCGTTTGCCCGTGGAGGCCAACAGGCTTGGGCCAGGCTGCGGGATCCACTCCTTTGCCCTTGCCTGCCTTGCCTCCCTTGCGCCCCGCAGCCGTCGCCTCACCTTTCCCTTGGAACTGTTCTCCGTGAGACGGGACCGATCCGAGCGGAGGTAGGGCCCAGACGCCACCTGCGGGCCGATGGGCCGACGGCTGGACATAAGCGAGCGGCTCGAGGCAGTGCTTGCAGAACCAGTAGTGCGAGAGGTTCTTCTTGCATCCGCAGTGTGGGCACGGAGCCTTGGACAACTCCGCACCTCCACTCTTGGGCTGGTTCCCCACCCGCGTCCACTGGCGAGAGTCTCCTTTCGCATCACGCATACCAGGCTGGCCGCGACGAGAAGAGCCCATCGCACTGACACAGGGAGGTACCGTACGAGGGAAATGTTGAAAGAGTATGAATGCTCCAGCAGGAGCTCACAAAATGGGCTGAGGCCAGAAACTGGCCGCAGGATCGCGGGCGGGGGCGCGCCTCCCCCACGCCAAATGCTCCAGTCTTGAGCGAAATACTCCGGACTTGAGCCAAAATGGCTACGGACCTCCTTCTCCTCCTCCTCCTCCTCCTCCTCCTCCTCCTCCTCCTCCTTCTCCTCCTCGTCCTCGTCCTCGTCCTCGTCCTCGTCCTCCTCGTCCTCGTCCTCCTCCTCCTCCTCCTCCTCCTCCTCCTCCTCCTCCTCCTCCTCCTCCTCCTCCTCCTCCTCAAAGTCCTCGTCCTCCCCCCCTCCTCCTCCTCTCCCTCCTCCTCTCCTCCTCCTCCTCCTCCTCCTCCTCCTCCTCCTCCTCCTCCTCCTCCTCCTCCTCCTCGTCCGCCACAATCATCGTCATCGTCATCGTCATCGTCATCGTCATCACCATCACCATCATCATTATCATCATCATCATCATCACCACCACCACCACCACCACCACCATCATCATCATCATCATCATCATCATCAGCAGCAGCAGCATCAACATCAGCATCATCAGAATCAGCAGCATCGTCATCGTCATCGTCATCATCAGCAACAGCATCATCATCAGCATCATAATCATCCTCATAAGCATCATCAGCCTCATCCTTACCAACACTATCATCATTATCAACATCAGCAGCATAATCATAATCAGCATCATCAGCAGCAACATCCTCATCATCAGCATCATCCTGACCATCATCAGCATCATGATCATCAGAATCATCGTCATCAGCGTCGTCATCACTAAAACAATGATCAGCCTCATCCGCAGCAGCACCACCATCATCATCACCATCAGCATCATCATCATCATCATCATCATCATCATCATCATCATCATCATCATCAGTACAACAATCATCATCATCATCAGCATCATCAGCATCATCAGCATCATGCTCAACACCATCATCATAATCACTATCAGCATCACTCTCATCAGCATCATCATCAGCAGCATAATCAGCATCATCATCAGCATCCCCATCATCATCGCCAACAGCATCATCATCAGCACTATCATCACCATCATCATCATCAGCAGCATCCTCATCGTCATCATCATCATCATCATCATCATCATCATCATCATCATCAGCATCATCATCAGCATCAGCATCAGCATCAGCATCAGCATCATCATGAGCATCATCAGCATCATCATCAGCAGCAGCAGCATCACCATCAGCATCATCATCATCAGCATCAGCATCAGCGTCAGCATCATCATCAGCAGCAGCACCATCAGCATCATCAACAGCAGCACCATCATCATCATCATCACCACCATCATCATCAGCAATCAAAAGCATTATCATCAGCATCATCAGCGTCATCATCGGCAGCATCATCATCATCAGCATCATCAGTATCATCATCATCATTATCATCATCATCATCATCTTGATCATCTCCGTCGTCGTCGTGTTCGTCGTTGTCCTTCTTCGTCGTCATCATCAGCATGATCATCAGCATCATTACCAGCATCATCATCAGCAGCAGCATCATCCTTCTCGTCATCATCACCATCATCATGAGCATCATCAGCATCAGCATCATCATCGTGCTCAGCAGCATCAGCATCAGCAGCACCATCATCATGATCATCGGTTCATCATCAGCAGCAGCAGCATCATCGTAATCAGCACCATCATCGTTCCACTTCCCTCTTCCTCCACCTTCCCTCCCTCCATCCTGTCCTCATCCTCCCTCCCTCCTGTCCGTCGCCCTGCGACCCTCCGTCCTTCCCACTCGAGCATCAGCTCGAGGCGTCTCCGCAGCTAGCCCTCGGCTCCCTCGTGATGCCCTGAGTCGAAACCTTCGCCTCCTCACGACGCATGACGGGGCCAGGGCTGGAGCCCGGCGGCGGTGCACTGCTCGGGCCTTTCTTTTCCTGGTGGTATCGAGGGGCATACCGCTGAGCAGGCTGGCAACCAGAGCAAAGAGCGCATGCCTTGATGTGGCTTTGGCTGGTGCTGGTGCCTCATCTTGCCGTGCGGTGTTCACGATGTGCGCTGCGCCTGATACAGCGTCGTGCACTCACCAACGGTGATGGAGATACTTGGGTTCGTTCCTGTGTCCTGAATCCCTCCACATCTTGCTTGACTTCCGTCTCGGTGGGATGAGGAGGAGCCACAAGGGCACTGCCATGGCAGTGACCGACCCCCCCCCTGGGCGTACCTCAATTAGGGAACCGAACTCTATACACCGACGCCTTTGTCTGGCCTCACACTGAATATCGCACAGGAAAGCGGATCCTGGTGTATACGGGATCCTGGTAAATACAGTCTTCGCTGCTTCCCCGGAAAACGGGGAAAAAGTATACACCACACCACCCCGACGTCGTCCCCGACCCTCAAAAAAGTCCGGGGATTGAAAAACCGCCCGTCACTGGTAATGTATACAGTGAGGGTCTTGACCTAAGGAACCATAAATAAGGAACGAAGCCCCTTTTTTTCCAAGTAAGCCCATGAAGCCACCAAGAGGGTCGCCGCCAAAAAGGTAGCGGAACGCATGCAAACCTGAGGAACGACCGAGCCCCTTTTGAAAAGTAAGAGTTCCTTACTCAAGGCTTTCACTGCATGCTCCAGTGTCCGATCTATGTATCCGCTTGGTGGGTTCTTGGGCTTCGCCTCCGAGGGATACGACTCCGCAGCTGCCGGGCTCTGCGGGCGGCTTCTGGGCAGTCCGCGCGGCGGCCTGGGCGCCCGTGGCCTCCTTGCAGGTGGTGGCTCTCGCCTGGACTCCCCGCCGCCCTCGCGGACAACAGGGCGAGCACAGCCCGCTGCCGCAGGGCTGCTTACCTTGAGCAAAAAAGAACGCCATAAGCGTAAACTTTTAGCGCTCCGCGCGGATTTCTTGGACTTGCGCTGGGCCCCCCCCCCCTCCCCGGCGCGCGGAGCGCGCCAGGGGCGGCGCCAGAGGCGCCGCCAGGAGGGCCCAGCGCGGATCCAAGAAATCCGCGCGGAGCGCCTAAAGTTTATGTGTATGGCGTTTTCTACTTCGATTATCACTGCCTCAAGTATGCCCTGGCAGTTCAGTTCCACAGGTCGTCGCGGGCGTCGTGCTGCAAGTTGACCTCGCCCTGCCCTGCGTAAGGTTAGGTCGGGCGGATTTGGGAAAATCCAAAACAGTCAAAGAGTGCTCGAAAATCATCAAAACATACCAGCAGAATCGTCCCCTTGACTATTGTATTACTATTTTTGCATATTCCTCCTGTAGAGAGACATGCCCGACTTAATGCAAGTTGACCTCGCCCTGCCCTGCGTAAGGGAGAAAGTGGCACCAGAGTATACGCCGCCGCGGTCGGGCACACCTCGCTCGCGATCCCCGCGGCGGTCGGGAAAGATTGCAACTTTTACCCGACCGGCGAATTCCGTGGAATCGCTCGTGCTGGCGCTCCCTTCTTCCCTGACGGGGCCCAGGGACACACGAATAAGTACACACAGATCCCAGGATTCCCCATGTGTTCCCATATTTTCTGGGTTGTCGTCTTACGCCCCACTTCCCACATTTTCCAATATTTTTTCCTGGGAGTCGACGATGAATTGTTTCTGTATGCCTTTTCCCCTCCTGACTTCTGCCTGACCGACGAATTACGTCAGATCACTCGTGCTGGCGCTCCCTCCTTCCCTCCCTCCTCGGGTGTTGCGAGAGGCGTCCCTGGTCCCATGTGACCCCAGGATCTCCAACGAGGCACCAGCAGCCTCCAGAGCACCCCGTCACAAATAGACGAGCACGTTCCACTAGTCGTAAAGTCACCATTCGCACATGACCTGGATCTGCCGTGGAGGATCTATGCGATAAACTACATCGAGGCGAACGTGTGCTTTTTCGGACGTTTGCGAGTAGGCACTTTGCGAGTAGTGGAACGCGCTCGGTGAACAAGGCCCAGAGGATCCCAGGGGCACCAAAATGATGGGCCTAGTTTCCACCACCACCACCACCACCAAAAGTTGGAGGGGAGGGGGTCCTCCTCGTCCTCCTCCTCCTCCTCCTCCTCCTCCTCCTCCTCCTCGTCCTCCTCCGCCTCCTCCTCCTGCTTCTCCTCCTCTTCGTCCACCTCCTCCCCCTCCTCCTCTTCGTCCTCCCCCTCCTCCTCGTCCTCCTCCTTCCCTCCTCCAACTTGAGTAGTGGTGGTGGTGGAAAACAAAGTCACCACAAAATGGAGCGAAAATCAAAGGCAGCTCGGGCCAGGAACACCTTCCGCAACCCCCGACCTCCCTCCTCCCCTCGTGCTCTGAGCCCGCGGCCCCGTCACAAGACCCGCTCTCGGTCTGGTGTTAGGTCGTGCCTGCCCCTCTACAGGGGGATTTTAGACGAAAAATGCAGAGTGGGACGCACAGAGACATCCTAGTACTATATGTCCTCCTGGGAGGTGCGCGTCCGACCCGAAAATAAATATGATATACCCATCGTGAGCGGTGTGGCCAGAAAGCGCCCGCAACGACGCGTATACTACAAGATGTCTCGGTGCGCGCGTCGCCCCTGGGGGTGCGACGCACATATAGTATAAGTATGTTGGGGTGACGCTGACTACAGGGGGATTCTGGACGAAAAAGAAACAAAAATACAAATATTCCAAATATTAACCAAAATTCCCCCCCCCGAAAAAAAAGTCCCCAGACTATTGTTTGACTATGCCTGAATAGTCCCCCTGCAGAAGGACATGCCCGACCTAAGCCTGGTGCCCACCCGGGCCAGGCGCATCGGCCGGAGGCCCCCAATACAGCACCACCCCGGGGGTGCGCCCTTCAGGGTTTTTGCCTCGGCACCCGGGACGAGGGTGACAGCCCACCGGGGTACCGGCGACAGGGCCCCCTCCCGCAGGATCGACGTGTTATGTTGCATCCTCGGGTGACCTTGTCTGTCCCGTCGCGGCCCTGTCCGCGTCGAATCCGTGTCGAATCCATGTCGGACGCGTCGGATCCGTGTCGAATCCGTGTCGAATCCGCGTCGAATGCCCGCCAAATCCGCATCGAGCCCGCGCCGGGCACAAAAAAGACACCGATTTGGGGGACAGGCGGGGTCCCCCGAAGATGCAACGTAACACAGGATCGACGTGGTGAGGAGGAGGGCGGGGGGAGGAGAGCAGGGACCTGGAGGCTGCTGGGGGGTCTGAGCTTTGGACGGCGGAAAACATGGGTACCATGCCCAACAGCAAACGTTGTCCCAAACCAACGGCGGCCGCTGTTGGGCAGGCGGCCTCCTGTCTCAGATGGAAACAGGCCGCGGCGGCGCGGACAGCGAGTCCTGTTCAAAAGGAATAGGAGCTGCTGCTGGGCATTGTGCCCATTCTTTCCGTACCCATTTCGCTCGTGCAGATGAACGGCCTGGGACCCCAGAAGATATCTGGCCGGAAGGGGGGGTGAGATGAGGCCGACTCCGCTCAAAAAACATCATCTGACCCCTCCTGGGGTCCATCGGGTGCAGTTTTTCGCCCCGGATCTGCCTCTGACAGTCCTGGGGCCCGAAAAACTGGCCCCATAGGCAGAAACAAAACAAAAAAGCCTCCCCGAGGCCAGAACCTCGAAACTGCCCGCCCTTCCAGCTGGCCGGAACCAGTGCTGGGCACGTCAGACCCCCAGACGGCACTAAGCATGAACCAACCGAAAGGATGGCCTCCCTTCCCTCCGTCGCTCCCTCCCTCCCTGAAGGGGAAGAATACGGGGAATATGACCAAGACTGAACGCGGAAGCGTCGTGTCGATCTTGGTCAGCGCCGACCGTTGTCAGTCGGCGACGGCCGACATGGGCCACGGCCAGGATCGGCATCGACAAGACCCCGCGACATCTTGGTCCTGGTCCCCGTGCTTCTTTCGAGGGTGCGCAAACATGGATTAGCGATCCATGGATTTGGCGGGCACCTCCCTAAAATGCGGCCAGTGCCGCCTCGCTCGGGCTCGGAGGCGGAAATCCGCGATTTCCCATGGAAACGGACCCGTCGCGAATCCACGCACCCTCCCTCCATGTCTGCGGTCGCCTGATTCTTCCCTGGACTCCCTTTCTCGCTCCCTCCCCTCCCCCCCCCCATCTTGCCCCTCCCCCCCTCCCCTCCCCCCCTCCCCTCCCCCCCCCCCCCCCTCCGTCTCCCCTCCCCTCCCCTCCCTCGCTCCCCTCCTCTTCCCGCACCCTCCCCACCCCACCCCCCTCCCAGGGACCGACCGACAGACCGACGGCGGGCGCCCGCCTGCCCGGGTGCCGCCTCGCCCTGGCCGGGGCACTGGCACGGGGGGGCCGCGACCTGCGGCCAGGGCCGCGGATCGCCTTCCCCGCGCGCGCGCGCGCGGAGGCGGGCGCCCAGGGAGGGACGACCAGGAGCACGTCTCTCCACTTCCGGCGATCATGGGCATTATCGGGGAGGGGGAGGGGCTAGGGGGGGGAGGGGGGGGAAGGGGAGGGGGAGGGGAGGGGGAGGGAGGGCAGGGGCTAAGGGGGGGGGGGAGGGGAGGGGGAGGGGCTGAGGGCGATAATGGGCACTATAGGGGAGAGGGAGGGGCTAGGGGTATACTGTAGCGCCCAGAGCGCCCTGGGGGGGGGAGGGGCGTTACGTCACAGGGGGGTGGGAGGGGGGGCCGGGGGCTATAATGCCCACTATGCCCCAAGCAATAAAGAAACACGCTCCTACCAAACCACCCCCACCTAACCCGAAGACCCAAATTTCGGGGGGGGGTAACGGGTTCCACGTGTGTGTCTTCGATGTCCCCCGACCCCCCCACACCGGATATCGGGGGGGGAAGTTGTGCCTTCGGGTTGGGCTGGGGTGGTTTGGTGGCTGGTGAGGGAGGGATCGGGGGGCGTCCAAGAGAGTCATTGGAAGCGATTGGTCGTCCCCACGGCGCCCAACAGCGCGAGCAAAGCGGACATACTGCATCTGCCGCACATGGCGCTGATGGGCGCTATGCTGCTGGGCGCTACTTGGGCGCTACTGGGCGCTACCGGGTGCTGTTTGGCGCCATTGGGCACTGCTGGGAGATGTTCGCCGACGTACAAGCCATTTGGGACGATCAGAAGCTTCCAAGAGGGGACGTCGCAAATCATTGGGACGATTCATTGGGACGATTCATCGGGACGTCCAAGAGGCGGGCGTCGCAAATCATTGATGAGCCCGTCTTCCACCACCACCACCACCGTAAGTTGGAGGGGGGACGGAGGAGGAGGGCGAGGAGGAGGACGAAGAGGAGGAGGAGGAGGAAGAGGAGGAGGAGGAGGAAGAGGAGGAGGAGGAGCACCCCCCCTCCGACTTCTGGTGGTGGTGGTGGAAAACACGCCCATCAAATCATGGCCCGAGGCGCGTGCTGCAGAGCTCAGAGCGCGGGGGGCGGACGTGCCCAAGGAGTACACGTGTTGTGGTGAACCAGACACGGTCCACTGCAGAATTTGGAAGGGTCCGCACGGTGACCCGTGCACGGCAGGTTCGTGTCGTGACGACCCCGGCGTTGGCTTCTGACACCGCGGGGATCGTTCGAAGTTGAACGATCGGTCGTTCCATGGACGCCAGATCGTTCAAGAAAGGGCCGATTCTGGGCCACGGGCGGCGTTCCGCCTTAAACCCTCCGCGCTGGGGTCGCCGCCGGTCGACACGACGCGAACCCACCACGGAAGCTCTCACCTCGAAGGCGTCGCCGAGACGGTGGCGGAAGAGGCAGAGGATACTGTGACTTACAGCTCCTTTTGCTTGAATCCAGATGCTGACCCTCCCGAGAACAGGTGGTTAACCACATACCAGAGGTGCTGAAGGCAACAGCGAGCACTTCATCTTTTACAATCCACAGCACATACCTCTTGACGTCTCCTGCCTACACCCTACCTTGATATTTTAGCCAGGGCTGGCATAGCTGCCGTCCAGATAGACGACGAAGGCCATTGCGTCAGGGGTCTGTTTGCTCCTCTGCCGTGCACGTTTCCTCAGCAGGCGGTGCACGCGGAGCATGCAGCTTTCGTCGTAGCAGCCAAACACGCTGACATGTCTGCGGGAACGGTGTTTGTTGACTGTCAGGCTATCCTCCGGGTATGAATGTACCACGAGCTGCCCTGCCAGGTAAGAGTCTCTACAGTAGGCACTGGCGGGGTGCAGCACACGCCACGCATGCTGGACTCTTGTTCATCGAGAAGGTCAGAGCTCCCAGGTCCTTGGATGAGGCCGCTGACGAGCAGGACCGCCCCAGAATTGCCGGCAGCAGGTTCGCAGATTGGCGCATGCCCTGGACACCATTACTGCTGAGACGCATTGAAACAGCTTAGAAACGTACCAACCAATTCTAGAGCATGCTTCCAAAGTTCTCGCGGAGTGACCACCCACCCGCGAACTGATTGGGGCCCCCGGGCGCATTCCC
>CAUYUJ010015807.1:254954-269954 GCA_963575745.1 Prorocentrum cordatum | reverse complement strand
GGAGGAGGAGGAGGAGGAGGAGGAGGAGGAGGAGGAGGAGGAGGAGGAGGAGGAGGAGGAGGAGGAGGACGACGAGGAGGAGGAGGAGGAGGAGGAGGAGGGGAGGAGGGGGAGGAGGACCTGCCTCCGCCGCCCCCTGCCGCCGAAGCGCGGCCGCAGGAGCCCCTCCCAAGAGCGCACGACCCCATTCGTCGCCGGAGGCCCAGGGCCCCGCGGAGGTGCCCACAGCGCGGAGCAGCGGGGGGGCGGGGGGGGGGCCGAGCGTACAGGGCAGTTTTTAATACATCGGATGTTTAATACATGATCCATGTATGACTAAATGTATGCATGAACTCACCGTTGTTTTTAGTACTAGATCCCTGCATGTTTAATACATGATTCGCACGCGGAGCATGTATTAAAAACGGCACTGTAAGGGGCTCTCCTCCTGCGCTGCGGCTGTGATCGACCCCCGTGTCAGCTGTGTGGCCTGGAGCCGCTACAGTGGAGGCCAGTCCACGAGAAGCCTTCCACAAGAAGCCCAACCCCAAAACCACAGGACGTCCACTGATTCTGTTTTGGTGTCGAGCATCACGCTTTCCGTGGCAAAACCATCGAAGCCCGAGAAGCCCAGGGCATCCTGGAGGTGAGCAGGGTGCTTCTTGGCACGTGTCTCCACTGTACACTGCAATGACACTCCGCAGCTGTGCAAGGCTTCGTCAAAGCCACCCGACGGCTGTGGGGAACGGATCGCCCTTCCGCTGCCACGTCTGGTGGTCAAAAATCAGCATGCCACCATTGCAGCTCTGTCACCCGCTATTACAGCCTGAGGTGTGAGATAGAGCCGAAGTGCGGTGTGGAACCAGAGGAGACGAAGTGATATACCGCACGAATCACTAGCATGAAAGAAACAAGTCCTGGAAGAAAGAGGTCTTGGACAGGTCCCGCTGTTTTCGAGCCCATGGAGCACTCAACGTGCCTCAGGACCACCGTCAGAAAACGACTCGCGACAAAGAAGTGGTCATGGGAAAAGTCCGAGGATCTAGAACCCGTTTGCTAAAACATGAGCCTGGCCAAGGACCCAACCAGATGCAGTTGTGAGTACCGTCGTTGTGAATATTGCCTTCGGTGGATCTCCTTATGGGGCCACGAAGCGAGTGAAAGGTGTGCCGAAATGTGGCGGGGCCACCCACCATGCGGGCGCTGCTACTGGGACAGTCGAGCAACACAAGGAAAATGAAATGAAGGAAGGGGACCAGCAACAGGGGCCACTGGTGCCTTCGCTGGAGCTCCACATGGGGCCACGAAACGTGTGGGCGGTGTACCGAAATGGCGGGTGGGACCATGCGGGCGCTGCCACCGGAGCCTCAGGTGGAGCTCCCTACGGCATAGCCCCATATGGCCACGGAACGTGCGAGGTGGTCGCCGAAATTGAAGGTGGAACCCCGTGCTGGCGGTGCCACTGGGCCATTGGTGGAGCTCCTTATAGGGGTCAATGAAGCGTGCGAGGGGTGCACCGAAAGCGGGCGCTGCCACTGTTGCCTTGTGGCCTTCGGTGGAGCCCCCTATGGGGTCACGAAACGTGTGAGGGGTGCACCGACATGGCAGGTGGAACCGTTTGCGGGCGCTGCCACTGGCGCCTTTGGTGCAGCTCCCTATAGGGCAGCGAACCGTGTGAACGGTTCGCCGAAATGGAGGGTTGGAACCGCGCGCGGGCGCTGTCACTGGGGCCATCGGAAAGGCTCCCAATGGAGCCACGAATCGTGTGAGAGGTGCACCAGAATGGCGGGTGGAACCGCATGGGGCCTTTGGTGGAGCTCCCTATGGGGCCAGCTTCGCGTTCCCGGGCCAGAATCCATTTGAAATTCACCAAATTCGCGCTCCCGAGGCCAGAATCCTTGGTGATTCACCCGGGTTCGCGCTCTCGACGCCAAAAGCCATTGTAGATTACGCCAGACTCGCGCGCTGGATCCCATGTAAATTACGCCAGGCTTGCGCTCCCGAGGCCACGATCCCCCGCAAATGACCCCAGAGTCGCTCTCTGATCAGGAAACAAAGCGTTCAGCAACGACACCAACATCTCGAGGTGCTTGCTGAATGCCAACCGCCCTCGCATGGACCAGAAAAGAAACGCGACCACCCTGTAAGAACGGTGTTTTGAAGGCAGATCTGCCTTCAAAAAATGGTCTACTCTGTAAGCACGGTTTTTTGAAGGCAGATCTGCCTTCAACAAAACCGTTCCTGCGGCCCCACGGGGCCCGGCGTACACCCAAAAGTCCGGCGTGGGCCTCTTTGCGCGGCACACGCCGCGGCCCCCCATGGGCCGTGGCGCAGCATGGAGGGCTGGAGGTGGGGTGGCGTGGTCTGTTTTCTGGTCGATCGCGTGGTGGTCCCAGAAGCTTCCCAAACAGCGCCAGTGGGTCGCAGCACAATCGGCGCTGACGCCGCCCAACATGCGCGAGGGACGCGCTGGGCGGCAGAGGGCCGAGCCCTCAGGGGATCTGGCCGATCCCGCCCGCGGGCTGGGCCGTGCGAGACCACTCTGTCAGGAGGAGCAGGAGGAGGAGGAGGAGGAGGAGGAGGAGGAGGAGGAGGACGACGACGACGACGGGAGAGCAGGAGGAGGAGGAGCAGGAGGAGGAGCAGGAGGAGGAGGGGCAGGAGGAGCAGGAGGAGGAGGAGCAGGAGGAGGAGCAGGAGGAGGAGGAGGAGGAGGAGGACGACGAGAGAACGCCTGGCCTGGCAGAATGCACCAGGGCCTGGTCAGAGCCTTCCGGAAGTCGCTCCGGTGGGCCGCCGCTCTGTCTCGGCGGTCCCTCGCGGTCCCCCCCCCCTAGGCTCGAGATTCGAAGAAGGCCCCAGAGGGCCCAAGACGGCCCTCTCGGCCCGCATCCACCTCCTCCTCCTCCTCCCTCCTCTCCTCTCCTCCTCCTCCTCCTCCTCCTCCTCCTCCTCCTCCTCCTCATCCACCTCCACCTCCTGCTCCTCCTCCTCCTCCTCCTCCTCCTCCTCCTCCTACTCCTCCTCCTCCTCCGACCCAAGAGAGCCCCAAGACGGCCCAAGAGAACCTCAAGACGGTTTCAGATCGCTCCAAGACACGTCACGCTAGTCTGCAGACGGCTTGAGAGGCCCAGGGGACGTTCAGCGAAGGCTCCAAGAGGACTCCCACGAGAGCCCTGAGAAGCCAAAACCATTGATGTCCCTTCGGTTGTTGCAAGGGTTTTCGCGTTCTCGCCCTTTCGGGCTTCCGACGCCCCAAGACGGCCTCGAGAGGCCTCCAAGATCGCCCCAACAGAGCCCAAGAGGCCCAGATGGCCCAAGAGGGGGGCTCAAGACGGCCCAAAAGGCCCCAAAAACGATCCACGCCGGCCCCAAGAGGGCCCCAAGACGGGGAACTCGAAGTGACATTTCCCGCTCTCCGTCCCAAGGGAAACCGCCATCAGGCCTCCTAGGGGCCAAGGAGTCCCCCAGAAGCGCCTGGGGGCCCCTCAGCACCCAAAATCAAACACCAGGAGGCCCCCAAGAGGCCCAAGAGGCATCAAACCTTTCTAAAACCGCCGCCGGGAGGCTTCCGAAAGCCTTCTAGGAGATCCCCACAGGTATCCAGGAGGCCTCTGACTTACAACCTAGGCACGATAGCAGGATGGACCGAAGGCCACGAGATACTGCAGAGAAGCCTTCAGCCCTCCCCCTGGTAATGACAGCTGGCTTGCGCGCTGCGTCACGACTCTCGATACTGCGCGCCACTTCGCCAAACTCCCAGGAGCGGCCAGTGATGCGACGCCGGCGTCCTCGATAATTTGCATGGGTTCTAGAGGCTCGGAGCGAATCGGCTTCCAGAGGCCAAACACGGTGACAAACTGGCCGCCTCGTTTTTGCGAGGCGCCCGATGTCTGGGTCTACACCAGATCTAGGCGTGTCGCCAGCGCAATGGGGAAACCGCTGGGGTACCCCTCCTCCTCGTGGGGAAACTTCTGGGGAAACTTCTCAGAAAACTGGGGACCCCGGAAGCTTCCCGGGACGTCATCTGCCAGAGCACGGCAAAGCGTCACGCTCCTCCCAGACCCCCGACCGACGTCGTGATGTTGTGGGAAGTGCGGCGAATTACACGCAGGGAAGTTGCCCTAGGCAAGTGTGACCCTTGGTGTGCGGCTTGCGCATCGCTGTGCGCAGTGCAACAGCAGCCGCCGGCGTGGCTTGGGCTTACCACCGCCCGCCCGCACCGCCGGAAGGGCGCGCACCACTGGCCATCGCTCGGACGTCCATATCCTGTGCTTTCTTCGGTCCCGTGCGTGGTTTTTTCGCGAAATCATCAAGGATGCTCCTCGATGGTCCTCGCCGAGGAAAAAACGCACACGTCCGAGCGATGCCAGGACCAAGGGCCACCCTGGCGAAGGGTCACCCTCACGCGCAGCCAGAAGACTGCCACGTGAGCGACGAGGAAGAGGAGGAGGAGGAGGAGGTAGGAGGTAGCAGGTAGCAGGTAGGAGGAGGAGGAGGAGGAGGAGGAGGAGGAGGATGAGGAGGAGGAGGAGGAAGAGGAGGAGGTAGGAGGAGGTTGGAGGAGGAGGAGGAGGAGGAGGAGGAGGAGGAAGAGGAGGAGGAGAAGGGAGGGGTCTTACGCGAGATGGCATCGCGACCTTACGCGGTGACCTGCGCGGGCCGCCGGCACGGCACGCCACACCGGAGAAGCGGGCGCCCTCGCGCGACCTCACTCGGGGAGCTCACGCGCCAGTGCCGGCGCAGACGACCCCGTCTTCCAGGCAGGTGGGGTCGGAGGATCGCGCCGCATCGCCGATGCGTGGGCGACGGCGGGATCGAAGAGACCAGGCCCCACACCGCGCCGCATTGCCACACGCCGCCCCGGCCCCTGCTGGGTGGGCCTGGAGGCAGCCGCGGGCAGGGAGCCCGAGCTGTTCGGTTGGCAGGCGTCGGGCGCCATCACGAGCTTTCGAAGGTCTTTCTTGGATCGGCGCCCCTCGGAGGCGCCGCCATGGGGGTCCAGCGCAGATGCAAGAAATCCGCGCGCCCCTTCGACGGTATGGTTATGCAGTTGTTGTGTCCTTCTTATTCGAGAAAGAGGGGGGAGGAGGAGGAGGAGGAGGAGGAGAGGAGGAGGAGGAGGAGGAGGAGGAGAGGAGGGGGAGGAGGAGGAGGAGGAGGAGGAGGAGGAGGAGGAGGAGGAGGAGGAGGGAGGAGGAGGAGGAGGAGGAGGAGAGGAGGAGGAGGAGGAGGAGGAGGAGGAGGAGGAGGAGGAGGAGGAGGAGGAGGAGGAGGAGGAGGAGGGGGGGAGGAGGCGAGGGGGGAGGGAGGGAGGGAGGGAGGGAGGGAGGGAGGGAGGGAGGAGGGAGGGAGGGAGGAGGAGAGGGAGGGAGGGAGGGAGGGGAGGGAGGGAAGGAGGGAGGGAGAGGGAGGAGGGAGGGAGGGAGGGGGAGGGAGGAGGAGGAGGAGGAGGAGGAGGAGAGAGGAGGAGGAGGAGGAGGAGGAGGAGGAGGGGGTGGAGAGAAGAGGACGAGGAGGAGGAGGAGAAACGTTAGGGAGGGATCCGCTCAAGAGGGGAGACATCGACCTGGAATGGGCGGCACCTCGCCGATAGATCGGCGATAGGCCCCCCGATAAGAGCTTGTTTTTTTATTGGGGGGGTAACGCCCGTTACGGGGGGGGGGGTCTGGCCCCAAGTTGGGGGTAACGGTAACGCGCGGCGGGGCCCTCGCACGGGCCCTGGTACTTATTACCAGCACAACTGTCGCCACGGTAGGCTTCGTCGTCGTCGTCGTCGTCGCCTTTGTCGTCGTCGAAGCCGACCGTGCCTGTGCACACTACACAGGCTCTGTACACCGCGATGCCTTTGTACACCACAACTGCGGCAGAAATGGTACGTGTGTGCACCACGGCGACTGAGCACATCATGACAGGCGGGTGCACCACAGCGCCCTTGTACATCTCACTGTTGGTGCACACCACGGCGCCCGCGTGCACCACAGCTGCTGTTTCAACGCCCCGTGTTTGCACCAGAATGCCAGCGTACACCACAAAGCTTGTGTACACCTGTAAGGTACCGGCGGAGCGAAAGTCCAGAAGATCGCTCGGGGCCCAACCGTGGCCCTTTCATTATGTGAGCTGCTTGTGGATCTTCGTTTTTCTGGTTCAAAAAGCGCTCGGACCTGTTGAACCCACAGCACCTGTGCACTCCATTGCGACTGTGTACATCATGGGAGTGTGAACCGTGGCGCCTGTGTATACCACATCACCTCCTCCTATCCCCCTCCTCCTCCGATCCCCCATCACCCCCTCCTCCGATCCTGTTCCAACCCTCCTTGTCCTCCTCGTCCTCCTCATCCTCCTCCTCCTCCCTCTGCCTCGCTCCCCCCTCCCCCCAGGAGGTGAGAGGAGGTGGAGGGCACGAGCACTGGAGGGAGTGCAGAAGCAAGGCAAAGGAGGTGGAGGGGCCAGGCCGGAACCCGTTGAAAGGTTCGCGCCGAGGGATGCGAACCTCGAACCTAGAGGATCGAGGCATCCTGGCCCTCGAGGGCCTTCGTCGTCGCCGCGGCTGGACGCGGCTCGGGAAACTGGTGCGTCTGAGCCCCAGTCGGGCCCCGTGGACCCATTTTGAATTTGCGCCGAGGTTCGAACCTCGAACCTCGAACCTGAGCACACATGTGAGCGTCACAGCATGCCTGCCTGGACGGAGGGGGGGTCCGCACCCCCGTCCCTGTACGCTCGTTACCGTTACAGGGGGGGGGGAACCCCCCCCCGTAACGGGCGTTACGGGTCCGAGCAATAAAAAAACAAGCTCTAACGAAACCACGCATGGCGGCGCGCAGAGGGGGGTGGGAGGAGGGGGAAGGCTTCTTAGAAGGGGGCTGCTTCTCAGAAGGCGCCGGCCTCACATCTACAGAGAAGAACCGCGCCTTCTAAGGAGCAGGGGTGCTAAGAAGCCCTCCCCCCTCCCCCCCACCCCCCTCCGCGCGTGGCTGACACACAGTCCTGGGCGGGGAAGGCAATCACAAGGAGCCGAACTCTATACACCGACGCTTTTTCCGGCCCCGCACTGAAGCTCGCACAGGAAAGCGGATCCTGGTGTATAAGGGATCCTGGTGTATACATGTTTCGTTGTTTTCCCAGGCAAGCGGGGAAAATGTATACACCACACCACCCCGATGTCGCCCCCGACCCTAACAAAATCCTGGGATTGCAGAACAGCCCGCCACTGGTAACCTCATCAAGCTATTAGGGGCCCCGCCAGGGAAATCATGAACACCGCACCGTAACTGAATAATTCTGGGGGGCGGTGTTCGCCGAACGATATAGTCAGCACCACGCAAATGAACGAGAATTCGCCGGCCCAACGGGCCAGGGCGTGCTAAGATCTCCGGTACCTGGTTAACAGTATTTCTAGTTCGCGCGCGCGGGGCGGCCCCTGGGGGTCCCCGGGCGAAAAGTACCCCGGCAAGGTCCCGGCAAGTCCCCGGCAAGTCCCCGGCAAGGTCGGGTCAGAGATGCCGGAGTTCTGTTTCGGAGTCCAAGAGGGCTCCAGATCGGTCCAAGAGGGCCCCGAGAAGCTTTCTAGACGGTCCAAGAGAGGCCCGAGACGGCCAAAGATCGCCCGAAGACGCCCCAGATGGCCCCAAGACAGCCCAAGAGGCCTCCAAGACGCTCCAAGGGCCTTCCAAGAGGCCTCCGAAGAGGGCCCCAAGTTGCCAAAATCGTTGATTTTCATTGTTTTTTCGATGTTTTCTTGCGTTCTGGCCTTTTCGCTTCCGGACGCTCCAAGAGGGCCCAAGAGGCCTTCAAGACTGCTCCAAGACGGCCCACGAGGCTCCCAAGACGGCCCCGGAGCGGCCCAAGAGCGCCCCCCAGACGGCCCAAGTGCTGCCCAAGGCGGACCAAGAGGCCCCAAGACGGGCCCAAGAGGGGCTCAAGAAGGGAACCGAGAACTGAAAAATCGAGCCCTCCGCCCCAGAAGGCGCCCAGGACCCCGAAAGAGGCCCCAAGAGACTCTCCAAGACACACCCAAGACGCCCAAATAAGCTCCCGTGAGGCCCCAAGAGGACCAACAACGTCAGGCCCCAGGCCCCAAGAGGATCAACAAATACCGCCAAGAGCCCGCCGAAAGCCCCCCAAGAGACCGTCACGAGAGCTCAGGAGGCCCCCTGGAGGCCTCCCGAGTTCTCCAAGAGGCCTAAAAAGAGGCGCCAAGAGGCCCCAAACGGCCCCACCGAGGCTCCAAGAGGCCACGAACGCGCAAGCAAACGCCTGCGATGGCACAATACGGGCCGGCGGAATGAGCGAAGCGATTAAATAAAAATTCCGGCGCCCTGGCTCGGGTGATATCCCAATTGGAATTGGAATAAGAATAAGAAGTACGAATAAAAATAATAATACAACGAAAACAAAGAATACTAAGAAGTATTAAGACAAAAAATAATAATGATAAAAGTGAGAGCGATCATAAGAATAAGAATAGTAATAAGAAAGAGAATACTAATAAGAATAAGAACAATAATCATAGTCCGAATAATAATACGGAAAAGAATGATCAGAATAAGAATATGAGTAATACTACGCATAAGCAGAATCATAATAAAAAAACAAGAGTTACTTCTCATTATCTTCACCACCCTTGTCCTATACGATTTATATTACCACCCCTGTTGAAACATTGTTTTTTCCCGGCCGTCGTGTGGGGCCGTGCATCCGAGGATATCGCCCGCGCCACGCACGGCGCGTTATCTTAGCCCCGCACCCGCACAACAGAATTACCACAGTTTATCAAAAAAAACAAGAAATACAATAAGACCAATAAGCAGAATAATAATACAACTAAGAATAAGACTACGAGTAGTAATACTAATACGAATAAGAATAATGATGACAATACTACTAACAAACTGAGAATATGAATAAGGATAAACGAAAGAGTGGGAGTAGTCATAAGAGTAATACTGAGAGTAATAATAATAAGACTGGGAAGCATAATCAGCATAACGAGACGGATAACAGTATTAATCATAATAAAACTACGAATGATAAGAATATTAAAGATGAAAATAATGATAAGACGAACTTACAATGATACGCATAACAATAATAATAAAAAACCAATAAGAGTCTTATCATAATCCGAAAAATCATACTGATAATAAGAAGAAAATAATCAGACTAAGAATAGTAGTAAGAAAAATGAATTTAAACAAAAATGTTTTTATATAAAAAACTTAGAATAATAGTAAGAATAAGAATACGAATCAGAAAAATAATCATAACAAGAAAAAGAGAAAAACTTGGCCTCATTATCTTCTTCATCCTTGTCCTATACGATTTGTATTACCACCCCTGTTGGAACATTGGTTTTTCCCGGCCCTCGTGTGGGGTAGTGCATCCGAGGAGATCGCCCTCGCCACGCACGGCGCGTTATCTTAGCACCCGCGCCGCCAAAATTATTCGCTCCCCATCGTAGGCACGGACGGTTCCTTGTCAAAGTTGGGCTCTCCCTTGCGTGGGACTTAATGTTGTTATTGTTGGTGTTGGCGTTGCTGATGTTTTTGATGTTGATGTTGTTGTTGGTGTTGTTGTTGGCCTTGTTGTTCTAGATATAAGTCTTATTGCAGGCATTATTGTCGTTGTTCGTGTTGGTGCCGTGCCGTAGGGGAGTCTTGAGGAGGAGGAGGAGGAAGAGGAGGATTTGTTCTGTTTAACCGGGACAAGGCCTCTTGACTGAGGCCTTGGCCCTCGGTTTGATCCGCAATGGCGAATAAGAGCCAAAGTATTGCGAGAATGTCTCAGGCGGTGCGATTGCTTCGGCGAGCAGACTCGTCTGCGTTCACAGAAAGGTGCGAGGTGCCAAGGAAACGTTTCTTGGGGTGCCGGGTGTGTTATACTTTCACCGGAGAGGGGGGGGGGGTTCTTAATTGATTCTCCGGGTTCACGTATATGCTCCAGTTTCCGAAATCAGGCCCCCACTTGGATGGCCGCGGCGGTTGCTAAGTACTCAACATTGCTAAGTACTCAACATACTTACTACGCTAAGTTAAGTGCTTAGTAAGTAGTTAGCGGACTTAGCTAAGTACTTACTCAGTCATTACTAAGTGGCCCACTTAGTAATGACTTAGTAAGTACTTAGCTATCCACTTATAACCCGTTAGCTAAGTGCTTAGCGCACTTAGCTAACCACTTATAACCGCTTATAGCTAGTTTGCTAAGTAGGTTATAAGTGACTTAGCGGTTACATTGCACTTGTTATCCAAGGGCCATGCACAGGGAAAATAAGGTAAATCCACGTCTTGAAAGAGCTGAGTTTGTTCGTTGAGCGCTGCAGCGCTACAAATTTTGCATTTTGATTTGGAGTCGGTGTCCTGGATTTTTGCTTTAAATATGAAAAGCGCTGCAGCGCTGCCTTCGGATTTATATGAACATGAAGCGCTGCGTGCGCTGAAGATGAAGCGCTGCAGCGCTGAATGTTGAGTTAAATGCATGTTTTCTAGTTGCACGTTGTTCGGATCTTCATTTTCGCCCAGCTCCGTTTGCAAGGAATTTGAATGCACATGTCTATTATGTTTTGTTGTATTCGTTGTTTTTCAATGGTCGCATTGAGCGCTGCAGCGCTCCAAATTTGATAGCACGTATGTTACTTTGCGCTGCAGCGCAAAAAAAAATGGTTGTCGTCGTGATGTCGCATCGCGCTGCAGCGCGTGCGCGCCCGTGCTTCATGGGCCTCGGGCTGCAGCCCAGATCAACATTTTTGCTCGCAAGTTGCATGTCCATGCAAGTCGATGTTCACGCGCACGCCGCGCGACAGCTTGTCTCAAGCTGCGGCCGCGCGCCGCATCCGCCGTCGCGCCCGCGGGCTCGCACGTTGCATTCGGCGCTATATATAGCGCTGGCATGGCGCTGCGGGCGCGTCAGGAGGAGCAGATCTTGCAGTACATCGAGGAAAGCAATTCCTCGGGGAGGTTGGCATCGGGGTGGGATCAACTGAAGGAGTTCCTGCTGGCGGAGGGGCTAGCGCATTACCAGCAGGTCCCACCGAACCAGATGGGCATCGACATTCGGAACCGCAGCGGTTCGTTAGTGAACCCTGCGCGGGCTCACAATTTAGGCGCGAAGATTTGCGCCCAGGGCTTCGTCTTGGCCAAGACGGCTGCAGCCACTGCCTTCGAGGCCCCGCCGGGGGCGCAGTTGGAAGAGACCGCGATGGCGAACGACCGCCTTTCGCGGCTCAGCGGGGGTCGGTGCCCCCCGCTGGACTCATTGCGGTATACGTCAGTGGGCGGCTCCCACACGAACGTCTTCCTCCGCTGCGTGCTGGCCAAGGCGCCGACCACAGTGAAGGCGCTGGCAGACTCTCGGGGCAACATCGATTCCGAAAAGCTGCGCGGGTTGCATCCGCAACTTGCGACGGCAGTCAAAAAGGGCCTGACGTGGTTGATCATCAAGCACGCGGTGGCCAAAGTGAAGGGCCTCAAGAACTTCGTGCAGAGGGCTTTGAACGCCGACGTCAGGGAGGCGGTTCACGAGACCGAGATCATTCGGTCAGGCTGCAGCCTATCCCCACTATAGTATATAGCGGTTTGTAGTAAGGACCAGGATGATGCACGAGGAGGGTGATGAGTGGGAGCGCGTTGGGGAGGAGGTGAGAACGAGGAGCAGGAGCATTATATCTTACCGTGCTGCAGCACTTGATCGGCTCGGCGCTTGCTGCAGGCAGGTGGGCGGATGCTCTTGGCACACAGCCTCGCTGAGGGTTCCAGCAAGCACGATTGGCGCGACATCGCCGAGCAAGCGGGCCACGCGAACCCACCTTGCAAGGCGTGGGTCGCTGACTTGTGCAAGTTTGTTGAGCTCGGGCCACAAAACGGAGAACTTCTCCGTGAAATAGATGAAGCCCTCAAGACCTTCACGAATGTGGACGTCTCGGGGCAAACTTTGATGTGCGGCTCTGAATCTTGGCGCAAGTTGAATTCGATTAAATGGGGGAAGCACCAGGAGTCGTACCCGTATGTCGTAGCGGCGCTCGTGAAGGCCAACTATTCATGCGAGCACGTGGTGGATAGCATGTGCAGGACCATCCATAAGCTTGTCGGCGCCCCCTTGTAGTGACATGCGCTGCAGCGCATCTATGCATTGCGCTGCATTGTTAGAACTGCGTACCCACCCCTCCCCCCTCCCCACACACACACACGCACCGTTACATTGCTTTATTCCCAAACGCAATCGCTGAAGCGATGGGCGGATCAAGGCAAACGAGATCGCCCACGTCGCGTCCCGCAAGGCGGACGCGGCTGCGGCCGACAACCTCATGGCCGACGCAAGGTCGCTCGTGAAGAGGTTGGATATCGGAGCGGAGCAGGGCTTCTTGCACATCACAAAGTTGGATGTCCGCTGTGCCATGTACCTGGTGAAGAAGCGAGCGCCAGGAGACCGCACTTTCGGATGCGTAGCAGATATAGCACAGGTATCTTCTCACGCCACCTTTCGTGCGCTCCTTGTTTCCCTCCCTCCCTGCTTTTCGCCATTCCATGTCGCTGCAGCGACCCTCCAGAGAGGTCTTCCTCCATGAGCTCGGGGAGCCAGCCCAGCTGCAGATGAAGAGCTTGGGGATCGAGTTCGGCAAGGCGGCGCAGACCGACAAGCAAGGCGATGGCGCACCCGAGTTCCCAGCGAGCGCCGATGCAGACGCGCCGCGCGCGGCAGCGTCGCCGGCCGCTGAGTTGAAGAGCAACGTCTTCCGCATGCGGCGTGCAGGGTTCGACGCGGGGAAGCACATCGTCCAGAAGAAGGAGGTGGATGACGTCTTCGAGGTGCTCTCCATCTCGGGGAATGGGATCACCGCTCAGAAGAAGTTGCACGGCGACCTGGTGGGCGAAGAGATCTCCATTGCGTGGCTGCAGCCACCCCGCCGCCCGTGGGGAGCAGGGAGGGGGGAGGAGGAGGTAGTAACTGCGATATTGTATTTCCTGTACTTAAGTTGCAATGGGTTGGTCGATGCGCTGCAGCGCACGGAGCAGTTAGCCGAGCGGGCGGATTGAAGTAAACATATGCTCGAGAATTACAAGTTGACGTCCAGGGTGCAGGAGCAGTTGCCGTTCACGAAGGAGCACTTGCCGCCAGCCCACGAGGGTTGGGCGATGGACGCGTTCAAGGGGGCATGCAACATGGCGCTGCGGCTCCAAGCGCTGAAGTACCAGGCGAACATTTTGCACTTGGAGATCATGCAGGACCCACCTGCCGTGCGCTGCAAGCGAGCGTTCAAAGTGGGTGAGCTCGTCAGACTTGTGCTTCCGCAATCGCCCGCGCCCCCCTCCGACGACGCCGCGCTGCAGCGCTGCGCTGAGCACGAGGTAGCGAGGATTTCGGGGCACGTCAGGCCGTAGCGACGAGGTCAGTGATGTTACCGACTGCGCGCCATGTAGCTCCACGCGGTGGGAGTGGTCGCATTTCAGCCTCGTCCACGCGGGCCAGCACGGGCTGCGTTGCGGAGAGCATCTCGTTGGGGAAGGTTGGCCTCTACGAGTTCTTCGTGGGCCCGCAGTTCGCAGGGCCCCCCGCTGAGGGGTCGCGGGGCCCCGACGCCTTTGTCAGCCCCTTCTGGGTGGTGGCAAAGTCCGACCCAGAGCCCAACATGGAGCTCCGAAAGGAGACCGTGACGTTCGGGACAGGCGTCAACAAGGTGCAGGTGGGGGTGCCCCAGATGCATAACACTTGCGCCCTGTCCACGGGCGACTTCCTGGTGGCGAAGCCGTGGCCGCGGCTGCAGCCGCGGCCAGCCAAGAAGCTCAGGACGGCCTGAGCTGGCGATATAGAGGGACCACGCGGGAGGATGAGGCAGGAGGGAGGGGCGATGCGGAGGAGGAGGAGGAGGCAGGGTAAGGTTTGGCATAGGGAGGAGGATGAGGGGGCTTAAGGAGCGGCGAGCGCACATGACGGCACCGAGCGTGGCCCTCCGATTGGTGTAAACAGTGCGCGGGTTGGTGCGAAGTGCGATACTTGCCGCGGCGCTGCAGCGCGCGGAACGATTCGTTGCGCCAGCATCGTCGCTGCAGCGACTGTACAATATTGGCGTTGACATCAGCCTTTCCCACAGACATGCCGCTGCAGCGGCTTCGTCATCACTGTTGTGCTCGATGTGATCGTTGCTCTTCGCTTCATCTTTCACATGCGCTGCAGCGC
Source organism: Prorocentrum cordatum (assembly GCA_963575745.1). Lineage (NCBI taxonomy): Eukaryota > Dinophyceae > Prorocentrales > Prorocentraceae > Prorocentrum > Prorocentrum cordatum. The sequence goes on along the minus strand of CAUYUJ010015807.1, from coordinate 255,806 downwards.
ACCTCATCATGAGCACCTCGTCCGCGCACATGTTGCCTCATCACTCCATCGCAGCAATTTTGGCGCTGAAGTGCGACCGCGCTCGGGCTGCAGCCTCGGCGCGCCGCGCGCGCAATGACGACGATCAAGCGCGACTGCGTCGTGTTGCACGACAACCGCACGGGGCGCGAGCTGGTCGCGGCCGTCGAGGTCATCGGAGACCGCGAGTGTATCACCGTGACCACCGCAGGTTGGAGCAAGTGGGTGTGCGGCAAGGCTCAGGGCTTGCGAGGCACGATGTCCCTAACGTGGCTGAAAAATCAGCGCACCGCGTCGTCGGGGCCAACGGCGCCGACGACGCTCTTCGCTGCAGCGGAGCCAGGCCGCCGCCCGACCACGCGGTCCGGCCGCGCCAGTCGCCAGGTTCCAGTGGACAAGTGCTTCAAGACAGTGCAGCTGCCGCCGTTTGGCGATACTGAGGCAACAGAGCTGCAGATTGTCATTCCCCCACCTCATAGGGGGGGGGAGGGACAAGCTGCAGGTGGTGCTGCACGAGAAGGGCGTAGAGTACATCAAGGCCAAATTGCTTCAGGAGGCGGCGGAGGCGGCAGAGGCGAGCACGGTGCTGAAGCGCCCGCGGCGCCACGAGACCGACGTTCCTTGCGGCACCCGCATCTATTGGGCGCAGCGGCTCCAAGCTTGGCGGGCCGTCCGCACAGACTGCGGCTGCAGCAGGACGGCCTTGTTCCGCACAAACCGCGGCTGCAGCAAGGATGACGCTGAAGCGGCCGCGGCGAAGTGGTGCACCGCCGAACTCAAGGATTGCGAAGCGGATGAGCTCCAGGAGATGGAAGCGGAGGCGGAGGGCGATGC
>CAUYUJ010015807.1:242948-254854 GCA_963575745.1 Prorocentrum cordatum | reverse complement strand
AGGCCGCGCGGGGAGCGCGCCCTCCCTTTTCCCTTTGCTTCGCCGCTCGGGATCACCATCGAAAAACATATCAAGACATGTTTTTCGATGGCGACCCCGAGCCATGGGGCAGTCTCCTCTCGGAGGACCCCTCGGGGATGTCGGGGATCCTCCTCGACATCCCCGAGGGGTGGGACGGGCTGGGCAGCCATCGGCCCGTCGCACGTCGTCGTCCCCCAACCCTCTGGGTTGTGGACGACGGCTACGTGCGGTGGGCCGCTCTGGCTGCCGAGCGGCGCGCGGGGCCCCCCCCGCCGCCCGCGCCAGCGGCAGTGCCGCTGAAGATGGCGGCGCAGAGCGCGGCGCAGGCGAACTTCGCCTGCGCCGCGCTCAGCCGCGCCAGGCTGCCGCTCGACGCGGCGGCCCTGCAGGGCCGCCGCGCCGAGCGGCCGTCTTGGGCTGAGGCGCGCCCGTGGCCGCCTCCGCCGCCGCCTCCCCCTTTCCTCCTCCTCCTCATCCTCCTCCCCGTCCTCCTCCTACTCCTCCTCCTCCTCGACATCTCCTCCTCCTTCTCCTCCTCCTCATCCTCCTTCTCCTCCTCCTCCTCTCTCCCCCTCCTCTTCCTCCTCCTCCTCCTCCTCCTCTTCCTCCTCCTTCTCCTTCTCAGAGTCCGCTAACCACTTAGTAAGTCCGCTAACCACTTAGTAAGTAAGCTAGCTAGCGGACTTACTATGTGGTTACTAAGTGGTTAGTAAGTGGTTACTGGGTGGTTACTAAGTGGCAGCTAAGTGGTTACTAAGTGGTTAGCAAGTGGTAGCTAGAGTGGGGACTTAGCGAGCTAACCTCTACTAGAGACTTAGCAAGGTTAGCCTCCAGCTATAAGTGGTTAGTATCTCCTACTAACCAGTTGTAGCTGGTTATACAACTTACATCCGACTTACAACACTTATAACCTACTTACAACTCACTTGTACGTACGTACTAAATCCTCTAACCCCTTAGTATCCGCGCTAACCACCTAGCAGCCGCCGCGGCCATCCAAGCATCGGCGATGAATGGAGCCGGCCGGGCCCTCGCCTGAGAGGGAGCCGGCTGCGCGTCTGCACCGAGCCCAGCCAGGTCGACCCCGGGCCCGGGACCGGTGCGCAAGCCTTGCGGCTGCCACGACAATGGACACTCTAACAGTTCTATCATTGAGGTATAAGTGTGTTTAAAATGTGTAGAAGCATTTTTTAGACATCGGGGAATTATTTGGCAGCATGCTTCCTCTCCGTTGATCGTCCTCCACAGCGCAAGCCTCCCTGGCCGAGGCAGGCGGGCGTATGTAGAGGGCAAGAAATCCCCCCCCATATAACAACCACCCCGACCGGAGAGGCCGTTCAGTAAACACACTCAGAGAAGGAATCGAACAGGGCAGGGTTGTTTCATAAACGCCCAGAGCCGCTTCGTAAACGCCAATTATCGGGTCCAGGTGGCTTTTCCTCCCTTGAATATACACCGATCTTGGACCTAGGATCGGCCTCGTCGGGATCAGTGTAATTAGGTGTACAATTGGCTGACGATGACGATCGGGCGTCGAGTCGATGCATCCCCCCTTCGCCTCTCCCTCCCCCCGCCCCTGTCGTTGACTTTCGGGCCAGAACTTTCGGGCATGTCCCCCCACAGGCGGACTTGGGGCGATAAATCAAAATTACGCTACCGAGGAACCCCACATACTTAATTTTAATCTTATGTGTTTGCCGATGTATAATATAGATAGATAGATATATATATATATATATATGCACAATCCTGCGTTCTGGGCCCTCGTCGCGAATGTTCCCTCCTAGGCTTTGCGCCAGTGTCGTGGATAGCGGCCGAGCTGAGAGACCACCCCCTGCGCACCCCCTGTGGTGTCGAGAAAGTGCCACGCCTGCTAGGCTTTGCGCCAGTGTCGTGGATAGCGGCCAGGGAACTGGAGAGACCACCCCCTGCGCACCACCCTGTGGGTCGAGAAAGTGCCCACGCTGCTAGCCTTGTTGCGCCAGTGTCGTGGGATAGCGGCCGAGCTGAGAGACCACCCACTGCGGCTACCCCCTGTGGTGTCGAGAAAGTGCCTCGCCTGCTAGCCTTTGCGCCAGTGTCGTGGATAGCGGCCGAGCTGAGAGACCACCCCCTGCGCACCCCCTTTGGTGTCGAGAAAGTGCCACGCCTGCTAGCCTTTGCGCCAGTGTCGTGGATAGCGGCCGAGCTGAGAGACCACCCCCTGCGCACCTCGTGTGGTTCCGAGAAAGTGCCACGCCTGCTAGGCTTTGCGCCAGTGTCGTGGATAGCGACCGAGCTGAGAGACCACCCCCTGCGCACCACCTGTGGTGTCGAGAAAGTGCCACGCCTGCTAGGCTTTGCGCCAGTGTCGTGGATAGCGGCCGAGCTGAGAGACCACCCCCTGCGCACCCCCTGTGGTGTCGAGAAAGTGCCACGCCTGCTAGGCTTTGCGCCAGTGTCGTGGATAGCGGCCGAGCTGAGAGACCACCCCCTGCGCACCCCCTGTGGTGTCGAGAAAGTGCCACGCCTGCTAGGCTTTGCGCCAGTGTCGTGGATAGCGACCGAGCTGAGAGACCACCCCCTGCGCACCCCCTGTGGTGTCGAGAAAGTGCCACGCCTGCTAGGCTTTGCGCCAGTGTCGTGGATAGCGGCCGAGCTGAGAGACCACCCCCTGCGCACCCCCTGTGGTGTCGAGAAAGTGCCACGCCTGCTAGGCTTTGCGCCAGTGTCGTGGATAGCGGCCGAGCTGAGAGACCACCCCCTGCCCACCCCCTTTGGTGTCGAGAAAGTGCCACGCCTGCTAGGCTTTGCGCCAGTGTCGTGGATAGCGGCCGAACTGAGAGACCACCCCCTGCGCATCCCCTGTGGTGTCGAGAAAGTGCCACGCCTGCTAGGCTTTGCGCCAGTGTCGTGGATAGCGACCGAGCTGAGAGACCACCCCCTGCGCACCCCCTGTGGTGTCGAGAAAGTGCCACGCTGCTAGGCTTTGCGCCAGTGTCGTGGCGGCCGAGCTGAGAGACCACCCCCTGCGCACCCCCTGTGGTGTCGAGAAAGTGCCACGCCTGCTAGGCTTTGCGCCAGTGTCGTGGATAGCGGCCGAGCTGAGAGACCACCCCCTGCGCACCCCCTGTGGTGTCGAGAAAGTGCCACGCCTGCTAGCCTTTGCGCCAGTGTCGTGGATAGCGGCCGAGCTGAGAGACCACCCCCTGCCCACCCCCTGTGGTGTCGAGAAAGTGCCACGCATGCTAGGCTTTGCGACAGTGTCGTGGATAGCGGCCGAGCTGAGAGACCACCCCCTGCGCACCCCCTGTGGTGTCGAGAAAGTGCCACGCCTGCTAGCCTTTGCGCCAGTGTCGTGGATAGCGGCCGAGCTGAGAGACCACCCCCTGCGCACCCCCTGTGGTGTCGAGAAAGTGCCACGCCTGCTAGGCTTTGCGCCAGTGTCGTGGATAGCGGCCGAGCTGAGAGACCACCCCCTGCGCACCCCCTGTGGTGTCGAGAAAGTGCCACGCCTGCTAGCCTTTGCGCCAGTGTCGTGGATAGCGGCCGAGCTGAGAGACCACCCCTGCGCACCCCCTTTGGTGTCGAGAAAGTGCCACGCCTGCTAGCTTTGCGCCAGTGTCGTGGATAGCGGACCGCTGAGAGACCACCCCCTGCGCACCCCCTGTGGTGTCGAGAAAGTGCCACGCCTGCTAGGCTTTGCGCCAGTGTCGTGGATAGCGGCCGAGCTGAGAGACCACCCCCTGCGCACCCCCTGTGGTGTCGAGAAAGTGCCACGCCTGCTAGGCTTTGCGCCAGTGTCGTGGATAGCGGCCGAGCTGAGAGACCACCCCCTGCGCACCCCCTGTGGTGTCGAGAAAGTGCCACGCCTGCTAGGCCTTTGCGCCAGTGTCGTGGATAGCGGCCGAGCTGAGAGACCACCCCCTGCGCACCCCCTGTGGTGTCGAGAAAGTGCCACGCCTGCTAGCTTTGCGCCAGTGTCGTGGATAGCGGCCGAGCTGAGAGACCACCCCCTGCGCACCCCCTGTGGTGTCGAGAAAGTGCCACGCCTGCTAGGCTTTGCGCCAGTGTCGTGGATAGCGGCCGAGCTGAGAGACCACCCCCTGCGCACCCCCTGTGGTGTCGAGAAAGTGCCACGCCTGCTAGGCTTTGCGCCAGTGTCGTGGATAGCGGCCGAGCTGAGAGACCACCCCCTGCGCACCCCCTGTGGTGTCGAGAAAGTGCCACGCCTGCTAGGCTTTGCGCCAGTGTCGTGGATAGCGGCCGAGCTGAGAGACCCCCTGCCCACCCCCTGTGGTGTCGAGAAGTGCCACGCCTGCTAGGCTTTGCGCCAGTGTCGTGGATAGCGGCCGAGCTGAGAGACCACCCCCTGCGCACCCCCTGTGGTGTCGAGAAAGTGCCACGCCTGCTAGGCTTTGCGCCAGTGTCGTGGATAGCGGCCGAGCTGAGAGACCACCCCCTGCGCACCCCCTGTGGTGTCGAGAAAGTGCCACGCCTGCTAGGCTTTGCGCCAGTGTCGTGGATAGCGGCCGAGCTGAGAGACCACCCCCTGCCCACCCCCTGTGGTGTCGAGAAAGTGCCACGCCTGCTAGGCTTTGCGCCAGTGTCGTGGATAGCGGCCGAGCTGAGAGACCACCCCCTGCGCACCCCTGTGGTGTCGAGAAAGTGCCACGCCTGCTAGGCTTTGCGCCAGTGTCGTGGATACCGGCCGAGCTGAGAGACCACCCCCTGCCCACCCCCTTTGGTGTCGAGAGAGTGCCACGCCTGCTAGGCTTTGCGCCAGTGTCGTGGATGGCGGCCGAGCTGAGAGACCAACCCCTGCGCACCCCCTGTGGTGTCGAGAAAGTGCCGCGGGCTGTGCTGTGCTGAGCTGTGCTGAGCTGTGCTGTGCTGAGCTGAGCTGAGCTGAGCTGTGCTGTGCTGAGCTGAGCTGTGCTGTGCTGTGCTGTGCTGTGCTGTGATGTGCTGTGCTGTGCTGAGCTGTGCTGTACGAAGAGTGAGGTGTGTCGCGGGTGCGGCGCGGCTGAAAGAAAACCAGAACCCCACTAAGCATATGGGGAATAACAGAAGCATTACCAAAAAAGGCGAACAAAATTCGGAAAATCATCCCAAGACTATGTTTAACCAACTTAGAATATTATTCCTACAGAAAGGGGACAGGCCCGAGTTAATCCTAACTCGGACCCCCGCAGCCGGTCAGGACGATCTGGGCACGGGCACCCGCGGAAAGCGCTCTCGGCGGGGCGCAGCCGCCTGGCGAGCACCCCGAGGCTGGAAAGCCGCCAGGGGCCGACGAAACCGTCCGAAGACCTCGAACTTCGAACCTCGAACCCCCTCGAACTTCGAACCTCGAACCCCCTCGAACTTCGAACCTCAAACCTCGAACTTCGAGCTTCGAGCCTCCGTCGCAGCGTCCGAAGGCCTCGAACCTCGGCCCTTCGAGCCCCCTCGAAGCGTCCGAAGACCCCAAACCTCGAACCTCGCACCCCCTGCGCCTAGGCTTCCCCCCGAACGCTGCTCCTGGCTCGTGCCAGCTGCACTTCTCGCCCCCCTCACGGGGAGGGGGGGGGGGCGCCGGCCCCGGCGCCACGCCCGGGCTGCCACCCCCCGCCGCCGCAGCCGCCGTCGCCGCCGCCGTCGCCGCCGTCGCCGCCGATCGATCGATCGATACGTTGTTCTTGTACTTGTTCTTGAGCCTCTGTTTTTGCTGTTCTTGTTCTTCAGCCTCTGGAGGTCCGTTTTTGGATGCTCTCGAGGTCTGAAGTTCTTGCTGCTCTTGGTCTTCGGCCTCTGGAGGTCCGTTTCGGGCCACAAGTGGTTGGGGGGGGGGGGGAAACTGGCCAGGGCGCCGCCCCGGGGCCGCCATCCCCGCCGCGCGGGCCGCACGAGGCCGCGCGTTTGGGAGAGGCGGGGTGGGGGGGGAGGGAGAGCAGAGGCCTCCCAGATGGGCGAGGATCAGAAACGGGCTTTACGCGAGATGGCACGGCGACCTTGCGCGGCGGCGCACGCGGGCCGCCAGCGCGGCACGCCACTCTGGAGACGAGGGCGCTCACGCGCGACCTTACGCGGGGAGCTTACGCGCCAGCGTCGGCGCAGCTGGACCCGATCTTGGCCGTCGCCCAGATGAGGTCCGAGTTGATGGGGTCGGAAGATCGCGCCTCATCGCCAATACAATGTCGATGCACCGGCGATGCATCCGCGATGCACCGGCGACGTCGGCAATGCATCGACGCCCGCGGCGTGCCGGAACCCTGGCTACACACCGCGCCGCGTCGCCGATGCTCTGGCAGTGCGGCGCAGTCCTCCGACCCCGTCTGCTCGGACCCCACCTGGGGGGGCCCGGGGGAAGAGAGGAGGGGGGAAGAGAGGGGGCCCCGACGAACTCGCGCCGCGGACAGAATCACGACGGGAGAGGGCCACTCGGGTCGGGAGAAATGGGGGGATAGCAAAGGGGGAGCTTGAGAATCAGCTCGCGTAGCCGATTCTCCCGGCGCCTCCCGGCGCCGGAGGCGGCTATGTATCGAGGAATGGGCCCCTCGGTGAGGCCGAAACCAGCTGCATGCAGCGAATTTCGTACCCCCCCCTTTCCCAATCCCCCCCCTTTCGTCTGGCCCGAGCTACCCCCCACCCCGGGCGGGGCCGCCACGGAGGCGCCGGGCAAGCCGCGCCTCCCAGGCCGCCGCCACGGAAGCGCCGGGCAGCAGCAGCGCCAGCAGCAGAGGTGGCGGCCGGCCGGCGGCGCCGATGGGCCGCTGGCCGCGGAGCCGACGGCCACCGCCCTCCAGTGGCCAGCCAGGCCTGAGCTCCCCCTCCTCCTCCTCCTCCTCCTCCTCCTCCTCCGCCGCCTCCTCCTCCTTTTCCTCCTCCTCATCCGCCTCCTTTTCCTCTTCCTCCTCCTCCTCCTCCTTTGCACCACCTTGGCGTTGCACTTTTCACAACAAGCGATTTCGCTCGGTTTCGGGCCCCAGGCCCCTTGCAGATCGACCCCGCCCGAAAACGGCGCAGGAAGAAGTGATAGAGAGGGGGTCAGGAGAGATCCTGCGCGGGGGGAGCGCGGAGAAAACAAGAACCCCGCCTTGGATGCAGAGAGTATAAAGCTGCAAACTCGAGCCTTGTCTGGAGGTCCTCTCGGGCACAGCCTGGACAACGATTCTGAACGCAAACGCCCGAAGGCCCCAGCCGGCGCACAACCCGACCTTGCCCCCACCAAACCACTCGCGGTGGGCGAGGTGGGCCAGTCGGGCAACTCGAGCGGGGAGGGAGTCCTCCGCAAGGGAACAAGAAAACACGGGCTCGGGATGAACCTCTCTGCCCGCGCCACAAAAATCTGCCGGCCCCCTTGCGGGGCCACCAGGCTGCAGGCCGAGGATTCGCAGTTTCCTGTACCAGTTGCAGCTTCTGGATTCCACTGTTACAGTTCTGCTTCTTGCTGCTTACTGTTTCTTGTTGACTTCTTGTTGCTTACTGTTCTGTTGATGGACCGCGCGAGGGGGGAGGCCCAAAACGGGCATTTTTACCACGGAGAAATCGTATTGTCTGAATTGCTGGGGTGGGTAACAAATTAGCACCCCTCACGCAAATCGGCGGGGTCGGGGTCCAAAAACACACGGTTCTGAAATTCGGCGGCACCCCTCACGCAGATCGGCGGGGTCAGGGTCCAAAAACACAGGGGGGATTGCCACATTTCTGAAATCCGGCGGCACCCATCATGCAGATCCGTAGGGTCAGGGCCAAAAAAAACACCAGAGATTTGCCACATGTTTGAAATCCGGAGGCGCCACTCAAGCAGATCGGCGTGGTCAGGGTGCAAAAACACAGAGGATTTGCAGCATTTTGGACAATCGTTGGACCCCCATCACGCAGATCGGCAGGGTCAGGGTCCCAAAACAAAACGGATTCGCCAATTTTTTGAAATCGGGTGGCACCCCTCACGCGGATCGGCGGGGTCAGGGTCCACAAACACTTGATTTTGTAATTTTGCTGAAATCCGGTGGCACCCTTCACGCAGATCGGCAGGGTCAGGGTACAAAATCATAAGGGATTCGCCACATTTCTGGAATTCGGTGGCACCCTTCACGCAGATCGGCGGGGCCAGGGTCCAAAATCACACGGGATTTGCAACATTTCTGGAATCCGGCAGCTCCCCTCGCGCAGATCGGCAGGGTCAGGCTCCAAAAACAAAGGGGATTTGCAACATCTCTGAAATCCGGCGGCACCCCTCACGCAGATCCGCAGGGTCAGGGTCGAAAAAACAAACAGGTCACGACACTGCTTCACGGCGACGCCCAGACCTCATGATTTAGCTTTTGCATCTCCCATTATCCGAGACAGGGGGCCGGCGGCACGGGGCGAAACCCTTACGAATTGAAACTGGTTGCCAAACATCTTGATCGCATGCCCCTTGGAACTTGGCATAAGCTCGAGGATAGGCACGTTAGCTGGCGGACCTGCAGCGCGAGTCGGCCGCGGCCCAGGCGCCGAAAGAAGGCTTGGACGCCCTCAGAGCACAGCTCGCCGCCTGCGACAGTCGCCACTCTGCCCAGCGCCCGGGCGGACGGCGCCGACCACGCCAAGTCCCTCCGCAGGTTCGAGCAAGCGTTCGAGGAGCAAGCAGAGGCGCCCACTGGACAGAACGCCCTCACCCGACGCAGGCGCCGCACCAAAACGGAGCCAGCGCCGCGGGTGGAAACCAGCGCACCGGGAATGTCAGCAGGCACTCGCCACCACGGCAAGCAGCCATTCAAGGGCCCAGCCCAGCAGCCGTGGGCCAACTACTTCACCATCGAGGAAAGCCGCAACGTGACCGTGGAGCGGGCTGACTCAGCTCCCAGATCCCCCGGGCAAGCCGGCCCGCTCTCGCGATGGCGGGCGCGCCGCGCGCGACGCGAGGACTCGGAGACCTCGCCCTTTAACCTGGCGGCCTTCAACGCCCAGAGCCTCGACCCGAAGGAGCAAAGAAGGTCGCGCCGCATCGGCGAGCACCTCGCCACCCGCACGCAGCTGATCGACGCGCGCCCCCGCGACCTCGGCGCCCACATCGCAGGCATCCAGGAGGCCCGCGCCCCTGATCGAGGTTGCTGGGAGCTCAACCGCCAATGCGCATTCACTGCAGCCGCCAACTCGAACGGCACCGACGGCGCCCTGCTGCGGAACCACAACGACCTCCACGCGACCGCCAGCAAGGCCGCCAACAACGCCGTCAACCCGCGCCTCCTTCGCACGGAGACCTCTGTCGCCAGCTTCGCCGCCACGGCGATATCCGCGCGCGCCCTCGTCTCAGCGGCCCCCGCCAAGGACAAGCGCGACTTCTGGGGCGCCCTGCGCAAGGAGCCCAAGCAGGCGCGGCACCAGGTGTCCGCCGTCGCCATCATCGATGGCAACGACGACGACGAAGCCCACGGGGCGAACTCCAACTCCCACTTCTCGCAGGAATGCCGCTTCACGAACCACCTCGCCGGCGCGGCCGAGCTCCTCTGCAACGAAGACGGGCCCACGTGGTTCGGCATTCCCGGCCACGAGAAACGGCGCGACCACATCTGGCTCGGGCCCCGGCGGCAGCATCACTTGCGACGCGCGCAGGTCTGCGTCGACAGCCTCAGCTCCGCTGAAAGGGAGTACCAGCAGACCGCCCGCGAGCTCCTACAGCACACCCAGAAAGGCGATGACCACTGCCACCAGCAGTTCATCCACTGGGTCCAACAGCTCCAGCGCCAACATGCGTTCGCCCCGTTCACGGCGGCGCCGCGGCAGCCGTGGATCTCTCAGGCCAGCCGGGCACTGGCCCAACGCGCGCCGCCATCGCGATCAAGCTGTCTGGCACGAACACCACGTCCAGAAGCTCAGGCTCACCCACGCGTTCCTGGCATGGCGAGCAGCACGCTCACGCGACCGTCGCGATCTTGAACGCGCGCACCTGCCACTGCCGCAACTTTCCAGCGCCCGATGGCGCGCGGCGGTTGCGCCCAGAAACCTAGCGCCGCATCGCAAAACTGCGCGAGCCCTCGCCGGCATCGATCGCCAACGCCGGGCAGGAGCTGGCCCCCCCGGGCGGGCGCGGCAGACCAGAATCGCGACGGCAAGCAGCTGCGCGACATTACCAGACAGATCAGGCGCACGGGGGGGTCCGCAAGCATGCCAAAACACTGGTCGAACGTGGCATCGCGCTCTTCGCCCCCGATGAGATCCAGCGCTGGCGGGAGCGGCGCTGGCCCTCCTCGTTCGCGGGCACCCCCTAGCCGATGACCTCCGCGCCCGATTCCCCCCCCTGCCAGAGACCCGCCGCAGCGGCCCCCGCAGTTTTTGGATCGCGGGCGAGCGCGGCACAACCTATCTCGCACGCATCCGAAGGAAGGCCTCGGCCCAGACGGGGCACGCGCGCCCACGTGGAAGCCGGGGGGGGGGGGCCTCGCTCGACACGACGATCCCCTTGTTCAGCATGCCCATGACCGTCGCCCGCGCCCTCTCGCGATGACAGGGGGGGCCCTGGGACATTTGGAAGCAAAAGTCGCGCCCTGCGGCGCGCAGCGACAGTCGCGGCATCCTCGTCTCTGATCAATTATCCATTATCCAAATGGTACTGCGCGTCAATCGCCGAGCGGGCCCCCCGCCCAGCCCCAAATTCACTGGGGCCGGCGCAGTGCGGCTCCATGCCGGGGAGGGGCGCCACGCTCCTGACTCACCGCGGCCATCCAGACGTTCATCGGGCGCGTCCTCCTCCAGCAGCGGCATTGGGCACTGCTCTCGTTGGAATTAGCTAAAGCCTTCGATTCCCTCATCCGCGAAAATCTTTACGGCCCCGGCTGCGGCGAACTTTCGGACCTCGCCGTGGACCTGCAGAGCGCCGGCACCGCCGCGCCCGTCGCGCAAGAAGCCCAGATATACCTCGAGACCTCGAAACACATCCGCCTCTGCTCGAGCAGGCGGGCAAGACGCCTGAGGAGGTCCGGCAAGTTGCAGACTGGCACGCGGGCGCATGGTTCGCGGTCCGCAGGGCGGAGCACGAGGTGGTCCTCGCGTGCCGCGGGGCTCGTCAAGGTTGCCGGCTGGGCGCCCTCTTCTTCAACCTGGACACCGAGCTAGCACTTGGCCGCGCGCGCCAGCGGTCCCTGGCAGCAGGCATGACCCTCGAACTCCGCGCCCCTAAGTACGCGGCCACCCCGTGGACCACCGCCCTCGACGCCAGGGAGGACCTCCATGAGACCACATACATCGACGTAGACGGCAAGCACTTACGTTGGCGACGCCATCTCCACTTTCCGGAGCACGGCGGGCCCCAGCAGGTGTTGTGCCAGCTCGGAATGGCGACGGACACCCTGGTCCACGGGTTCGCGCGCCTGGGTCTCAGGATCAATGTTTGCCCCAGGAAGTCCGCCGCCACAGCCACGTTTTTTCGGCGAGGGCTGCAAGAGGATCCGCCAGCGCGCACTCCTGGAAGACAGGAGCGAGCTGTTCACTGCCCCAGGCGGCACGCCCTAGAGATCGTTCACCACTTCACCCGCCTGGGCATGATCCGTCAGGATGCGGGAGGCAACCAGGCCGACGGCCGCCGCAAGGCGGCGAAGGCGCAGCAGGGCTTCGCGCCGCTGGGCGTCCCCATCTTCGGCTCCAAGGCCAATTAGTGCGGAGACCACGCGGATAATGCTCGCTAACTCCCCCGTTCTCTCGCGCAGCCTGTTCGCAGTAGTGGCGTGGCGTTGTCAGATGGACAGGGACTGGCTCCCGATCGAGGCCCAGTACCACCGAGTGCCGCGTCGCATCCACGATGCGCGTCGGGGCCCCTGACACGCCGTCAGACCTCGAGACGCGGGCGGCGTTGCAGGCGCCCCCGCTAGCCTCTGTGGTGCGAGCGCAACGCCCCGCAGGCCGAGGCTCGCAACTGCGAGCCGCACCGTTTGTGCAGCGCT
>CAUYUJ010015807.1:220448-237948 GCA_963575745.1 Prorocentrum cordatum | reverse complement strand
ATCTTCAAATTGCCCTACGGGAAACGTGCATGTTTAGCAAATTCGCCTCTTGGGCGTTCACAACGTCCCAAACGGCCCAAAAGGCCTGCAAACACGCCCCAAGACGGGCCAAGAGGCCCCCAAGAGGGCTCTAAGACGTTCCAAGAGGGCCCCAAGACGACCCAAGAGGCCCCCAAGACGGCCAAGGAGGGCCCCAGGACAGCCCCAAGAGGAGGCCCAGAGGGGGGAACCCGAACTGACATTTCGGGTTGCCCCAAGAAGCCCCCAACAGGCCCCAGGGAGCCCCAAGATGGCCGCAAAAAGCCCCCAAGAGGCCCTCAGGAGGCCCCCAAGAGGTTTGAAAACTGCCTCCACGACGCCCCGAAACGCCTCTCACGAGACCCCATCAGCCATCCGAGTGGCCTCAGACCCGCACATCAGGCACGGTGGCGGGATGGGCCGAAAACCTTTCGATCCGCCGCCCCCTTTTGATTTATCAAAGGGGTGCCTGGCGTGCCGGACCCTCTCGGTTTTGGTTTTGCTTTTTTCCAAAACAACTCCCCCTGGGGCTCCAGCGCGTCCCGCAGGCCACCCAGAAGAGGTGGTTGCCAACGGTTTTCCCGTCCCAGACGGCCCCAAGATGGCCTCCCAGACGGCCAAGATGCCTCCAAGAAAGACGGCCAAGATGGCCCTAATATGCCTCCAAGACGGCCCAAGATGCACCCAAGACGGCCTAAGATTCCTGAAGATGACCCAAGACGGCCCAAGACGGCCCAAGAGGCCTCCAAGAGGTCCTCCAGGAAGGCCCGACGAGGCCAAAATCATTGATGCTCCTTAGGTTTTTGAAGGATTTTGGCTTTTGCGCCTTTTCGGCTTTCCGACGGCCCGCCCTAGACGGCCCGAGAGGCTCCCAAGATCGCCCCTAGATCGCTCAAGAGGCCTCCAAGACGGCCCCAAGAGGGCCCCAAGACGGCCCAAGAGGCCTCCAACACGCCCAAGATGGCCTCCAAGACGCCCAAGATGGCCTCCAAGACGGCCCTGAAGCGCCACAAGAGGGCCCCAAGTCGGCCCGGAAAGGCCCCCAAGACGGCTCAGACGGCGTCAGACGTGCCAGGAACCCACCAAAATGGCCGAAGTTGGCTCGAAGCTGGCCCAAGACGGCCCAAGAGGCCCCCAAGAGGGCCTCCAGGAAGGCCAGAAGAGGCCAAAAACCTTGATTTTGCTTCAGGGTTTTTAACTGATTCTGATATTTGCTTCTTTTGGGCCTTCCGACGGCCCGAGACGGCCCAGGAGCCCCCAAAGATCGCCGAAAGATCGCAAAAAAGGCCTCCAAGATGGCCCCAGAACGGCCCAAGAGGGCCCCAAGACGGCCCCAAGAGGCGCCCAGGACGGCACAGGAGGCCTTTAAGACGCCCAAGATGGCCTCCAAGACGGCCCTGGAGCATTCCAAGAGGGCCCCAAGTCGGCCCATAGAGGCAACCCAAACGGCTTCCGACGGCGTCAGACGGACCAGGAGCCCACCAAGACAGCCGAACATTGGCCTAAGATGGCCCAAGACGGCCCAAGAGGCCTCCAAGAGGGCCTCCAGGAAGGCCCGAAAAGGCCAAAATCCTCGATTTCCCATAGGTTTTTGAAGGATTGTGGCATTTGCTTTTTTCTGCCTTCCGACGGCCCGAGACGGCCCAAGTGCCCCCAAAGATCGCCCAAGAGGCCCAAGGCACGGCCCCAAGAGACCCCAAGACGGCCCAAGAGGCCTCCAAGACGCTCAAGATGGCCTCCAAGACGGCCCAAGAGCCTTCCAAGACGTCCTCCAAGAAGGCCCGAAAGGGTCAAAATGGCCTTCAGACGACCAAGATGACCTTCAAGATGCCCAAATGTTCCCCGAAGGCTTTCCAAACCGATTCGGGGAACACGTGGTCCGATAGCTTGGCAGGTCTGGCCTCAACGTTCGGCCACATAAGCGCTTCCAAAAAGGCAGGGGGCGGCGGTGATTCGCCGTAGGCGTCTTCGATCCGCCGCCCCCTGTCGATTCATCGCAGGGGTGCCTGGCGTGCTGGACCCTTTCGGTTTTGGTTGGGGTTCTTTTTCCACAACAACTCCCCCTGGCGCTTCGGCCCGTCCCGCCGGCCCTGCGGAAAGCCTGCAAACGACCTCAACGTCCACAAAAAAATCCTCCAAGACGCCTCAAGATGGCCTCCAAGATGGTCACGTTGGCCCAAGATGGCCTCCAAGATGGTCCAAGTTGCCTCCAAGTCCGCCGAAGACGCCATCAAGACGGCCCAAGATGACTCCGAGTCCGCCCAAGAAGCCTCCAAGATGGGCCAAGACGGCCCAAGAGGCCCCCAAGACGCCCCTGAGACGTCGTCCAGGAGGGCTCGAAGAGGCCAAACTCGTTTGTCATCCTCGAGTTTTTGAAGGATTCGGGTAATTATTTGCATATGTTCGGCACTCCGACGGCCCAAGACGACTCGAGAGGCCGCCACAATCGCGCCAAGATGGCTCCAGAGGCCTTCAAGATGACCTCATGACGGCCCGAGAAGCCTCCCAGAGAGGCCTCCAGGTTCGGCCAGGATGGTCCAAGAGGGCCTCCGAGACGGCCCACGAGGGTCCGAGAGGGCCGCCAAGACGGCACAAGAGGGTTCAAGGTGTCTCCGAGTCCGCCCAAGAAGCCTCCACGACGGCTCAAGACGGCCCACGGAGCCCCCAGGAGGCCTCCAGAACGGCCCAAGAGGCCACGCTTGCCCACACGACCCGAGAGTGCCCCAAAGAGGCGCCCAAGAGGCTTCCTCCTCCTCCTCCTCCTCCTCCTCCTCCTCCTCCTCCTCTTCCTCCTCCTTTTTCGTCGTCCTCCCCCCCCCTCCTCCTCTTGCTCCCCCACGCATTCCCCGAAACCTTTCCAAACCGACTCGGGGAACGCATGATCCGATAGCTAGGCCAAGCTCTAGCCCAGCTGTCGGCTCTGTCCTCTCCCACGTGTTCCCCGAAGGCTTTCCAAACCGACTCGGCGAACACATGCCCCGATAGCTTCGCCAAGCTCTGGCCCAGCTGTCGGCCACAGAGGCGCTTCCACAGGGGCAGGGGGAGGCGGTGATTCGCCGAAGGCGTCTTCGATAATCATGCGTCGGGTGTTTTGACAGATGCCCTCCGTCTGTATACGTGAACTCTCGCCCGCCTCCCCACGCGCGCACGGCGAATACTGGGAATGTCAGTCCAAGAGGCCCCCAAAAAGGCCCCTAAGAGGCCCTCATGAAGGCCCAAAAAAGCTCCAAGAAGCCCCCACAAGGCGCGCAAAAAGCCTTCAGGAGCAACACGCAACAACCGTCAGTTCCCCAAGGGGTCGGCGGCGTGGCGTAAACTCAAGAATCCCACCCCACTGAGGAACAAAAATTATTCACTGCGTAGAGCTCCCCATATGTGCACCTATTGGCATGGACCTGTCCACCGTGAGTGTCTAGGCGCAAGAGTTTTCGAATCTAAACGAGCTTGAGTATTGACGGTCTGGGAATGAATCTAACTGCGAATGAATTGGAGTGTAGTACGACCGCGTCTCTGCACATGAGCCTGGGGCCTCCCGGGGCCTCCTGAAACCTCTTGGGGCTTCCTGTGGCCTCCTGAGGCCTCCTGGGGCTTCGAGTGGCCTCCTGGAGTCTCCTGGAGCCTCCTGGAGCCTCCTGGGACCTCCTGGGGAGGAGTCGTGCCCCAGGAGAGGCCCAATGTATAGGAACAAACGTACAGAAAACACTGCGGATTGGAGCCGCAGGAGAAGGGCAGTCTACAGAACACATGTAAAACACCAAGGACTCATGCCCCAGAGGAGGCCCAATATATAGGAGCATGCGAAAAACATGTAGGATTGGATACACAGGGGAAGGCAGTCTATTAGGGGCCTCCTATGGCCTTCCGGGGCCTCCTGGTGCCTCCTGGCGCTTCCTGTGGCCCCCTGGGGCCTCCTGTGGCCTCCTGAAGCCTCCTGGAGCGTCCTGGAGCCTCCTGAGGCCTCCTGGAACTTCCTGGAGCCTCCTGGAGCCCCTTGGGACATCCCGTGGCCTCTTGAAGCGTCCTGACGCCTCCTGGGACCTCCTGTGGCCTCCTGGGGCTTCCTGAAGCCTGCTGGAGCCTCCTGTGGCATCCTGGGGAGAATATGTGCTCACGAGTCTGGCCACCAAAACAAGCAAACCGATCGAGACATCCTTAAAGTCTGATCCCCCTTGGGGGCGAAAATGAGCGCCGCGCTCGAGAAATCCTCCAAGTTTGCTCCGAAAGCGGAGGATGTTTGGGGCCCAAAATCAGCAAACCGCTCGAGACATCCCCGCCATTTTGGCGCGAACGGAGACCGAGCAATACCCCTGGCGGCCCCCCCTTGGGAGTGCTGAAACCAGCAAACCGCTCGAGATATCTTCAAAAGTTCCTCCGAAAGCGAAGGATGTTGGGACACCGAAACAGGCAAACCGCTTGAGACATCCCCGCAATCTGGGCGCGAACGAAGGCCGTGCAATGCCCCTGGCGGCCCCCCCTTAGGAGTGCTGAAACCAGCAAACCGCTCGAGGCATCCTCAGAATTTGCTCCGCCATCATCATCATCATCATCATCATCATCATCATCATCATCATCATCATCATCATCATCATCATCATCATCATCAGCATCATCATCATCATCATCATCATCATCATCATCATCATCATCAGCATCATCATCATCATCATCATAATCATCATCATCAGCAGCAGCAGCAGCAGCAGCAGCAGCATCATCAGCATCATCATCATCATCATCATCATCATGCGCAGCCATCATTCACCATCAGCATCATCAGCAGCATCATGAGTAGTATCAGCATGATGATGATCATCATCATCAGCAGCAGCATCAGCATCATCATCAGCAGCTTCATCATCATCATCAGCAGCATCATCAGCAGTAGCATCATCATCATCAGCATCAGCATCAGCATCATCATCAGTATCAGCATCAGCAGCAGCAACAGCATCAGCATCAGCGTCAACAGCATCATCATTATCATCAGCGTCAGCAGCAGCCGCAGCATCGCCATCATAATTTGCATCAGCATCATCATCGTCATCACATCATGCATAACATTGAATACCATAATCTAACATAAAGTAACATAACAATACCATAGCTCATCAGTATCACTCATCATCTGCATCACCGCCGTTATCACCATACTGTGGGAGAGCGTCAGAAGAGGGAGGAGGACGAGGGAGGAGGAAGTTGAAGAGGAAGGTCCGCGCGGTCACAATACTTACAAAGACCCCATCCTTTGGGTATGGGAAGCAAGACCCCCATAGTTTGGAGATGGGAGCATACCATAACCTAACATTGTACAAAACGGCACATGGCATATCATAGCGTATCATCAGGGGGAAGAGGAGAAGGGAGGAGGAGGTGACAGGAAGGTCCGCGCGGTCACAAAAAAACACTGCGTGGAGCTCCCCAGATGTGCATCTATTCGCATGGACTTGCCCGCCGTGAGTCTAGGCGCAAGAGTTTTCGAATATAAGCGGGCTTGAGTTGTGACGGTCTGGTCATGAATATAACTTCGAACGGATTGGAGCGTGAATGAGTCTCGGTAGTACGAGCGCGTCTCTGCGCATGAGCCTGGGGCCTCCTGGGGCCTCCAGAAACCTCCTGGGCCTTCCTGGGGCCTCCAGGAGCCTCTTGGGGTTTCCTGGGGCCTCTTGGGGCTTCGAGTGGCCTCCTGAGGCCTCCTGGAGCCTCGCGTAGCCTCCTGGAGCCTCATGGGACCTCCTAGGGAGGATTCGTGCCCCAGGAGAAGCCCGATCTATAGGAACAGACGTACCTAAAACATTACGGATTGGAGCCACTTTTTTTTGTACACACCAGGCAGCTCGTGCAGCACGAGCCGATCCCGCCGCCAAAATGGCGCGAGCCGCGGAGCGCGGCTGGGAGGCTCCGCAAACAGCGGCCTCCACAATCAGCGTGCACGCCACGCTGCGCGGGTGTGCGCCGTCAGGTGAGGCAGCCACGCGAGCCACCATCCACCCCGTGCCAGGCCTGAAAAGGCCTAGACCACCGAAGGCACTCCCCAAATCACTCACTCAGGCGCCTGCCCGTCTTCGGGTCCAGGCCAGCCCTGATGTTGGCAATCTTCAGGTTGCGCAGGCGCAGCGCGTTGCCAGAGGCAGCCACACACAGCCTGCCGAGCGACCTGTGCTTGCCGTTGAGCTCCTTGGCATAGGCCTTGCAACGAGTGCAGATCCTGAAGCCGTTGATGCTGAGCAGCTCGTGGCCTGCCCCACCTGCTGCCTGAGTGCCAGATCCCTCGGGCACGTCCTCCGACATGTAGACCTGGGCGACCTCGAGACCTGCACTTGCCTGGCTGTCGGCGGGATCCGCATCCGCCCTGCCCTCGGCCTCGCGCGCAGCGCGGGCAGATGCCGCTGCGCGCAAGAGGGCATCGCCAGGCGAAAAATCCTGGCCGCTGCTGCTGCTGCTGGTGCCACCGCCTGCCGCCGCCGCCTCGGGGCGTTGCAGATCCTGCAGGCCCGCAGCAGGATGCTCGCGGGCGGCGTCGGCGAGCCTCGGCGCTTCCTGCTGGAGCTCGGCGTCGGGGTACGCCACGCGCTCGCCGACGCGAGCGCTCCTCGCCTCCTGCTCAAGCCTGTGCGCAGCCGCCAGCGCCACCGCCACAGCGCCTGCGGAAGCCAACGCCGACGCCGTAGGCTTGCGTCTCGTGCCACTAGCCACGGGCGCAAACGGCTTGGCCACACACGGGTCATTGAGCAGCCTCTTGATGCTGAGGTCCGTGTACGCCGTCTTGAGGCAGGCCCTGCAATGTACTCCACCTCTCGCCACCTTGACGACGTTGTGCCTTGTGACGCTGAGCGGAGGCCCCTTGTGAATCGGCTTGCAGTTCGGGTCGATGTCCAGCTTCAGGTCAGCTGCCTCGCACCCCGCACGCGCAACCCAGCGCACAACTCCGTCGAGGGTGAGCGAACGCCGCTGCCAGGCTTCGCGTAGCTCAAGCGGCGCCCTCACTGCAGCTGCAACCGCCTTCGCCGTACGGTCGGCATCCCAGTTGCCTCGCCTGTCGCGTGCAGTGATGTCTCCGTTGCGGACCATGACCGACGTGGCGTGCGCCTTCACTTTCTGAATCGTGAGCCCTTGGGGCCCAATGCCACCGAAGTCGTCCAAAGCTGCCCAGACGCGCCTCCATACGCATCCCCAGGCAGAGGTCGCCTTGGTGGTGCTGGCCTCGCCCCTATCCAGCAGGCCCTTGGTGACGTACGAGGCGTCGAAGGCCGCAGTGATAGGTGGCAGGCTGTGGCGGAGAAGCGCCAGGCACCCCAGGAGTTCGGCCCCGTCGATGGACTGCAACGGCCCAGGCAATGGCGTGCCCAAAGCCTTGACGGCCGACTCGGGTCCTGGGTCCCAGTTGTCGTCTCCGTCTGGCAGCTGCACCATGCCGCAAGCCCCCACCGCCAGCGAGGACCCAGCCTCGTAGACCGCTCCGTCCGAGTAGACCGTGGTGTCGGAAAACGGGAACCCGTCGCCGCCCTTGACCCACTGCACGTGCGCAAGTAGGTCGTCGCTTGGAGGACGCCACGCGTGGAGGGGCTCGGGCAAGACCAGCCTCTCCAGCAAGGTAGTAATGGTCACGCTGGTGCTGAAGGGAACAAGCTTGCTGACCTCGGCAGGGAGCGTCAGGCTCGGCCAGCTGTCCTGGCAGGCCGTGTGCCTGTGCCAGAGGGTGCCAGGCTGGCCAGGGTGCAACTGGCAACATGGCGTGCGGGCGATCCTTGGGGCTCCGTGGTACCTCCTGCTGTTAGGCCACTGCCCGAGGACAAAGACCGAGCGCGCGTACCCCCGCTGGCTGCTGTTGAGGGGCTCCCAGTCCTTCGCCAGGTTAGAGCTCCCCACACCCTTGGAGAACCAGCGCCGCAACTGCGGAAGGAAAATGCCACTACGAACGTCCTCGTGAGTGCCGTCTGCCAGGAGCTTCATCTGCCAAGCCCTCACGTCCAGCGTGATACATTGCTTGGCGTACCATGGGGAGACCTCAAGAAAGTTGATGATCGTACCGTTCGGCCTGACGATGCAGTCTAGCGCCTTAGGGTCGTAGCCAATCCTCTTCAGCGACATGACCACCGCTCCGAGCGGACCGCGTACGTCCGCCCAGCATGTAGCCGAGTTGGCCGCCCACTCAAATGCTGGCTTGAGCTGCCCGATCGGCACCCACTTCCCCCACGCGGCGCGCGCCAGCGTGAAGCAGGGCGCCAGCGTCGCTGCGAACAGAGGGTCGATGGTGGGCGATCCTCCCACCAGCAAGCACGCCGTGAGCGACTTCCCGTGGGGATTCGGCTCGATGGCGTGCCGCACCATGCTGCGCGCCTGCTGCAACTCCGTGTTGTTGAGCCCCGTGCAGTTGATGCCGTAGAAAAGGCTGGGAGCCAAGCCTGTCGATACGATCTTAGCCGCAGTGGCCCTGCCCCGTCGAAGTCCCAGTAGCCGCCTGATGCGAGGGATGCGGAGTCGGTTTTGAACTATGCGGTGACGCCTGACGACGCTTGACCTCCTTCCGCCCTCCGTGTAGTCGATGCCGAGGTTGCGCACCTCCCTGACACCGATAGCACCTGTGGTCGAGCCCAGGTGCTTCTGGAGAGTGGCCCTCAAACTCCTGCTGCTGGCCAGCACCCGCGACCTTTTGGCGGCAATGGACAGGTTGACCTTCGCCAGCCCCTTAACCACCGCCTTAGCAGCCATGGTGAGGTCTTTGGCAACACGCTTCGACCCTCCCCACCGCTGCAGCACAACGTCGTCGACCACGACGGCAGGGGTCACCGTGGGGCAGGCGACCTTCAACTCGTCTAGCGGCGAAAGGAGCATGACCTTCATGAAGGTGGTGGCGAAGGCGTCGCCAGCCAACACCGTCTGCATAACCATCAGCTCGTCAGAGCAGCACGTCTCCAGGCTGATGACCCTGGGGAGGCGGTAGGGCGAGACCTGCAGCTTGGCCAGCCACAGTGGAAACTTGTGCTGCACGCACGCCCGCAGCAAATTGCCGCGCATGATCTGCTCGAAGGCCTTCCACAGGTCCATCATTATCGACGCCGAGGCCCAGTCCTGGCCCTTGTTCACCTCGCTCATCATCTGGACCCATTCTGCACGAGCCTGCTGCTGCCACACTGCCCTGTCGCAACTCTTGCCCGAACTAGCCCACCAGTAGTCCCTGTCGCGCGCCGCCTCCCAGGCCTTCGCGATGCCCCTGCGGAGCCTGCCGTGAATGCGAACCACCGCGCCCAGCAGCGCGATTGGGCGGAGGCCCCCGTCCGACTTGGGAATGAAGGCCAGCTTGGTGATGAAGGATGGCCAGTCGCACTGCAACTCGATGGCGGCCAGCAAGTCAATGAGCGTCTCGATCCCAGCGTCGTCGAGCACGCCCAGCTCGCGCGGGCGCAAAGCGTCGAAGGACGAGCCACTGGAGTCCTTGAAGGTGGCGATGACCGCTCTGATCTCACCCACCGAAGGTCGAGCAGGACGCTCACCGAGATCAGCTGGCCACTCAAGGTCCCTCGCCGCGAGGGCGCCCCCCAGCGGCGTGGGGGCCCCTACTCCCCAATATCCTGACCACTCCTTCACCAGGGCTTGGACCATCTGAGAGAGCGTACGAGGCTCGCTTCCTGGGGCTCCAGAGATCCTCGGCTGCCAGCCCTGCGGAGGTTTGGTCCAGGAGTGTAGGGCCCCCGTACTTCTAGCGTGATTCTCGGCGACCCAGTCTCCGAAGCCCGCCTTCGCTTTGTCAGCGTCACGCTGCACCAACTTGTCTGCCATGGTGGCGGCGATGTAGCTCGCGACCTGCAGCTGGGGCAGATCCATGCCGTGCGCAGCCTGCGCAAAGCCCAGCAGGGCGAACTGAGCTTGCGCCGTCTCCTGCCTGGAGTCGCTCTGAAAATCGGGCTGAGCACCGCACAATCGATCGAGCGTCTTCAGCGCCCTGTATCTCTTCAGCTCCATGTCGGTCTGAGCTGCGTCCTTGAGCGCGATGGCTACGCTCTTGCACCAAGACGTGGTGGCTGTCACCCTCGGCAGCCTGGGCGCCGACGGCTGCAACACCCTGACTAAGGCCAGCCTAGGACGCCGCTCACGCCCAGCGAACTCGCGATACTCGTGCTTGAGGCCGATGGCGTCCAGCAAGTACCGCTCCGCGCTGTGAATGAAGATATGCCACATGATGTCCAGCGAGGAGGTGGCCGCCATGCGGCCGCGTGCCTCCGCCCACCTCTGGGAGTGGTCCTCGGCGCAGCACGCCTTGGGGAGAGGGCACGGAAGCTTCTTGGGAACCTTCATGACTTGCATGAACCTGTTGACCGAGCTGGCGTTGAACCTGAGCTCGACAGGGAAGTGTGGAGAGATATCCCACCCAAGCTTGATCTCCGCCTGCGCTTCCGAGATCACGTGAGAGACGACAAAGTAGTCAATCACCTTGCCCGACGGCCGAATAGTGCCGTCCGCTGGCGACACCACCCTGCCACCGACGCGCTCGAGGAAGCCCGAGCACTGCAGTTCGTGGGGCTCCATGTTGAAGTCTCCCGCGATCACGAAGGGCTTGCCGATGGCGCGCACTGCCATCGCGATGCCGTCCAAAATGCTGAGGTTGTAGGCCGAGAGGCCGACGCCAACCTTCAAGTAGACGTTGAACCAAGCTAGTCCCCCAGGGAAGGGGCCAGCTACATGCGCGACTGCCGCGCGTCCTGGCGTGAGCACCGTCGGCTGCCCCGCTTCGAAATCGCCGAGGCCCGAGGACCTGGGCGCCAACTGCAAGAGGCCGCCGTGACCTGCATGCCCCGCAGCCACGTCGGTGGCTGGAGTGGCCACCGCATGCCAGCCAAGCCTCTGCAGCTTGTCTGTGACCTCGCAGCACCTCTCCTGGGAAAGGTGCGTCTCCTGGACCGCAACCAGGTCGCAGCTCCTGAGACCTTCGTAGCTGAGAATGCCCTCGAACCTGCTGTAGGCGTTGGCGTTGATGGAGAGAGCTGTCCACCAGCGCCCGCGAGGGCGGCTACCCTGAGGTTCGTGGCTTCTTGACGGACCGCAAGACCTCCAGGGCTTCGCGGGTCCTCTTGCGCTGCTCGTCATCATCACCACAGCTGCCAAGAAGCCCACCAGGGTCATCCTCGCCCAGGAAGTCGTCGAAGTCCTCGGCTGGTGCCGCCCCCGCTGCTGGCGCCGCTGGGGCCTCGCCTCCGCCAGGCTGAGATTCAGCTGGCTCGGGGGCGGGCACAGCGCCGCCTGCTGCGGCAGGAGATCCGCCCTGCGGGCGAGCTGCCTTCGCTTCCTCGGCGAGCTCGTTGACCATCTTGGAGAGCTGCTCGAGGAGATCCTGGCCAGAGACTCCGTCGGTGTTGAGCGTGCTGAGCTTCTCCTTGATCGCGTCAGGGCTGATGCCTCCACCGTAGAGTGCGGCAGCCTCGCGCTTGGCATCTGCGAGCTCCTGCTGCAGCTGCGCGATGCCCATCTTGGTCGTGTGCACCTGCTCCAGCGCCTTGCGAGCCACCGCGGACTCGCGCTTGAGTCGATCCTGAGCGTCAGCAAGCTGCCGAGCAAGCCCATCCACTTTCTGAGGTGCCGACTTCCCCACCAGGCCGAGAGACTGAGCACGGCGAGCAGCGTCCACTTTCCCACGAGATGACTGCGTGAGGGTGTGCTTCGTCGCGTCCCATGTCTCCTGCGAGAATGCGGCCCAGACCTTGACCTCCTCCGCGCTGAGGGACGTGCCCGTGGAGCTCTTGTCGCCTCCAGCACTCTTGCCTTTGAAGAGCTTGCCGTTGAGACCCCACTGGTTGCTCGGCGGCGAGTTGGCCCACTTGCCGCGGGTGGGAGGCTGACGAAGCTGCCACGGCTGATGCTGCCCTGCTCCGCGCGGCAGGCGAGGTCGCATGCCTCCGCACCCCGCCTTGGTGCACCGAGTGCGGTCAGCCGCGTGGTACTCTCCACAAACGCACTGCCACTGAGGTGCCATGGCCGGGACACGCTCTGTGTTATAAGTGCCAAAGCTAAGGGAGCCGCCGCGCGCGCCGCTGAGAGTCGAGCTCGGGAAACAGAGCTATCCCGTGTCGGCCAGGAGGCTTGCAGCCTCCCAAGCATTGGGTCTTGAGCCAAAATGGCTACGGAGGGGTTGGAGCCACAGGAGAAGGGCAGTCTATAGGAGCACACATAAAACACCAAGGACTCATGCCCCAGGGGAGGCCCAACATATAGGAACAGACGTAAAACGCGGATTCACAAATGTGAAGCGTAGTTAGTCTCTCTGCACCCTCCCTCCGCACTTGCTTGCATCCGTCTCACTTCCCCCTCTGCTCCCCTTGTCTTCTCCGCAGCCTTTTGGGTCACAGGGGGGACCGCTTGTTTCACGTGGTTAAACAACGAGGGGCCGCTGCTGCTGCCGCCGCCGCTGGTTTGCTGCTGCTGTTGCCTCTTGGCTCCTGCTGCTGCCCCTTCTTCCTCCTCCTCCCCCTCCCCCTCCTCCTCCTCCTCCTCCCCCTCCGCCTCCTCTCACTCCAAGGGCCTGCGGGGCAGTCGTCGCCGCGGCAGCGTGGCGAAGTCTGAGGGCACGATGCTCTGGCAACCCCTCCCCGCCCCTTCCCCCTCCCTTCCTTCCCTCGTCCCCTTCTGGCCCAGGGGAGAGGGGCGACCGGGCGGACGACGACGCCCAGCGCTACCAGGCTCAAGTTCGACGTGCCCACATTCGTTCGGCTCCTGGCCCGCGCGCCCCGCCGGGCGCATGGCCCCGCGCCTGCATAGGTGCGCGCCGGTGCGCTCCCCGCCGCGGGTCCGTCGCGGCAGGCTCAAGACCCAGGGCCGCCGGGAGCAGGCCCGTCAGGCGCCCGCGCCCCGCGCCGCCGCCGCTGCGGCAGCGCTCCAGGCCCCGTCGGGCCCCGCTCTGGCAACCGCGCGGGTTGTGTTGCCGGTCGCCCAGGGGCCTTCCGAGGCCCCAGGCTGCGCCGGGGGGGGTCCCGCTGGGCAGTCTTGCGCCGCTGTGCCCGGGGGCAGCGGCAGCGCGCTCGGCTGCCCGCGTGCTGCTGCAACTCCCCGCGGGGTCCAGGCCACTGCTTGTGGTGCTCCGCGTGTGCTTGGCCCCGCTGAGGCCTGGTCGTCGTATTGGGGCGTGGTGGACAGCTTGCGCGGTGCTGCCACCAGACAGAACGTCGACATGATGACGGCGCTGAGCCGGGACAGGCGGTGCTCTTTCAGGCACCCAGATGGCGCCCCGCCCCGCGTGGTGCTGCAGGCCATGAGCGAAGCTCGTGCTCAAGGTGCGGACCTGCTCCGGCTGGCCGAAACAGTTGCTGAGAGCCGGTTTCTGTGCAAAACGGTACCGTCTACACTAGTTACATACGCGTCGCATCTGCGTATGGTTGCATGGGCTTCCGAGCTCTTGGGTGAGCCCACGCTGGGGTGCAGTGTGCAGCACATTCGCCGCGTCGCGGCGGTGTGTGCGTGCGCGTCAACGCAGCGTGGTTGGTTGAGCACGTGGGCCCTGGCGCACCAGGTGGCCGGCGTGCCGTGGCAGGGTGACCAAAATGTCATTTTGAAAGGCATCAGGCTCGGCACCGCGAAGTGCCGGACGCCCAGACTGCCGAGGCAGAAGGTTGATCGCAGGCTTTTGCGGCGTTTGCTCCGCCATGCGTTGGCGCACCAGCGACAGTGGTGGTGCATCATCGCCGTCTTGGCATGCAACTTTCTGTTGCGGATGCCCTCTGAGTTGTTCGCGCAGTGCAAGCGTGATCTTGTACAGGTCGCTGGGGGGCGTTTTATCTATGGCCCCGTCCGGCGAAAGCAGCGGGTGGATCTGTGCACCCTTCATGCTTTTTGCTTGTGCGGCACTGACGAGGGCATTTGTTTGCACACTTGGCTTCCTGTGTGGAACCATGCGATCGCAGCTGGGGGCCCTCCGTTTGGCGGGTATACGCCTGCGACGTGGACGGCCGAATTCCGGCGCCACTTGCAAGCCGTCGGGGTCGCCAACCCCGAGGTGTGGTTTGGGCGCGATGTCCGGCGCGGAGCTGCGAGCGACGTCTTTGCGGCCTCCAGAGTCGAAGCCATGCTTTCCCGTGGTGGCTGGCGCTCTGTCGCGTCCGCGCGACCGTACGTGTCGGGCGACGAAGTTGCAGCTGGCCTGCTCGCGCAAGGGGTCATCGATGATTCGGGCCCCGAGAATTGAGCGCGGTCACGTGGGCGCGCTTGCCCGCTGCACCGTGGCCACCCCCCTTTTCCGTTCCATTGGCATTGGGGCCGGGGTGTGACCTCGTGTGCGCGACTTGGCCAATGAAGAAAAGAACGCGTAGGAGGAGGAATAGGAGCAGGAGCTAACGCGGATTCACAAATGTGAAGCGTAGTCAGTCTCTCTGCACCCTCCCTCCGCACTTGCTTGCATCCGTCTCACTTCCCCCTCTGCTCCCCTTGTCTTCTCCGCAGCCTTTTGGGTCACAGGGGGGACCGCTTGTCCCGCCCTCCCACCCTCTTTTTCCCTCTGGTGCCGCTGCGCCTGGGGGCCTGGGTGTGACCTCATGTGCGCGACTTGGCCAATGAAGAAAAGAACGCGTAGGAGGAGGAATAGGAGCAGGAGCTGACATGTAGGATTGAATACACAGGAGGACGACAATATATAGAAATATACGTATAACATCAAGGATTCGTGCTCCAGGTAAGGCCCAATCTATAGGAGCATATGTAAAACACACGGGATTGGAGCCACTCCGGTTGCCTTCTGAGGCCTCCTGCTCCTGGGGCCTCTCGGGGCCTCCTGTTGCCTGGGCCTCCTGGCGCTTCCTGTGGCCTCCTGGGGCCTCCTGTGGCTTCCTGAGGCCTCCTGGAGCTTCCTGGGGCCTCCTGGAGCCTCTTGGGACATCCTGTGGCCTCTTAAATTTTCCTGTGGCCTCCTGATGCCTCCTGGGACCTCATGTGGCCTCCTGGAGCCTCCTGAAGCCTGCTGGAGCATCCTGTGGCATCCTCGGGAGAAGATATGCCCACGAGCCTGGCCACCAAAACAAGCAAACCGATCGAGACATCCTCGAAATCTGCCCCCCCCCCCCTGGGGGGCGAAAATGAGCGCCTCGCTCGAGACATCCTCCAACTCTGCTCCGAAAGCGGAGGAAGTTGGGGGCCAAAACAGGCAAACCGCCTGAGACATCCCCGCCATTTGGGCGCGAACGGAGGCCGTACAATACCCATGGCGGCCCCCCCTCAGGAGTGCTAACACCAGCAAAACGCTCGAGACATCCTCATGATCTGCTCATCTTCATCATCTGCTCATCTTCATCATCTGCTCATCTTCATCTTCATCATCATCATCATCATCATCATCATCATCATCATCATCATAATCATCATCTGCTCATCTTCAGCATCATCATCATCATCAGCATCATGCGCATCCATCATTCACCATCACCATCATACTCACATCATATTCTCACCATACCATGATCATCATCATGGTATGGGTGGTCCGGCGCGGTCGGAGAATGATAAGAACCCCATCCTTTGGATATGGGGAATCACAGGAACCCCAATCGGCCTTGGATATGAGAAATAACAAGAAGCCCAGCTGTTTGATATGGGGAACAAGAACCACATCCTTTGGATCTGGGGAAATACCATAACTCAACATTGAAATAACATAACATAGCATATCATCAGGGGGATGAGGAGAAGGGAGGAGGAGGTGACAGGAAGGTCCGCGCGGTCACAGTAATCCGCCGACCCTGTCGAGAGGAGCGGGAAGGAACATGAAGTAGGAAGGCTACGTGAGCCTTCCTGGGAGCAGATGTGGACCTCCGCGGCCCCGTCATAAGCGCGAGTTCGATCTGAGCTCGTCCAGAGTTCGACCGCCCCTCTTCACTCTGTCGTCTGGATTTCGCCCAAATGTCGTCCACATGTCGTCCAATTGTCAACCCAATCCGGCGAAATCCGGACAAAATCCACAAAACCGCAAGGAATTCTGCGACCCTCTGAGGCTCCCATGAAGGACACAGGGAAGGCACTGGAAATCAGATCGGTTTCCCCTCCCGCCCCTCAAGTAAGAAGTACAAGGGAAAACGTTCGCCAGTAGGACGGCGCCTGAAGCAGATTAGAATCTGGTCATCCACAAAGACATTATTATTTACGGCGAGCGATGGGTAAGCATGCCCACCGTGCACGCATGGGCCCTGTTGGCAGCGATGTGCCAGGCCGCCCCCCCTGCGTGGAATCGGACGGCCGTATGGACTCCATGAACGCGCGTGCTTTTCACAGAGCGCCCACGCACAGTAAAGGCAATGAACCGCTTGCAGTACGGGACACACAATCAAGCGACGGCATGCGCCTAGCATTTGAAACAACAAGCCAGGAAGACCTCGGTAGCGTGGGCGAAGCAGAACCAAGACTGCCGCCAAAATAATACGACGGACGCAGGGCGTCACAAATACACAAATAAGTGTGCAAGGACAATTCCTCAGCTCGGCGTGTTGAGGAGGCTGTCGTCGTCGTCGTTTTGGTGGTGGTGGTGGTGGTGGTGGTGGTGGTGGTGGTGGTGGTGGTGGTGGTGGTGATGGTGGTGGTGGTGGTCATCGTCGCGTTGTCATCATCATCGTCGTCATTGCCGCCGACGTCGTCGTCGTCGCCGTCGCCGTCGCCGTCGTCGTCGTTGCTGTTCGGAATCTCCAAGGACAGCACCGAAGGGATCTTACAGCAAATCCTTGTGCCAGAACGGATATGGATGGACGGAGTACCTGGGAACCAACGCCTGAGGTTGGTCCCCAATGCTTTCGCATTTCAAAGCGCACCCGTTCCCGCCCTTGAGACTGAGCAGATCCCGTCGCTGAGCGAGCTCATGACTTCACGCTCGTACGCATCTGGGCTCGAGATGTGGTGCAAGCACGGGTGCTGAAACGCACCGCAGTGGCCCAGCACAAGCCGCCTGCAAATTCGGATTCGGAACTTGAGACTTTGAGGGGAGCCTACGAATACCGATACCGCGACTCCCAAGACCGACCTCATTCTCACTGGAGCCCACGAAACAGGCGATGTTTGTGCATCTGACAGCCCCTGAGGGAACCTCAAGGTCTCCACTGTGTGTGTGGTGTGTGGTGTGTGGTGTGTGGTGTGTGGTGTGTGGTGTGTGGTGTGTGGTGTGTGGTGTGTGGTGTGTGGTGTGAAGTGTGTGGTGTGTGGTGTGTGGTGTGTGGTGTGGGGTGTGGGGTGTGGGGTCTGGGTGTGGGGTGTGGGGTATGGAGTATGGGGTGCGGAGTGTGGGGGTGTGGGGTATGGGGTGTGGGGTGTGGGGTGTGGGGTGTAGGTGTGGTGTGGTGTGGGTGTGGGGGTGGGGTGTGGGTGTGGGGTGTGGGGTGAGGGGTGTCGGGGTGTGGGGTGTGTGGGTGTGGGGTGTGTGTGTGGTGTGTGGTGTGTGTGTGTGGTGTGTGGTGTGGTGTTGTGTGGTGTGGTGGTGGTGGTGTGTGGTGTGTGGCTGGTGTGGTGGTGTGTGGTGTGTGGTGTGTGG
>CAUYUJ010015807.1:212948-215448 GCA_963575745.1 Prorocentrum cordatum | reverse complement strand
CAACTTCCGGCGTCGCATGGTGAATACAGACGCCCACGCCACACCTACCCCAAGTCTTCCACGCACGACGAAACGCCCCCAAGGCACGAGCCCAAACCCGGCAAGCACGGCCCCGGCTGCGAGGGGCACTGGGGGCGGCGGCCACTCGGGGGAACTCGGTGGCCTGGCAGATGCGCAGGGCCGAACCCACCCCGAAGCCGCCCCCGAACGGTCGGGGGAACCCGCCGTTTGGCAGAGTGCCGTGTAGAAACACGAACACTGGCAGCGCAGCCACACAATGTGCAAGCCGACCCAGGAAGAACCGGAGCTCGTCGTCATGCGTGCTTTCACACGCATTACTCTGCAGGCTCCGATGACCACCTTCCGGTGTCGATGGGTCATGTCAGGGTGCCCACCCCGCCCGACCATGGCCACCGCCGAGCGACACAGGCCTCCAGGGACCGCACACCCCGCCCGACCATGTCCGAGACCACCGCCGAACGACATGTGCGCCCCCAGTTGACGGTGCGCCTCGACCAAGGGCGTCGCCGTCCTACCTCCCCGTCCACCCTCAGGGGAAAGGTCCGGAGACGCAACCGCCCCTGATAGGTTGTTGGAAGAGGTGGGTTGTACACTCCCGCCCCCGAACGAAGAAATGAGACAGGAAATAGGTCCGCCAGAACCCCGAGCCAGAGACGCAACACCAAAGCCAGCGAACCTATCCCCACCGAAGGCTCAAGAGGGGGCGCCCCCGAGGGGGCATGGGTTAGCCGTACCTCCTCCCTCCTCCTCCTCCCCTCCTTGATCCCTCACCCCGAACGCCCGAAGAAGACAGAGCCCCAACAACACCACTAAGATCATGGGATGGGGTGGGGTCGAGAGGAGGGGGGTGACGATAAGGTGGAGAGTACGTTGTCCCAGGTGCGGCCGGGCCGCTCGACACTTGTGCACCTGCACATGCGACGACGACGACGACGACGACGACGACGACGACGACGACGATCGTAGTCCCAGCAACTGAGCGACCACACGTGGAGGCCTGTGTACCTGCACCTGCTCCTCCTCCTCCTCCTCCTCCTCCTCCTCCTCCTCTTCATCCTCCTCCTCCACGTCCACGTCCACGTCTCCGGGGTGTAGCCGCTGCGCGGCTCCCGGACCAGCAGGCGGTATAACCTCAATGTACAACCTGAAGGATGGGGAAGCCCACAGCGGCTGGCCCCCCTGCCGCCCTTCTCCAGTCTGCCCACAGGGGGGGGGACGCGGGGAGCAGGAGCCCAGGAGGCCAGAAGAGGAACCAGGGAGACCGAAGAAACCAGGACGAGAACCACGGGGCCCGAGGAGGGGGAAGGGGAGGGGGGGAGGGGAGCCCGACCAGAGAGTGGCAGGGGGGGGGGCAACCATGGGAAGAGGGAAGACCGTCGCGTCTCGATCGCGTGTACAGCCCCGCAACAAAACCCGCACCAGCCCACACAACGACCGCCCGAGGCGCGCAACACAATAGCGGAGGCACATCGAGAAAGGGGTGCGCCCGACCCGGTCCCCCATGGAGGTGGCCGCAACAGCGGTGAGCACCACGCACAGTGGCCCCACTTGACGCATTTAGTCATACCGACCCCTATTGGGGGGCCGACGCGCCAAGAGGCCCAGAACTGCCAGGCTGTAGGACGCTCCACCCTGTGTCCAGGCCCCAGGAGGCCCGAAGGGGAGACCCCGCCCCCGGGGACCCCACCCACGGGGGGAGCGTGACGATCCAGACGTTCGTCCTAAAGAGAGCGCCCGAGAGACGAGATTCACGGAAACATCACCCACAAAACAATTTCACTCAAAAACACGCCACACGTTTCTCCCCGGCCGCGTGGGGCAGGGGGCGGCTGGCCACTCGGTGGAAACCGGCGACCTGGCGCAGATGGATGGGGCAAGCCCTTCCTTGTGCCGCCCCCAGATGGTCGGGGGAACCCGCCATCGTCAGCGTGCGGTGTAGAAACACCAACACGGGCAGCGCAGCCAAAATCCGAAACTTGTTGTGTGGCGCTCGTGTCCCCAGACGCTTCGTGTTCATGGACCTCGCATTCCGTTACCAAGCTCTCGCCCTCTTCATAGCTTCCCTATCCTGTTCACTTCGCGCTCCCATCTAAGTTGGCCCTTATTACCACCTTCTGGTTTCGATGGGTCGTTTTAGGACGCCCACCCCGCCCGACCATGGCCGAAACCACCGCCGAGTGAGACCGGCGCCCAGGGACTGCACACCCCGCCCGACCATGGCCGAAACCACCGCCGAACGACGTGTGCACACCCATTTGACGGTGCGCCTAGACCAAGGGCGTCGCCGTCCTGCCACCCCGCCCACCATCAGGGGAAAGGTCCGGAGACCCAACCGCCCCTGATAGGTGTTTGGACGAAGTGGGTTGTACACTCCCGCCCCCGAACAATCAAATGTGTCCAGTGATAGGCTCGCAAGTGCCAGTGGCCAGTGACCCAAAACAATAGCAACGAACCTAACACCACCGAAGGCTCAAGAGGG
>CAUYUJ010015807.1:207128-212848 GCA_963575745.1 Prorocentrum cordatum | reverse complement strand
ATCATCATCATCATCATCATCATCATCATCATCATCATCATCATCATCATCAGCAATCATCATCATCATCAGCAGCAGCAGCATCATCATCATCATCACCATCATCAGCATCAGCATCAGCATCATCATCATCATCATCATCATCATCATCATCGTCATCATCATCATCATCATCATCATCATCATCATCATCATCGGCATCGTTATCATCATCAGCAGCAGCAGCAGCACCATCATCAGCATCATCATCAGCATCATCATCATCAACATCATCATCACCATCATCATCGTCATTATCATCATAATCATCATCATCACCATCATCATCTGCATCAGCATCAGCATCAGCATCAGCAGCATCATGATCATCATCATCATCAGAATCAGCATCATCATCATCATCATCATCATCATCATCATCATCATCATCATCATCATCATCATCATCATCATCATCATCATCATCCCCCCTCCTTCTCTTCCTCCTCCTCCTCCTCCTTCCCCCCTCCTGCCTCTCCTCCCCCTCCTGCTCCTGCTTCTCCTCCTGCTCCTCCTGCTCCTCCTCCTCCATTCCTTCTGCTTAGAGAAACTCCTCCCTGTCGCACCCCGAGACCAGTTTCTAGGGCGGGCCGGGCGTTTCGCCTGAGACTTCCTCACATTCTATGACTCTGAAGTTGAAAAAAGTGACAACAGCTTCACAGATGGAGGGTGGGTGGTTTTCAAAATGTGGCTCTCGCCTTAGCGCCGCGCACATTCGTTTTAAACAATTGCAACAGTTCCACGGATTAAGGGCGGGTCCTTTTCAAAATGTGGCAAAATGTTCACGTAATGAGGGCGGTTCATTTTCAAAATGTGGTTTTTTCCTTAGCGCCGTGCACATTCGTTTTACAAATTTGCAAG
The DNA here is from genome assembly GCA_963575745.1 of Prorocentrum cordatum. Taxonomy (NCBI): domain Eukaryota; class Dinophyceae; order Prorocentrales; family Prorocentraceae; genus Prorocentrum; species Prorocentrum cordatum. The sequence continues at coordinate 211,948 of CAUYUJ010015807.1, read as the reverse complement.
AGTTTCACGGGTTTCCATGATCAACGTACCAGAAATGGTGTTTTGGACGGATTCCGGACTATGCGGGCGCAACAGTTATGTTGATTCGCTGTGTTGCAGTACCAACAAAGGCGTTCTGCAACGACTCTGGATCGTCGAGACGCGGCAGTCAGGTTGATACGTGGCGTTGAAATCCCGAGAACAATGTTTTGGCACGCTTCAGGATCTTCACATTGTTGTCTTCCAACGAGGCAATTCCTTCAATGGAAATGAACCGTTGTATGGGGCCGCGCCCATGAAGAAGGAGCTTGGAGGGAGGGTGAATTCCAACATCGTTATTGACTCTTGGGTTTCCACTGGTCCTCCTCCTCCTCCTCCTCCTCCTCCTCCTCCTCCTTGGCGTCTGGTGGGCACCAGAGGGACGCTGGAGGGGGGTGCAGTGCGCGAGCAGTGCGACAACGATGGCCCCCGAGCACGCTGGGGGCCTTCTCGAGCTGGTGACGCTTCGCGCCCCCCCCCGGCCCATCCGGGAGCGGTGCCCAGGCGCCCTGCCTCGATCGGGGACGTGCGGGAGCGGCAGCAGAGACCCGGTCGAGCCCAAAGGGACGGCCCCTGCACGGGCGGCGCACGGCTCCTGCAGGAGGGCGTGCGCGACGAGGGAGCCTCCCTCTTGCCTCCTCCTCGTCCTCCTCTTCATCCTCCTCCTTCTTCACCTCCCACCTCCCTCCTGCCCCTCTCTCGTTCCTCCTCCGCCTCCTCCTCCTCCCTCCTCTGTCCTCCTCATCCCTGATCGTGCAGTGCGACCTGCAGGAGGGCGTGCGCGACGAGGGAGCAGGCTTCGTGCCACTGCGCTCAGGTTGGGCACGTCCTCCTACGGGCGGATGTGGGGCGAGAAAAGAAAAAGCCCTCAAAACAGACCCCCAGATAGTCAAAAATAGTCGAAAATCGTTCCCAGACTCTTTGTGGACTATTTTTGAATTCTCCTGCTGTAGAGGGATAGGCCCGACCGAACACTGCGCAGAAGGGGGGAAGGGCGGGGAAGAGGGGAGGAAGAGCCGGAGGGAGGGAGGGAAGGGGAGGGGGGCGAGAGGGGAGAGGAAGCAGAGAGAGGGGAGGGGAAGGAGGGAGGGAGGGGGAGGGGGGCGAGAGGGAGAGGGACGGGGAGGGAGACGGGCGGGAGCGCCCCGCAGCAGAGAGGGGAGGCGCGGAGGCACGCCAGGACCGGAGCTCGGGGATCTGCCTGGGACAGGCCCAGGGGGAGGACCGCGGAGGCCGTCTCGCTGATCTTGCCGCCGAGCGGCGCAGGGAGGGACAGAGGGGATGGGGGGGGGGGGGGGGCGGGGGGGGCAACCGGAGGAGAGGAGGTGGAGGAGCAGGAGGAGGAGCAGGAGCAGGAGCAGGAGGAGGAGGAGGAGGAGCAGGAGGAGGAGCAGGAGCAGGAGCAGGAGGAGGAGGCGCAGGAGGAGGGGAGGAGGAGGACAAGCTGGGTGCGGTCGCGTCATATCTGACGTCCTACCCCTCCCATCCCCTACCATGGCGTAGATCTCCCCTCTGTCCGCAAACTCGGATGTCGCAGCAGGGCATAGCATGACATGGCATAGCACGGTGTTGAAGATCAGCGCGTGCCATGACATAGCATGGCGTGGCGACGCCACGAACAATGGGGGGCCTGTGGGGCGGCGTCGCCACCTCCGCCCACGCCCTCGTAGTCGACGAGCTGACCCCTCTGGAGCAGGGGCAGCTGTGCTCGCGCGTCGCGCTGCGCGAAGCGCCGACGCCTTCCCGTTCTCTCGCCGCCCCCCTGGGAGAGGAGAGAAAGACGAGGAGGGTGAGGATGAGGAATCGCAAGTCGCGAGAATCGCGAATCGCTTCGTGCCCTCGTAGCGGCCCTCAGGATCGATCCGGCTCGAAAAATGCCGCAGAAAGATGAGATCCAAGGCTCCGGTCATCATTTCTCGGAACTACATGTTTTTCGCAACGTCGGATCTCAGAGTCCCTCGAGGAAAGAAAAACCGCATGAACATAAACTATCGGAGGTCCGCGCGGGTGTCTTGGATCGGCGATGGGCCCCCCCTGGCGGCGCCTCCTCTGGCGCCGTCGCGTTTGTGTTTGTGCCATTTCCACTTCATCGCCTCCCAGGCGTTCTTCATCTTCTCTTTGCCACCCAGAGGCTTCTTGTCGCCACGGCCGGATCCGCGTCAGAAGACAGGTCAGAATGGACCCTAGGAGGGTCAGGGGACTAATCTTGAGAGGATCTGGGCCGGGCGCCGCCATTGTCTCAGCCACCGATCCCGAGGCGCCCGAGGTCCCCACAGAGGGCCAAGCAGCTTTCAAAAGCCTTGAGGAAAGAGGAGGAGGACGAAGAAGAAGAAGAAGAAGAAGGAGGAAGAAGAAGAAGAAGAAACGAAGAAAATAATAAGGAAATTCGCCGGCCCAACGGGCCAGAGGCGTGCTAAGATCTCCGGTAACTGGTAAACAGTATTTCTAGTTCGCGCGCGCGGGGCGGCCCCTGGGGGTCCCTGGATCAGAAGTACCCCGGGCGGAGCCCGGGACACCCCCCCAGATCCTCCAGGATCGCCCCAAGAGGGCCCCAAGAGGCCCCAAACACAATCCAAGAGAGGTCCGAGACGCCCGAAGATCGCTCCACGACGCCCAAGATGGCCTCCAGACGGCCCAAGACGTCTCCAAGATGACCCAACAAGCCTCCAAGATGCCCCAAGAGACCTCCACGAGCACTCCCAAGAGGGCCCCAAGAGGCAAAAATCCATGTTTTTTTCTTAGGTTTTGGACAGATTTGGGCGTTTCAACCTTTTCGGTTCCCCGACGCCCCTAAACGGCTCAAGAGGCCTCCAAGATCGCCCCAAGAGGGCCCAAGAGGCCCTCAAAAGGGCCCCAAGACGGCCCACGACGGCCCCAAGACGGCCCCAGAGGCCCCCAAGACGGCCCAAGAGGGCCCCAAGAACGCCCCCAACACGGTCCAAGAGAGGTCCGAGACGCCCGAAGATCGCTCCACGACGCCCAAGATGGCCTCCGGACGGCCCAAGACGTCTCCAAGATGGCCCAAGAAGCCTCCAAGATGCCCCAAGAGGCCTCCAAGAGAACTCCCAAGAGGGCCCCAAGAGGCAAAAACCTGTGTTTTTCCTTTGGTGTTGGACAGATTTGGGCGTTTTAACCTTTTCGGTTCCCCGACGCCCCTAAACGGCTCAAGAGGCCTCCAAGATCGCCCCAAGAGGGCCCAAGAGGCCCCCAACGAGGGCCCCAAGACGGCCCAAGACGGCTCCAAGACGGCCCCAGAGGCCTCCAGGACGGCCCAAGAGGGCCCCAAGAACGCCCCCAACACTACACAGCTCCCGACGCCGCAGCTCCACACTGCAAACGACCACTCGGACAGGCGACCACGGTGCGACATTATGGGCCGGCGGAATGAGCGAAGCGATTAATTTTAATAATAATAATAATAATATAACAACAACAACAACAACAACAACAACAACAACAACAACAACAACAACAACAACAACAACAACAACAACAACAACAACAACAACAATAATAATAATAATAATAATAATAATAATAATAATAATAATAATAACAATACTAAAAATAATAATAATAAGAAGAAGAAGAAGAAGAAGATCGGCCACCCGATGATGTGTGGCCGTGGTTGGACATTTGGGCGCTCGTGGGCGGCTCCTGCTCACGGCTCCATCGTGGAGCTCGTCCTGAAGCCAGACACACGCTGCTTCGAGTACGACCAAGGTGGGCGGTGATCGCGAAGCGGCTTGAGTGGTGAGATACGGACATTATATACATGATCATCTTCGGAGACGAGGGTACGCCGTCATCCTCGGAGACCCCTGAAGCCGTCCGAGGGCTGCGCTTGAAAACAAAACAAAAACTGAGATATACCTTCCTCCTCCTACTCCACCTCTTCCTCCTCCTCATCATCCTCCTCCTCTTCCTCCTCCTCCTCTTCCAAATTCTCCTCCTCCGCCTCCTCCTCCTCCTCCCACTCCTGCTCCCCACCTAGTTCTATTCCTCCTCCTCCTCCCCCTCCTCCTCCTCCTCCTCCTCCTGCTCCTGCTCCTCCTCCTCCTCCTCCTCCGTCTCCTCCGTCTCTTGCCCCTCGGTGCCGCAGAGTGCGCAAGCGTGGAGACCGATGCCGACAGCAAGAAAAGTCACCATCGTGCGGCCTCCCCGCCCGAGCCGCGGCAGACAGATTGTGGCGCTGGAGCCGGCTGGGGGGCTGAGGCGGCTGGCCCAGCACAGGCTCCGACGGGCAGAAGTGGGGAGAAGGGGAAGCCCTCGTCGCCGCGGCTGGACGCAGCTCGAGAAACTGTGCCAACAAAAAGTTGCTGACGCCGCTACTCCCCAGACCTCTCCTGGGGTGCGCTCTGGACGTGGCGACGAGGGGAGGGCAGCAGCACTGGCATCTCGTCCTATGCAAAACTGTTCAGAGCTTCAACCACTGGAGGGTCCAGAGTCCGATTTTGATCAGACTTGTCCTTGCCCCCCTGCCTCTTCAACGACTTGCTCGGTGCCCATGGCCAATTCCATGCATCACAAGCACCTACTGAACGAGCAGCTGGACGCCTCTCTGCTAGACAAACTAACCGGCTGACTCTTGACGTTCATCCCTAGCGGACGCGTGAACAGCTTGAGTAAAGCAACTCAGCGGAATGCACAGGAAAAAGAAGGGAACGGGGAGGGAGGGCGGGAGGTAACAAAAACTTGTTTGCGTCGCAGCGCGGCAGGGGCAATCCGCACGCGCGTTCAGGCGGTCTAGGTAACCGAAGGCGCAAACTGAAAGCCTACTGTTTCTTCCGCGCCGACTTCTT
>CAUYUJ010015807.1:194628-202128 GCA_963575745.1 Prorocentrum cordatum | reverse complement strand
GCAACTCCAGCCCTGGCTGCGAGGGACAGGCCCAGTGCGATCTCCACCCCAAGCCCCCATTCTCGAGATAACGCAGAGCGCGCGGAAACCCCGCCCCCGCGGTCGACATCTCACAGGGCGCGTCCTGAGTAGCAATCTCGGGACAACACCGGCCGTGGCTGCGAGGAGCAGGCAGAGGCATCGGCACCCGTTCCTCCCCTGGCCTCCTTTCCCCCTCCCCCTCCCCCTCCTCCTCCTCCTCCTCCTCCTCCTCCTCCTCCTCCTCCTCCTCCTCCTCCTCCTCCTCCTCCTCCTCCTCCTCCTCCTCCTCCCCCCCTCCTCCTCCGCGCCATCAGCAGCAGCGAATCAAATATGGACAAGGGAAACTTTCATTAGGCACAGGCAGATCCTCCTCATCTTCGTCCTGTTCCTTCTCCAGAATCGCCAGCCAAAACTCTCCAGAAGGCATGCTGAGTAAACCACCAAAGGTCTGGGCATCTTCCCGAGCCCAACTGCTTCATCCCGATCCGCTTGCGAACGGCCCTGGAATCCAGGGCGACCCCGAAGAATCTGAGAAGACGACTTCATCAGGCGACTTCTTCCAGGGCAACTTCTTCCAGGCAATTTCTCCTGGGCAACTCCCTTCACCTAATTCGTCCGACGGGCCTTCTTCTGGGCGACTTCTTCTGGCAAACTTCTTCCGACCGACTTCTTCCTGAAACCGCACTTTCTGGAACAACTTCTGCCAGTCGATTTCTTCCGAACGACGTCTTCTGGACGACTTCTTGCGAACCATTCCTTCCGGGCGATTTCTTCCGGGCGACCTCTTCCAGGCGACTCTTTCCTGGTGGCTTTTTCTGGGCGACTTCTTCCGAGGCGACTTCTTCCGGGCGGCTTCTTCTGGGCCACTTGTTCCAAGCAACTTCTTGAGGGCGCCTTTTTCTGGGCGATCTCTTCCGGACGAGCTTTTCCGAACCAGTTCTTCCGGACAACTTATTTTGGACGTTTTTTGTTCCTAACGATGTATCTCAAACGTCTCTTTCGAAAACCTGTTCCTCCTCCTATTATTTGTCCTTCTCTCCTCCTCCTCCTCCTCCTCCTCCTCCTCCTCCTCCTCCTCCTCCTCCTCCTCCTCCTCCTCCTCCTCCTCCTCCTCCTCCTCCTCCCCTCCTCCTCCTCCTCCTCCTCCTCCTCCTCCTCCTCCTATTACTCCATCCTTTCATCTGCCCCCCATCCATTCTCTCTCCTCCCCCTCCTCGTCCTCGTCGTCCTCCTCGTATGCGTCGTCGTCCTCCTCCATCTCCCCCTTTCCTCCTCCTCCTCCTCCTCCTCCTCATCCTCCTCATCCTCCTCATCCTCCATCTCCTCCACTCCGATGTATTCGGAGAACAATATCTGCGTCGCCGATGTCGCCCGGGCGACTTGTTCAAGAAGGCTTCTTCCGGACCGCATCTTCCGAAGGCGTCCGCGACGACTTTTCCAGGCCGTTTCTTCCGGACGGCTTCTTCCAGAAGCAAATTACTCCAGAAAAAGTCGTCGCGGAAGAAATCCTCGCGGAAGAAATCGTCGTCTTTCGGTCTTTCTTCGTGTACCTGCAGTTCCAGTTGGTGGAATGGGGCGGGGTTGGGCCCCTCGGTACACATCACTACACCAGGATCCAATATACCAAATCCAGCCAACGCACGAGGGACGCGCTGCACGTCTCCGCGCTATTGTCCCGCTCCTCCCCGCGCCTCCCGTCCTCCTCCACTCCTCCACTGCCGCCTTCGGCGGAGCCCCCTACGGGGCCTCGAAATGTGTGAGGGGTGTGCCGACATGAGTGCGGTGGCGCCATGCGAACCCTTCCACACGGACCTTCCGTGGAGCTCCCAGTGGGGCCACGGAACGTGCGATGGGTGTGCCAACATGGGCGCGGTGGCGCCATGCGAACCCCACCAATGAGGCCTTGCCTGGGGCCCGAAATGGGTCGGGGGCGCCTAAACATGGTTATCGGCGGTGGACAAACCTCCCTTTAGCAAACCTCCCCTTAATGAAAACGGCCTGGGACCGAAAACGACGGGCCTGGACCCGCAAACATGACGGCCGCGACGCCCTCTCGCGAACCGAAAACGGCAAATTCCTTAATCGACGTGTCAGGGTAGGAGGTCTGTCCACCCCCGAGATTAGCGATCCATGGATTTGGCACGCCATCGCCAAATCCATGAATCCTGGGGGGTGCCCCCCCCAGAAGGCGGCAAGTGCCGCCTCGCTCGGCGGCGGTTATCCGCGATGTCCCCTAGAAACGGGACCCGTCGCTAATACACGCCCCCTTTGATCCATGCCTGCGATCGCCTGAATGGGGCCACGAACCGTGTGAGAGGGATTGCCAACATGGGTGCGGTCAGGCACATGCGAACCCTGCCACTGTGGCCTTCGGTGGAGTTCCCTATGGGGTCTCGAAGCGTGTGAGGGGCATACCGAAACGAGCGCGGCAGCGCTATGCGAACCCTGCCACTGGGGCCTTCGGCGGCCAGAATAAGTGCGGTCGGCGGTAGCGCCATGCGTACCCTGCCACGAAACGTGAGAGAGGTGCGCCGAAATGAGCGCAGTGGCGCCATGCGAACTTCTTCCAGTCGACTTCTTCCAGTCGACTCCTTCCAGACAACTTCTTCCGAACGACTGCTTCTGGACAACTTCTTCCAGACGATGTCTTCTGGACGACTTCTTCCAGACGACTTCTTCCAGACGGTTTCTTACAGACGACTTCTTCCGCACAACTTCTTCTGGACGACTTCTTCCGAGACAACGTCTTCCGGACGAGTTCATCTGGGCCACTTCTTCCAAATCACTTTCTTCTTCCGAACGCCTTCTTCCGAGCACCTTCTTTGTCATCGTCATCCCTTCTCCTCCGTCTCCGCCGCACCGATCTGTCGAGAAAAAACCGTCTCGACGACTTCTTCCGGACGACCTCTTCTGGGCGACCTGTTCCCGACCACTTTTTCCGAAGACGACTTCTTCCGCGACGACTTCTTCCGAACGACTTCTTCCGGACCACTTCTTCTGGACGACTTCTTCCGGAAGAAAGCTCTTCCAGAAGAAGTCGCCGCGGAAGAAGTCGTCGCGGAAGAAAACGTCGTCCTCCAATCAACTGGCGGCAGGAGGAGGGAAAGACAGACGAAAGCGGCCGCAGTGAGGGAGGGAGGGCGGGGAGGGCGGGGAGGGCGCTCACGTGGCGAGGCGCATCGCCGTGGAGGCAGAGTGCACCACAAGAACAGCGAAGCCAAGCCCGCAAAACTTCGGGCGCCCGCGCAAAGCTCTTGGGTCGGAGCCGGGCGCCCCCGGCCGCCCCTGGCGCGCTCCACGCGCCGGGGGCGGTGGGCAGGGCCGCGGCTTAAGAAGTCCTCCTCCTCCTCCTCCTCCTCCTCCTCCTCCTCCTCCTCCTCCTCCTCCTCCTCCTCCTCCTCCTCCCCCGCCTCCTCCTCCTCCTCCTCCTCCTCCTCCTCCTCCTCCTCCTCCTCCTCCTCCTCCTCTCCTCCTCCTCCTCCTCCTCCTCTCCCTCCTCCTCCTCCTCCTCTCCTCCTCCTCCTCCTCCTCCTCCTCCTCCTCCTCCTCCTCCTCCTCCTCCTCCTCCTCCTCCTCCTCCTCCTCCTCCTCCTCCTCCTCCTCCTCTCTGAACTGCTCAACGCAGCTGGCTTCTGCCAGACTGCTCTGCTCGAGGCACGGGCGCCTTCTGCGGCGAGGCAGCAGGGGCGCGGAGTGAGACCCACAAGAGGCAGAGGACGGAGCAGCCTCGCTGTCCCAAGCGTGGTCGCCCGCTCGAGCAACAACAATGAAGGGGCCCTGGGACACCTAAATGAATACACACAAATCAAAACATTCCCCATATTTTGCCATATTTTCTGGGCTTTTGTCTTCCCCCCCACTTCCCATATTTTCCTATATTTTCTTGGGATCGACGATGAATTGTGTCTGTGTGTTTTTTCCCCTCCTGAAACAATGTGAGCGCTTTATCACTCGGCGTTTCGACCTTGGGCGGAAGGGGGGGAGGGGGGGTGTCTGGCTCCGGACCTCTGCACGGTGCGACTGATTGCAGCAGTGCGGCGGGTGGGTGAGGGACCCCGTCTGCTCGAAACAGGCGCCAAAAAACAGCCAAGATCTGCTCCGTGGGGGGGCGGGAAGGGGGGGGGTACGCAGGCCCTCGCGGGTCGGCAGAAAAACAAAAAACAAAAGCGGTCACAGTCACGCCGCTGCGTCCCCAAAGCGTGGACCCCTGGAGGCCCAGGCGGATTTCCCCGGCACGCGGTCTTCTGGCACGAACGGCGAGCGTACCTGCATCCGCGCCCTCGAGGCCTGAACTCCTTGGGGGCGCGATCGCGCGAGTACGCGGCGGCCCGCGAGGCCGCGGGTACGCGGACATGCGCTTCGCCCGCGATCCCAGGAGGAGGAGGAGAAAGGAGATGCAACCCTCTAATGGGCCTCCAAAAGTCACACGCCGACACCCGCGCAGTCTCATCCGAAGACGCCGTTCTGCTTCACGCCGTGGGCCCCCCGAGGATCCCGACCGACTCGCGCCCCTGGACCGCATTTTCGTCACGAGCCCTTTTTCTTCGACAGTCCCGCGGGGCCCGCTGTGGGCCCCAGAAGGCAGAAGATTCCTCCTCTAGAATGATGGGCCAACTTTCCACCACCACTACCGTAGGTAGGAAGGGGGAGAAGGGAGGATGGGGAGGTTCTCCTCCTCCTCCTCCTCCTCCTTCTCCTCCTCCACCTCCTGCTCCTCCTCCTCCTCCTCCTCCTCCTCCTCCTCCCTCCTCCTCCTCCTCCTCCTCCTCCTCCTCCTACTCCTCCTCCTCTTCCTCCTCCTCCTCCTCCTCCTCCTCCTCCTCCTCCTCCTCCTCCTCCTCCTCTTCCCCTCCTCCTCTCCTCGTCCTCCTCCCCCTGATTGCTGATGCTGGGGGCTGCAAAATTCGTCGAACGTAACCGTTCTTCTTCTTCCTCCTCCTCCTCCTCCTCCTCCTCCTCCTCCTCCTCCTCCTCCTCCTCCTCCTAGTCCTCCTCCTCCTCGTCCTCCTCCATCAAGCAACTTGGGTTCAGACCATTGTGGCAGCAGCCCAGTCCCTGCACCTCCCAGTGGTGCTCAAGGGATTTCCTCGCGGCTCCTTGCCACAGCCATGGTCAACCCCAAGACAGGGAACCGTCTTGCATAACGGGATCAGGCCAGCGCTCAAGCAGCAGAGCTCGAGCCCCGTCGAGGCCTTGGAGCCGATCTGCACATTGCAGGACATGCGAGTACAATGAGAAGCTCATCCTCATGGATCGTCAATGTGCGAATTGCACTCAGACGATCCGCCTCTATCAGCCGAAGTCTCCAGAGAAGTCCGCGTATTTCTCGGAGGACGCGCTCGTCGTGAGCAGGCACGTGGCTTGCAACGGCAGCGGTGCAGGCTGGCGCGGCCCGCGCAACCGCAGCCGAGGTCCAGGAGGCAAAGCCAAGGATACGAAATTCGCTGGGCGGGCCAGAGGCGTGCTAAGATCTCCGGTAACATCTATACAATATTTCTACTTCGCGCGCGCGGGGGGCGGCCCCTGGGAGTCCCCGGACCAAAAGCGGCCCGGGCGCGGCCTGGGCGCGGCCCGGGAGACTCCCCCAGGGCTCTCAGGATCGCCACAAGAGGGCCCCAAGAAGCCCCCAACACGGTCCAAGAGACGCCCGAGACGCCCGAAGATCGCTCTACGACACCCAAGCTGGCATCCAGACGGCCCAAGAGGCCTCCTCCAAAATGGCCCTAGAGGCCTCCAAGATGCCCCAAGAGGCCTCCTGGAGAACTCCCAAGAGAACCCGCAGAAGCAACATTCATTGTTTTTGTTCTTAGGTTTTGGACAGATTTGGGCGTTTCCACCTTTTCGGCTTCCCGACGCCCCTAGACGGCTCAAGAGACCCCCAAGATCGCCCAAAGAGGGTCCAAGAGGCTCCTAAGAGGGCCCCAAGACGGCCCAAGACGGCCCAAGACAGCTCCAAGACGGCCAAAGAAGCCCCCAAGACGGCCCAAGAGGGCCTCAAGAATGCCTCAAGAGGGGCCCCAGAAAGGGAATACGAAACAAAATCTCGAACTCTCGGCCCTCAGATGCCCCCAGGAAGCCCCAAGAGGCCCAAGACGCCCCCAAGACGCCCTCAGGAAGTCCCCCAGAGGCCCCCTAGAGGCCCCCTAGCGCCCTCAGGAGGCACCCCGAATGCCCCCCGAGAACTCAACCAGCCAGCGATCATCCTCCTCCTCCTTCTCCTCCTCCTCCTTCTCCTCCTCGCCCTCCCTCCTCCCTCCTCCTCCTCCTCATCCCCTCCAATCCTCCTTCTCCTCCTCCTCCTCCCTCCTCCTCATCCCCTCCAATTTCTCTTCGACACAATACACACTCTGCGTTTGAAAGGATGCAGGGGTCCTCCTCCTCCTCCTCCTTCTTCTCCTCCTTCTCTCCCTCCCTCCTCCTCCCTCCCCTCCTCCTCCTCCTCCTCCTCCTCCTCCTTCTCCTCCTCGTCCTCCTCCTCCCTCCTCCTCCTTTCTCCTCCCTTCCTCCCTCCTCCCACCGTCCTTCCTCCTCCTCCTCCTCCTCCTCCTCCTCCTCCTCCTCCTCCTCCTCTCCTCCTCCTCCTCCTCCTCCTCTTCCTCTTCCTCCTCCTCCTCCTCCTCCTCATCCCCTCCAATTTCTCTTCGACACAATACACACTCTGCGTTTGAAAGGATGCAGGGGTCCCAAAGAGGGAACACGAGCCTCCAGCCTAAGAGGCCCCCCGGAGGCCCCAAGAGGCCCCCAAGAGGCCCCCTAGGGGCCCCCAACAGGCCCTCAGGAGGCCCCAAAATGGCCCCCTAGAGGCCCCCTAAGCGACCCCAGGAAGCCCCCCAAATGCCCCCCCAGCACCCAAGCAAGTGCCAGCGATCATCATCCTCCCTCCTCCTTCTCCTCCTCCTCCTCCTCCACCCTCCTCCATCCGCCCTCCCTCCTCCTCCTCCTTCCCTTCCCTCCCTCCTCCTCCTCCTCCCCTCCTCCTCCTCCTCCTCCTCCTCCTCCTCCTCCCTCCCTCCCTCCTCCTCCCTCCCTCCCTCCCTCCCTCCCTCCCTCCTCCCTCCCTCCTCCTCACTCCTCCCTCCTCGTCCTCCACCTCCTCCTCATCTTTCTCCTCTCTCCTCCATCCCCCTCCGTCCTCCTCCCTCCTCCCTCCTCCTCCTCCTCCTCCTCCTCCTCCTCCTCCTCCTCCTCCTCCTCTCCTCCTCCTCCTCCTCTCCTCCCTCCTCTCCTCTTCCTCCTCTTCCTCCTCCTCATCCTCCTCCTCCTCCTCCTCCTCCCCCCATCGACAAGCCCCGGAGTGAGCATCCACGACCAGCACACCCCCACGAAGGCATTTCGAGCTTTCCGCCCTAAGGAACACATCCGAGACCACCACCAAACCCGAAGAACCCCCCGAACGGCCCCAAGAAGCCCCCAGGATACCCAAAAACAAGCCCCCAGGGCCCCCAAAACAGACCCCAAGAGGCCTCAAGAGGCTTCAAC
>CAUYUJ010015807.1:142128-187128 GCA_963575745.1 Prorocentrum cordatum | reverse complement strand
TTGCCATCACGAGGCTGCCCTGATGCTCGGAAAGGCAAGTTGCATCGCCCCCCCCCACCCATGGCCTTGGTCGAAATGGTTCGCGCCCACAACGAACGGGTTGCGTTTCCCAAGGACCTTCTGCACGAACAGTTCCTATTGAAAAATTCGATTGGGCTTGCAATTGGCGCGTTTTGGCTACACCCGTCCTCGTTTCGACCGCCTTCGCCCAGGATCCGTCGATGGTAAGACACCGTATGAAATCGAACTCCAATTTCTAACCATCGCCTTCAACAAGCACTGAAATCCTGCACAGTGGGAAACATCCGACTCCCGAACTGTGCGCCCACACGGTCCCGGTAGAAAAATCATTCCAAAACATAGGCGTAAGTAACTACCAATACGTGCTACTCAACCCCTGGAGTGGCAAGAATGTGAAAATGTGCACACGACATCCGTGCGGAACAACACTTCAAATCGACAGGGTTGGTGCGGTGACCCTGTCATGCACAAACTGAAGATGAACTTCACAGCATCAAGCGGTGATGTCCCTGCAAGTATGCCGCCCCCGGCTTCAAACTCGCTCAGTCCAAGCGCAACAATCCGGTTTCTGCATTGAGGCCAGCGTTCGCCGCCTATACTAATCACACCCATCGAACCCCTTATTGGAGGACCTCCAAGCTTTTCAAGACACTCAGACACCAGGAATTTCAGATACACGACGCGATTTTCTAGTCCTTCCATGTCTACTCGCCGTGCTTCTGAAAATCTCAAACAAAAAATGTCCGAATGGTGGAAAAGTCCCAAGTCTGAGCGGGCACCACTGAAGACCAACCGACTCCAGACCCAACAGCGAGAAGCAAAACAGTCATTCACCAATGCCCACACTGCCAAATCCGCCCGAGGAGCACATTCCATCGCTACAACGCACGATGACGAATTGCTACTCCAATGCGTTTTTTTGTCCTATGTCCAACACACCATGCCGAAAAAACTTAAATCGCGTGTGCTTGGGTACTGTTATAGGGCGACGAAACAATATCATTTTCCCTGGGTCCGCAGCCGACGAAACTACACCTGTCACAAGCACTCCACTGTTTGAACCGAGTGCACCGACTACTGGTGAGCGCTGATCGCTGCCACTGATACCATGTACATCGCTGTCAACGGAATTAACGCGCGCGAAATCAAGAACACGAAAATCGCCCAAACCGTCACATACACCGCCCTCCTCGAAACGATCGTGGATCAATTCAGGCGCGCACGTCCCACAACCCAACTTGCGGGTAGATCTATGCGAAAGGCGCGACGAGCCAAAAACCACGTTCGGAGCGATGCTCCGCGACTTTGTGCCCACTTTTCCCAGATTCGGCGTTGCTCGTTGCGCGTTGGAAAAATCCGTTCGATCCAGGCCGAACGGACCCAGGCGCTGTCATCTGCAAGCGCGGCTGTGCGGGAATCAAACTTTCACGTATCATTGTCGCTTCAACGCTTCCCCCGGCACCCTCCAGTAGACCGGCCACGGTGGCAAGGCATCTTTGACTACTTCCGCCCGCGTCGCGATTGATCGACGAGCCTTGCATCGCATTTCGTCGCTTTGAACCACGCACCCCAGTAAAATGTTCGGCTGGTCGGTTTTGGAGCCCGTTCGTTTATTCGGGCCGGTCACGGGCGTGACCCGGGGGAGTTAGCCGCGCTGGTCACGTCACGGCGGGGGTGCGCCTGGGGCGCAACATGCCCGGAAGCACCGCAATACGCCTGCGCAAAACAATCGCCTGCGACCCCACAATCACGACATGCCTGTGACCAGCGCCACAAAAGCTTGCGATCCGATCAACGCGACGTGCCTACGAGCACAACGTGCGCGAACACCACAGCGCCTGTGAACACCAAAACGCCTGTGAACACAGCGCCTGCGAACACCACACCACCTCTCAATACCATATCGCCTGTGCACACAACACAGCCAGAAAACACCACAGCGCGTGTGAACACCACAACGCCTCTGAACACAGCGCGCGCGAGCACCGCAGAGTCTGGGCTCCGGCGGCAGTGCACTCGATGTTGTGCGGCCCACGTGGCGCGTTCTACGCGGTGCAACCTACGTGGCGCAGTTCACCCTGCCGAATCTAATGTTGTCAACTCCACTGCTCGCGCAGTCATCCCGCCGACCCACCCGCAAGTTGGTTTGCACAACCCTCGCGGCGGCGATTGCGATGCCTGTTCGGCGCTGGCTGGCGCATCGCTGCGGCCGCTCTCGCGCGAGCAAGCTCGCGCGCAAAACGGCCAGCAAGTCTGGCGCGACCGACGCGGCCGCGATGGCGCCGACGGCTGGGGACGTCCCAACGCGTCTCGCAAGCCGCGCTGATGCGCGGGTTTGGCAGTACGACTCGGCGACTGCGGTGGTCGCGACAGAGCGCAAGGACGTTGGGATGACTTCGACATGCGCGCGACATGCCCGATGGCCGAATGCGATGAAAACGTCGCATGGAATTCTTATGACCTCGCAAGAGGACACGAGCAATTTTGTTTAGAAACATTGCGTCGCAAACGAAATGCGCGATATGGTCTCGGGGAAATCCACTGTGAAATCCTTCCGGACCCCTCGACTGTCATAGGATTCCGGCACGCGCGCGCGACGCCGCGCGCGCGCATTTCGCCCCATAGGTTGCAAGGGATTTGGGGCAATAAATGTTTTTTGATCAACGGATGCGCAGTGTATCTAAAGATTACCTGACAGAGATGGGCGGGGGATGTCCTGCCGAGCTTGAACCGTGCGATCTCGCATATTTGGTCTACAGAACCCTCGCGGCGGCGATTGCGACGGACTGCGCCACTGGTGCCTTAGATGGAGCTCCCGGTAGAGCCACGCAGCGTGTGAGCGGTGTGCCGAAACGGTGATTTCGCACACATGCGGGCGGCGCCACTGTGGCCTCAGATGGAGCTCCCTGTGGGGCCACAGGACGTGTGAGGGGTGTGCCGAAACGGGGGCGTCGCCCGCTACACCACTGAGACCGTAGGTAGAGCCCCTTGTGTAGCCACGAAACTTGTGAGGGGAGTGCCGAAGCTCATGGCGATGATAGTGGTTATGACGGCTATGATGATGATGATGATGATGATGATGATGATGATGATGATGCTGATGATGATGGTGATGATGATGATGATGGTGATGATGATGATGATGGTGATGATGATGATGATGATGATGATGATGATGTTGATGCTTGAACTGATGCTGATGCTGATGGTAGCGATGCTGATGACGATGGTGATGGTGATGGTGATGGTGATGGTGATGGTGATGAAGATGATGGTGCTGATGGTGATGATTGTGATGATGATAACAACGATGATGATAAGAATGATGATGATACTAATGCTGATAATGATGGTGATGCTGATGAGGAGGATGATGATGATGGCGATGATAGCGATGATGACGGTCATGAGGACGGTGAAGGTGTCGCTGACGATGCTGATGGTGGTCATAAGTTGATGCTGATGATGATAATGGTGATGCTGGTCATGATGATGATGATGATGATGTTGATGATGACAGTGTTGACGGTGTTGATGCTGCTGATGATGATGACGACGATGACGATCATGACGATGGAGATGTGATGAAAGTGATGCGAACGATGATAAGGATGATCATGATGATGATGATGATAATGACAATGATGATGTTGACGATAATGACGATGACGTTGACGATGGTGATGATGATGGTGATGATGATGGTGGTGATGATGATCCTGACTGTGGTAACGATGATGACGATGATGATGATAATGATGATGATGCTGATAATGTTAATGATGATGATGGTGATACTGGTGATGATGATGACGACGACGATGATGATGATGCTGATTCTGATGTTGCTGATGATAAGAGGAGGAGGAAGGGGGGCGCGGAGGAGGAGAAGGGACGCGGGGCGCTGTCTCTTCAAAACGAAGACCCAACACCACAGGATGGTTGGAAACAAAAACGTCCAACGTCGCAAACGTTCCGCGTGAGAGTTCCACACTATCTGGGCGCGAACGCGCCCTTCGAACACCCCTGGTCGACACCCTATTGGGAGGCTCGTACGTGCTGCCTGCCGCATCGCGGTGGCTATGGGGGTGTGACAAAGAGACAGGCCCACCGCCTCAAACGAAAAGTTCGCACGAGAGGTCCCCGCAGCCTGGGCGCGAGCGCGCCCGTGGGCACCATACGCGCCATGCATGCCACGCTGTCGTGCCCGGGTGCCCCCGAGAAGCAGCACGCCCCACCGCCCCAAACCGGCGCTTCGCCTGGAGCGTCCCCGCCAATCTGGGCGCGAGCGGGCCCGTGGAGGAGCCCTCAGCGACACCCGCTTGGCACGCGCGACGACATGCAGGGCCTGCTCCGTCGCGGTGGCCGCGGGGCTCTGACCAGAAATACGCTCGCCGTCCTGAGCGGGCGTTGCGCATGAGACAAGACATGGACAAAACATTCGAACCCTCGCAAGCTCGAGGGGGATGTGCATCTCCCCCCCCCGCCCCAGAAATCCATGCTAATTTTAGCACGGGTAGTGGTTTGGAGGGTCGAATACTTCTGTCCACCCGTTCCCTCCCTCTCCATTCTCGCACTCTCAATATTGAGTTCGGGGGTCGGGGAAGGGGTATCTTGCGCCGCAGGTGTGAAACAGATAGCCCAAGTACGGCAATTTCCCACACTTTGGGCGCGAACAGGAACACCGGTGACCGACATCCCCTTGGGCTGTCCGAATGCAATGCCTGCTGCATCGCGGTGGCCATGGGGCTCCCACGCGGACGCCCCCGATGGGGACGGGGTCTCGCGCCGTAGCGCGGACGAACCGCTGCGCTTCCCGAGCTCTGACATCGTCTTGCCACGACGGCGCCATGGGAGGCACTGAAGGCGACGCCAGGGAGGCCCAGGCGCCAATCCAAGAAATTAGCGCGGAACTCCGAAAGTGCGTGTTGATACAAACGTATCGCGAATGTGTGGCTGCTTCTGCGCATTTCAAAACGGGGCTCGCGCAAGAGTGTTGAGCATTGTTAGGACTGCTGGCTGATCGGGCGCCTGGAAACTGCGTTTTGTCAGCCCGAAAGGCCACGACGATTGAAAGGCCCTAGGCTGCGGCGCCGCTCCAGCCCGCGGCGGGCAGGTCGCAGAGCGAGAGCGACGGGCAGGTCGGTACGGGCAGGTCGCCCGCGAATGGCGCTGGCGACGGCACGAGCACCCAGCCCTGCGCGGCGGGCGGGGCGGAGGCGGCGGCGACGGCAACGGCGGCGACTGGGGCGGCGGCGGGAGGAGGCGGCGGCGGCGGCGACGCCGCCGCCGCCACTGACGACGACGACGCTGCTGACGACGACGACGACGACGACGACGACGACGACGCCCGACGCCCAACGCCCGACGCCCGACCCCCGACGCCCGACGGCCATGAGGACAAGGACGCGGACGGCAACGGCACGAACACCAACCAAATCTGATAAAGTGGTATAAAACGTGATGAAAATGTGGTAACATAAAAAACACGCGATATAAAAACAAATGATATAAAACAAAACAAATGAGACGTATTGATATAAAAACATGTGTTCCAACAAACAACGGTGACAAAATGTTTAATCACACTTGCTCCGCTTTATTTATCACAGCGTCTTATCACACATGCGCGAAGGGCAGGACGGCGGCAGCGGCAGCGGCGGCGACGGCAACGGCAACGACTGCGGTTGAGGCAGAGCGGTCCCAGACCTCCTCGCGTCGTTCGAACAACAACAAAAAGAGCAACAACAGCAACAACCATCATGTTTTAAACTGATCGTTCTTAGCTGCTCGCGTGTAATTCATGATGCATATCCTAAACCCTGGATACCCGCCCTCTTCGTCTTCGGGGGTATATTCATTCCCTGCCACGTGTGGTTAATGAAGCCCTTTGAAAACGAAAGGTACCAGATAACGGGGGAGAATGAGGACGAAGGGATCGGAGGAAGGGAGGGGAGGGGCAAGAAGGAAGGAGGACGATGATTTGCGCTGCGAGTGGCGGTTCACATTGCGCCATGGCTTGCGCCAGCCACTCCACAGGTTAACAATGAGTTTCGCCATGGGTCGCCCCATAAACAGCGCCACGCACCACCCCCTTGAAAGAACATATCGTGGATACCCCCACGGGGAGACGAACAGCTGCGGACTGGTGTCAGAAACAAATTTCGTGGAACCCTGAGTGTCGAGGAGCGCGATTCCTAAGTGTTGAGGAGCGGCATCTGACTAAATTGTGAGGAAGTATCAGGCGGGAGCCGCGATTCGGTGGTAAGTTGCGAGGAAGTCCCAAGCGAGAGCGCAATTCTTTAATAACTTGTCAGGAAGTATCAAGTGGGAGCCGCGAACCAGTGGCAAATTGCACGGAAATCCTAAGCGGGAGCGCGATTCTCCTAACAAATTTTGAGGAAGTATCAAGCGGGAGTCGCTGTTGTTGCAAACCGGGGGCCAACAACGCAGTCTGACCCTCAAGACTTTCCCTGATTTAAAAAACAGAGTGCGAGCCCTGGGAAGGGCACCTCAATCGAAGAAACAATGTGCACCGGACGGGGGGATCAACAATAATGACATGAGACTTCAACAAGGACAACAACAACAACAACAAAACGACGGGCAATCCCATCAGCCCCCTGGGCGTAGGTGGTTTAACGACGTCGTCTTCTCCCTGGCAAAATCCTTACTCTCCCTGCTCGAGATAATGTTGTACCTCCCCCCTACCGCTTCCCCTCGGCCTGGGAGGGAGGGCGGGGGGGGGGGGGCGCGACCCGTTGGATCGTCCAGGATGGCCCGAGATGGGCCTCAGGGAGCCGAAAATGGTCTCCAAGGTGGCCCCAGATGCTTCAAAATGGCCAAAGATAGTCTCCAGCGCATGCCCAAGAGAGCCCAAGGCAGCCCCAAGACGATCCCAAGTGCCACCGCCAGCCTCCTGGAGCCTCTGGGAATAGGTTCTTAAGGGCCACCCACCCAGCAAAAACCGGGCCGGCATCCCCCCACCACCCCTGACACCGCCAGCCTCCTGGAGCCTGTGGACACAGGCTCTTAGGGGCCACCCACCCAGAAAAAAACGCGCCGGCACCCCCCCACCACTCCTGACACCGCCAGCCTCCTGGAGCCTCTGGGCACAGGCTCTTAGGGGCCACCCACCCAGCAAAAACCGCGCCGGCACAGCCCCCCACCACCTCTGACACCGCCGGCCTCCTGGAGCCTCTGGACACAAGTTCTTAAGGGCCACCCACCCAGCAAAAACGGCGCCGGCACCCCCCCGACCACCCACCCTCCTGGAGCCTTTGGGCACAAGTTCTTAGGGGCCACCCACCCAGCAAAAACCCCCCCACCACCCTGACACCGCCAGCCTCCTGGAGCCTGTGGGCACAAGTTCCGAGGGGCCACCCGCACAGCACAAACCGCGCCAGCACCCCCCCACCACCCCTGACACCGCCAGCCTCCTGGAGCCTCTGGGCACAAGGTCTTAAGGGCCACTCACCCAGCAAAAACCGCGCCGGCACACCCGCGCACCACCCCTGACACCGCCGGCCTCCTGGAGCCTCTGGGAACAGGTTCTTAAAGGCCACCCACCCAGCAAAACCCGCGCCGGCACCCCCCCAGCACCCCTGACACCGCCGGCCTCCTGGAGCCTGTGGGCACAAGTTCTCATTTGCCACCAACCTAAGAAAACCGCGCCGGCACCCCCCCACCACCCCTGACACCGCCAGCCTCCTGCAGCATCTGGGCACAGGTCCGTAAGGGCCACCCACCCAACCAAAACCGCGCCGGCACCCCCCCCCACCACACCTGACACCGCCAGCCTCCTGGAGCCGCTTGGCACAGGGTCTTACCTTGAGGGTCCAAGCAGCTCTAACTAGGAATGTGGGCCCTTAATTAATTAGCGCTGACAGCTGTTTCATAATTAGAGCTGACAGGCTTTTCCAACATGTGGCTATAAGCTTGCAACATCGCTCGGTTCGGGCCTGTCACACCTCCTGCGCAGGAGGGAATAGACGAGAAAGGAGGGCGCAAGAAGGGGCTCGCGCGATCCGAACCCGTTTTGGCTCAATCGTGATACCGTACTCTTTGTTTTTTTGTAAATCATGACCGAGGAGCGGGCGAAGAACACGGCTTCAGTGGAGAGCGTGGAAAACTTGGTGAAGTCATGCCGGAAGGAGATATTGGCGATGAAAATCTACCAATCCGACATGGACGACTTGGTCGCCACCATCGTGGCGTTCTTGGGCGGCGCCGTTCAGCTCACCCAGCGGATTCCTGAGCCTCAAATATCAGATGCGATCATCAACTAGCACGGCGCGCCCAGCGATGACGCCCGCATGCATGCGAGACAGATGTCGGCTGCGCTCTCGCACGTCCTCTGGAGGTCCAGAAGCGCCACAGACGGATCGAAGATGCACCCCGCAGCGCAGCCGGTCAGCTCGATTGGAAGGACGGGGCCAGGCAGCGCGGGGAAGGGGAAGACGAGGGCCCCAAGCGGCAGCCCTAGGAGCAGATCCCGCGCGCGAGCTGCCAGCACCTCTGCCTCGGCCAGCGCTTCCATGACGAGCCCGGGATCGATCTACAAGGCGCGCGGCGCGAAGCCTCCCACGGGCGCCCCGCCGGGGCCCAGGGAAGAAACTTGCAGCAACAGATCAGCGACACCATCAGCGTCGGCTCGTCGCCGCGAGCAGCCTGCGCCGCCGCCGACCCCCCGATCGCGATCAAGAAGGGCGACAAGAAAAAGAGCGACCAGCTCGAGAACAAAAACTCGAGATCTTCTCCGTCGACTACGAGCGCACGCTCCTGATCAGGCAGCGCGGCGCGACGACCACTGAGCACATAATGAAGCCAGGGCCCGACGGCACGCGCACGGCCACCGTCGGCGACGACGAGGAGAAGGAGACGGAGGCGCCGAATGCCACGCACGAAACGCGGCCGAAGAAGAAGCCGCAGGGCAAGGGCCTGCCGCTCAAGAGGCCCGCCGCGGCGACGAAGGCGGCGAAGGAGCCCGCAGCTGCCCCGGGGACTTGGCGCGTGGAGGAGCCCCCCGACAAGGGGGGCGACGGCGGCGAGGGGGAGGGGGAGGAGGGGGGCCACGAGCCCGACGAGGTCGACGAGGAGGAGGCGGAGGAGGAGGGGCCCGCGGCCGTGTCCGAGCCCGCCGGCAGCGACGGCCCCCGCGCGGAGAGGCACACTGCGACATGGCACAAGAATTCGCCACAGCGCGCCGCGAGGGGCGCTTTCGGCAACAAGCACCAGGCGCGCCGTATCTAACAGTGGATATGTCGACCCCTGTCCCAGGCTTTGGGAGGTTTTCGAATGGACAAAAAAATTGGGGCCCCCTGGGATATACGACGGGGGCGCGTCCATCCTCGAGAGGGTTTGTGCAAATAGCCCCCTTGGGGTGTATCCCAGGGTCTCCCTCCTTTTCTGAGCGGCTTTATTATTCGTCGAAAAGTCGGGGGTCGGGGGAGAAAAATCGGCTGCGAGTATCGGCGGCAAGACGGACAAGTACAGCCAGGCCAAGAAGATGGAGGCAGCGGAGAAGCTCGCGCAGTTGCTGCGCGACAGAAACATGCCGCTGCCCGCGCAGACCTCCGCCAACAGGGAACTGAAATCAAGCGCGCAAACCCAAAAAAAAAAAGATTCGGAAGTGGCCAGTGCCCCCCGGGCGGGGCGAGCGGTTCTCCAGTTTCCACCGAGCCGCCGGCAAGCGGAAGGGCAAGGAGATCTCGGAGTCTCTGCGAGGTTTCCGCCTAGACTCTTTGGAGCGAAAGCGATGCCAGCGCCGCTCCTGCGCGGCGGCTGGCGCAGCGGACCGACTGCAAGCGGGCCCAGTTCTCGGGGGCGGCATTCATGCGCGCATGCATACATACGCACGCGCATTCTACAGGCGGGGCTCGGCGGCGGCGGGGCGGCGACGAGTGCCCGTCGGCGACGGCGACGGCGACCGTTCGAGCGTCGCGCGCGCACACACACGCGCACGCACGCACGCGCACGCACGCACACACACACACACACAAACAAAAAAACACACACACACACACACACACACACGCACGCACGCACGCACGCACGCATACACACACACACACACACATGCGCACACACGCACGCACGCGAACGCACACATTGCCTGATACGGACACACGCAATACATACATATATTTATATATATGTATATATATGTATACATATATATATATATATGTATATATATATATATATATATGTATGACAATGTTGAGCGATATCTCCTACTATACTGTATTGTAACTTGATTCGGTTCAGTTCATTGTTCAAGCAGCACTTCGTTCAGTTCGATGTTCAACGGAA
This sequence comes from Prorocentrum cordatum, assembly GCA_963575745.1. Taxonomy (NCBI): domain Eukaryota; class Dinophyceae; order Prorocentrales; family Prorocentraceae; genus Prorocentrum; species Prorocentrum cordatum. Next base: position 176,793 of record CAUYUJ010015807.1, on the reverse strand, counting down.
GCGCTGCGACTGCGCGCCCCCCCCCCCTCCCTGCACCGGAGGGCGCCGTCGGGGTTGAGAGGGAAAGAGGGAAAGAGGGAGAGAGGGAGAGGGGGAGAGAGGGAGAGAGAGAGAGAGAGAGACAAAAAAAAAGAGAGAGAGAGAGAGAGAGACTCCAGACTTATCCTACTCGTAAACACAATGGGTCGAGAACCAAGCGAGAGGCTTCGAATGCGCCGGCCGCGCTAGGGGCGCTGCCTGCAGCGGCCACGCCCCCAACGCGCGCGCGCGCGGCGATGCCGCGGGCTCTCCGCGGCAAGGCGACAGCGGCAGGGCACGGGGGGAGGGAACGAGCAGCACGAGCAGGGAGGGGGAGGGAGGGGGCGCAGGAGGGGGGGGGGAAGGGGGAGAGGAGGGGGGGGAACGGGGGGAGGAGGAGGGGGGGAAGAAGACGGCGGGGAGAAAGCGGGGGCGAGGGGCCCGCCAGGCGATGGCCATCGACCTGCACATGGCGCCCGACTTCGGAGGAGGAGGAGGAGGGGCGGCCCTCGAGGCGGCGGCGACCGCAAGCACGGGGGCGAGGCGAAGGACGAAGCCACCTTGCTGTCGAGCGAGGCCGAAGAGGACCAGGAGGAGGAGGGCCCCAGAGGCATGCGCAAGGCACCCTTCGGCATGCCCCCTGCGCCGCCCGCCGACAAGGCGCAGGCGCTGCGGCGAGACCAAGTACATAGGCGCGGGCCTCTGCCTCCCGCCGAAGCGCCAGAACTGGAGCAGAGCAAACCGCCGCCACAGCGCCGCCCTCGGGCTCCTCGAGCTGCCCGTCCAGACGCGGGGCGCGAGGAAGAAGGACAAGGGCACGAAGAAAGCTGAGCGCGGGACCTAGTGGGCTCGATTCGCGATCGATGGGCAGCTCCAGGCGAAGAAGTTCGATTGAAGCCCCCCCTTTAATGCGATCCTGCACAGGGGCGCCCCTCCTGCACAGGAGGGCGCCCTGGGTGGCGGCAGGCCATCAAGCAGCGAGAGGAGCGGGAGGTCGCAGAGCACGGCCGCGCCCTCGTTCCCCCGAGGCCCAAGCCGACGGGACCCAAGACTGGCCCATGCAGAAAACCAATCGTGCACTGCGGGGTTGGCACGCATCCCACGCGCTTCCCCGGCGACTTCGGCTTCCCGTCCTTCCCGAAGAGCCCGCCAGCAATCCATCCGCCAGCGATGGGGCCTCGCCCGCCAAGAAAGAAACCACCCACGAGCGTCCTATTGAGTCGAGCAATGGAGGGTCGCAACCCCACGCCACCCGAGGGCGGTTCACTGCTGGAAGTTCCAAGGCGAGCAGCAGAGACACCGCCCATTACGGCACAGCAGGTGGCGCAGGGGGCGGTGCAGCAGCTACAGAGCACAGCGAGGCCGCCGCCGATGGTCGCGATGCCGCAGTTGCCTCCTTGGCAGCCGTTCCCACATGCATGGATGCCACAAGCAGGGCTGCGGCCGACCCCCTGGAACGCGCAGGCGCCGCCGCCCCCGCCGCCGCCGACAGGCGAAAGGGCCGCGGAGCCACCGCGCCACGCGGCAGCGAAAATGCCGCGCACTCCCTCCGCAGCCGCCAACAGCAGCAGGCCCAGCAGACCCAGCAGCCGCAGCAGGCCCAGAAGCAGGCCCAGCAGACCCAGAAGCCGCAGCAGGCCCAGCAGCAAACCCAGCAGCAGGCCCAGCAGCAGGCCCCGCATACCACACCAACAGCCCCATCCACACCCTCATAGCAGCCGCAGCAGCAGCCGCAGCAGGCCCAGCAGCCGCAGCAGACCCGCACCGAAGCGGGGGGGGGCGACGAGGACGGCGACAAGGAGGAGGGCGATCAGGATTCAGAACGCACGTGTACCCCCTCGGACGTCTCGCCTGCCAGCAAGACGCGGCTGTTGGGCGGAGCGGCAGCCTGTTGGCAGTGAAACGCGAGGGCGGCGTCGACGACGACGACTCGGAGTGCGATATCACCTCCATGCAGGTCCCAAACATGCAGGCGCACAGGCATGCAGTGAAACGCGAAGACGAGGGCTCCTCGGACAGCGCCGCGGGCATGGCCCCGCCTGTCGAGCCCGCCCCAGAAGTGGCCGCGCCCGCAGGCGCCGCCGCCGCAGCAGCCCACGGGGCCGCAGCCCACGAAGGGGCCGCAGCCGCACCAGCCGAGGAAGGGGCCGCGGCCGCGGGCGCCGCCGCCGCCGCACCAGAGCCGCAACAGAAAAAGCCGGCCAAGCCCATGCTCAGGTTCCGCCAGAAGGCGGCGCCAGCCGCCGCAGGAGCACGGCCGAAGGCGCCGCCTGAGGGGCCAGCCCAGCCGACCACGCCTGAAGACCTGAGGGGACCCCAGGTGGGGGCGAAGGCAAAGGCAGAAGCGGCGGCAGCCCAGGCGGAGCACGAAGCAGCTCAGCGCGCAGCGGCAGCTCCGACGGGCGGAAGCAACGGCAGCCCAGAGCCAGCCGAGCCAGCAGACCCTGCCGCCGAGCCCGCAGCCCCTGCCGCCGAGCCAGAAAAACTCGCAGCCGAGCCAGCAGCCCCTGCCGCGGAGGAAGAGAATAAAGAGAAGGAGACGAAAGGCGCGAAACGCAAGGCCGAAGACAAAGCCGACGAGGAGCCAGGCCAGAAGAAGCAGAAGCTTGACGACGAGGGCCCCAGCAGCGGCGGGGGCGGCTCCCACGGCAGCGGCGGCGGTTCTCAAGATCCATCATCGCGGCAGCGGGAACGCGCCCAGCGATGCGGCCTCTCCATGGCCATAAGACGAGACAGGGCCCCAAGTCGCAGCGCGCCCTGCGAAGAGCCCCGCGCGCCGCGCAGAGACCAAGCAAGCACGGTGGCCGCGAGCCGCCCCTTCTGACAAAAAATCGTCGTCATCATCATCATCATCATCATCATCATCATCATCATCATCATCATCATCATCATCATCATCATCATCATCATCATCATCATCATCATCATCATCATCATCATCAGCATCATCATCATCATCATCATCATCATCATCATCATCATCATCATCATCATCATCATCATCATCATCATCATCTCATCATCATCATCATCATCATCATCATCATCGTCATCATCATCATCATCATCATCATCATCATCATCATCATCATCATCATCATCATCATCATCATCATCATCATCATCATCGCCATCATCACATCCGCTCCCTGTGGAGGAGGTCGCACATCGAGGGGGCGGGGAGGGGGGCGCGGCCCTTGGCCAACCCAACGGGCACCCATCAGGACATGCATGCAAGTCTTGGGACCCATTGGAGCCACGGGACCTGCGGGGGCCGTCTTGGAACCAGCAGGGCGACGATGCCCATCTGGAACCTGAAGGGGGCCATATTGGAGCCGACTGGTGCCTGGCGGGTTCCTGATCCAGGAATGTAGATTTTCAACAAAAAATCGTAAACCGACTTGTTCAAACGATAGTTTTCGCAAAAATGCGTGGCGATTCTGCTCAAGCGGACAAAATGTTTGGAAAAAAACTTGTTGAATTCGAAAAAGTTGTTTCCGACTCGGTTCGTGTCGTTGCGCCCTCATTGCCGACCACGTTCAATGTCGCATCAACCATCCATGGATATATGCGGACACGCCCTCGCAACGCATCCGAGTTCAGACCAATGTAACAGTGCGGTATATATATACACATATATATATATACATACATACATAGATACAAATATACATATGCGCATGTGTATTTATCATATATGTAATGCGTACACATACGCGCCACGCGTATAAATATATAGCCACGCAAGCACACTACGCACGCCCATCTTCACCTGCGCACACACGCCACGCACGCGCCCACAGCGCGACGCGCGCGACACGCGCGCGCGACATGCGCAGGCGGCGGAGTCGGCAGCGGCAGGTGCTCAAGCAGGCGAGGCTATATCGCGCGCGCAGCGTACGCTTTAGACGCCGTCCCAATAGCATTACCTTCGCAGTTGCAGTCGACGCGCCATCCAACCGCCACGCGGGCGGCGCCGGTGCCGCTCGGTGCTCGCGGCGCAAAACTCACCCGCAGCTCGCGACATCTATTGCACTGCAAAGCAAAGCAGCTATGATGTGGTTTCAGTTTCTTGCACATGCGCTGCGCTAGCGGAGCTGTGTCGCGCGACGGCGCAACCGCAGGCCGAACGGCGAGTTCGCCGCAATCGCCCAGTAGAAAATATCAGCAACAAAACCCCCCCCACCAAAAAAAAAACTTAAAACAAACAAACACCGCCAGCGGCGGCGCCGCCTGCCCTCCTGCACAGGAGGGCGGGAGGCGGGATGAGGGAGGAGGGAGGAGGGGGGAGGGCAGCGAGCAGGAGAAGCAATTGCATGCCTGAAAAAATCCAGAACCGCGGGCATGTCTCCCGGCATTTGCAGCTCATTTCGGCCCATAGGTTCGTTGTGTGTGATAGTTGGTATCCATTCGTATCGATATGCTGCTTGATCGTGGTCAACGATGCACCTTCTCGCCCTCATGTCGCATTTCTCACTCTGCGCACCAGCGGCGGGGGTCGCCACCTCCATCGCGGTCTGCGCCCCAAAAGGGAAGGCGAAAGCGAGGCCCGAGGAGGCCCTTGACCGCGGAGCGCTCAATCGGACGCTTACGAGTTTGCGATGCCAGCCCAGCATCAAAGCCTCGGACGAGAAGAAGAAGGCCGCCAGGGAGTGCCAGGACGCACGATCAGGTCTCGCCAACCACGAGGATAAGAAGCGCTTCTCGAAGATGCGGGAAGATAACGGCCGAGGCAAGACAGCTGAATCTTTGAAGTTCGCAGCGCGTTTCGTGCAAGAGTGCGAGCACGTTCAAGAAGATGAACCTTCAAGAAGGGACAAGTATCTCATCCCAGCGCGGACCCTGGAGTGCAAGGGCTATTCCATTGCCGATTTCGCATCCCGATCTGACGCCGCCAAGCATGCAGTTGGTTTACACGAGAGAACGCAAGAGTGCTCGACGCCAAGGATGCGCACGAACCCGCAATTCATGACACGAATGAAGAGTTGAGTCGGTAATATTTTGTCGACGATGAAAGGCACGAGAAGACCTGGGCGCAGAAGCAGAAAAATACGATCCACGGCGGCACGGATGCGATGAGCTGCGCAGAGCTCTTGAAGGCGCGCGACCCCATGAGCGCACCGTCGGGACTACCGGCCGCAGTTTCCGACGTGAAAGCGCAGGTCAAGAACGAACGCCCACTCGCCCCCGAAATCAAGGGCGCCGCGAAGACCCTCAAGACCGCAGAAGGGGGGGGAATTACCTTCGCTCCTCTTCTCCCTTTTCCGCCGCCCCCCCCCGCCCGCCCCTCGATGTTCCTCTCCCCACCCCCACCCCCCATTCGCTCCTGTCCTCGTTTCAGCCTGCGAGGACAGAGTTCGCTCAGCTGCAGAAGATCCAAGCGAATCTGCGCGAGCGCAAGAGCCAGCTTTCAAGAGGAAGCCGTGGTCGGAGCACGCGAAGGAGATCGATGGCAGCATCAATGTGCCGGGCAATTTCTCTGGCGCGCGCAACTGCCACATACGCGTGGCCGAGGAGGCGCAGACCATGGATGCGAAAGACGCGGCCCCTCTCCACAAGAGGATTACTGCGGCGAAAGAGATGCTCGAGCACCACCTTACAGGGTCGAAGGCCTGCAAGCGCTAGCACTCCAAGCTGCTCGAGCACGCGCGAGGCCCCGGCGAAGGCCGCGGCGCCACGGGCACGCGAGGGCGGGGCGAGCGAGGGCCAGGAGGAGGAGGAGGAGGCGGACGACGAAGACGACGACAACGACGACGAGGGGGAGGGGAACAGCAGAACGACGAGGAAGGACAGCGCATGCAAGCGAAGGCTTGCAGCGCGCGCACGCGCGCTGCACGCGCTCGTAGTTATTCCCGCGCAGCCCCTCACTTCCCCGACATCGCCGGCCCTCCTGCGCGGGAGGGCGCGTTCGCCCATCGATCCATCATCCGAGATGCCCCCCCGTCGCAACGCGTTGCGGCTCGAGCTCAGCGGAACCGCCCATCTCTTCTACGAGGGCAGATATGCTCGGATAGCGGAAGCGCCATTACGACACTGCGGATTTTCCTCCTGGCAGGAGGTCGAGGGCAAACGCGGGCATGCTGCTGACGACCAACGCGCTCACTTACCACCAGGCCGAGTCGCTGCTGGACGACGCCCACGCGGAAGGCCGCCGAGGAGTGTGCGACGCGACCAGCCACCGACGAGCGGGCGAGAAGGGCGCCAGCTAATGGGCAAACGTCGGCGGCAATGCATCCAGGAGGACGCGGAAGCGATTTCTCCGAGGCAGCTTTTGGCCCAGGCCGTACTTCGCGGAGGTCCGCTGCTAGGACAAGAAGCACAGCCGCGAGCAGAAGGAGTGGGTCGCTTTCGGCGCACCGCACGAATACGTTGCCCAACTGGTGACTCACGGCTCGCTTGAGAAACTGGAGGGCACCAGCGGTCTGGATACAGTTGGACAAGAGTACGCGCAACGCTGCCTCTCGGCAACGCAAGTTGATTCGACGGTTCCAGCAGGTCTTTGGGCCGACGGCGCCCCGCGCCAGTGGGGCCGCGACCAGACCGTTGAGTTCGCGCGCCTCAATTTGCCAGGGCTGCCGAAAACGGTGGAGGCGCACAAGCTGCGCATGCCCATCGCTGGGTTATGAAGTCTTCCATGAGCACGAACACTTGGTTTGACATGTTCGAAGTGAGTGCTTGGAGTTTTCGGCCCACGGCTGCAGGCGCACACCTTGCCGCCCGCCGCGACGGCACAGACTGGTTGAAGTCTGACTATCACAGAGCCAAGAAGGCAGGCTCACATTTAGGCGACAGGACTGCGCTGGCGCAGATGCGCGCAGATTGGGCGCGCTGGAAACAAGTGCTCGGGCCCCCGCAACTCAACGAGAAGGCGGGCTGTTGCTGGAGGTGCCGCGCGTCGCCGCAGCAGGCCCCTCGTCCGCTTCCGCCTCGCCCTCCCTCTCGCCGCCCTTCTCGCCCCGCTCTTCGCCACGCGCCCCCCGCCCCCTGCTCCCGCGCGGGTCGCCAGGCCAGAGCACATCTGCAGCGCGGCGCCGCGGCGGAGCAACAGGCGCACGAAGACGCAGCTGATCCAACACTTAATGGAACATGATGTCACGAGTTCGCCGACGATGTCAATCCCATGGGTCGATCAACCGGTCCGGAGAATCAATGGTCTACGCGCAGTTTATTTGGGCGCGGCTGCAGATTGGTCGGGGCAGATGTCTCCCAGATTAATTCAATTAAAAAATACTGGCCCTACGCACAACGAGCAATGCAAATATTCGTGGGATCGCCTGAGTACTTGGCACGAGCGGAACCCAGAGGCGGATCGCATTCACTCCTCGACAATGAAGACCAGAAAGCACATGGAGACAATACGCCTCTCAGGGCAGGCTGCTGTTGTCAGACACATGACACCGTTTGGGAAAGCGCTCGCCGACGAGCTATGCGACCCCATGTCACGGGGGAGGCCGCGATGAAAAATGCGATGTGTCATGTGTCTCAGTCCTATAGTTGCTCGAGAACTGGTAGCTTGAAAGGAGACATTCTGAATGAGCAATCGACCAAGTGCAGCCCGCAATGCGCCGCGCTGCGCGGCATGCGCCCGAACGTGTTTGAAATGAGACCGAAGATCCATCAAGTGCCCGAGATAGGCCTCGCAGCCCTACAGGGGCATCAGCCCGAGACTTGCTGGACTTACAGAGACGAGGATTTCGGAGGCACGGGCGCCCACTTCGCCAAGCGTCGTGGCAGCGTGCTCACGCCTAAGGGGTTCAGCGTCGCATTGATGTCCAGATTTTTCTCGCAGCCTTTTCGCGAAGATCTTGCGATGGCATGGGCATTGCTCCTCGGCCAGATCCAAAACAAAGGTCGCCCCCCCCCCTCCCCCTCCTGCGCAGGAGGTGGACCCGCGTCGGGGTTCCCCTCCCCCGTCCTCCTCGCCCCCCCTCGCCTTCACATGTCCAGTCGTCTTGCTCATCCATTTGTATTTTTGCAGCAGCCTTTTTTGGCTTCAAACCTTCCTGCGAGCTGCCCGACTCGAATCCAGGAGTTCACCATAACAGTTGCCATGGCAGCCTGGGACAGGCGGTGCTCGACGCGCGGCGCCCTCGGCGCTGCGAACGACGCCGCGGCCTGGCGATACGCGCAGCAGCTCGACGGTAGCTGGCGGTTTCCCCGCTGCCAGGTATGCGTCCAGAATTGCCGCCTCGGCCTCAACAACAAGGTTCTGGAGCACGACGGGCCGCCGGTCGGGAAGCTGGTCGACGAGCGACTGGTGATCTTGGCGGAGGCGCGCTTGGCCCAGAACAGCAACAGGGACGCGCAGGCGAACCAGCGGCGACGCCTTCACTGAGTGAGCGACGCCTTCGCTGAGTGAATCCGCGCGCCGCCTGCGCGCCCAGAACATCGGGAGCCGCGCCGCCCTTTTGCGCCCTATGAGAAAACGAAGAAACGAGAGGGGGCGACGTCTCCTGTCTAGGAGGCGCCGCGGTGAACAGGAGGAGGAGGAGGAGGAGGAGGAGGAGGAGGAGGAGGGAGGGGGGAAAATGCGGAGGAGGAGGAGGAGGGTGAGGGAGGATGCAATCAACAGAAAATCAACATAGAAACCGCATAGAATCACCATAGAATCGTATAGAAACCGCATAGGCTCAACATAGAATTGGCATAAAATCAACATAGAATTAACATCGCCAGCGATAGAATCAACATAGAAACCGCAGGAGAGCTCTGTTCTTACTCAAGGCTGACAGCTAATTAGAGCTACCAGCCCTGTCAGCCTTCCTTCATTGGCGCTGACAGCTAATTAGAGCTGATGGGACCCTCAAGGGGCCACCCACCCAGCAAAAAACGCGCCAGCACCCCCCACCACCCCTGACACCGCCAGCATCCTGGAGCCTCTGGGCACAGGCTCTTAGAGGCCACCCACCCAGCAAAAACCGCGCCGGCACCCCCAACGCCAGCCTCCTGGAGCCTCCGGGAACAAACTCTTAGGGGCCACCCACCCAGCAAAAACCGCGCCGGCACCCCCCCACCACCCCAGACACCGCCAGCCTTCTGAGGGCCTCTGGGCACAGGTTCTTAGGGGCCACCCACCCAGCAAAAACCGCGCCAGCACCCCCCCACCACCCCTGACACCGCTAGCCTCCTGGAGCCTCTGGGCACAGGCTCTTAGAGGCCACCCACCCAGCAAAAACCGCGCCGGCACCCCAACGCCAGCCTCCTGGAGCCTCCGGGAACAAACTCTTAGGGGCCACCCACCCAGCAAAAACCGCGCCGGCACCCCCCCACCACCCCAGACACCGCCAGCCTTCTGAGGGCCTCTGGGCACAGGTTCTCAGGGGCCACCCACCCAGCAAAAACCGCGCTGGCACCCCCCCACCACCCCTGACACCGCCAGCCTCCTGGACCTCTGGCACTTAGGGGCCACCCACCCAGCAAAAACCGCGCCGGCACCCCCACCACCCCTGACACCGCCAGCCTCCTGGAGCCTCTGGGCACAGGTTCTCGGGCCACCCACCCAGCAAAACCGCGCCGGCACCCCCACCACCCCTGACACCGCCAGCTTCCTGCATCCTCTGGGCACAGGTTCTTACGGGCCACCCACCCAGCAAAACCGCGCCGGCACCCCCCCACCACCCCTGACACCGCCAGCCTCCTGCACAGGTTCTTAGGGCCCACCCACCCAGCAAAAACCGCGCCGGCACATCCCCACCACACCTGACACCGCCAGCCTCCTGGAGCCTCTGTGCACAGGTTCGTAGGGGCCACGTTCCCAACAAAAACCGCGCTTGCACGAGACACCCAACAGGCCTAAAAGGCTGCAAGAAACCCCCAAGAGACCCAACAGCGACCCGGCTCCAAAACTGCCCCCAAAAGAAATCCGAGATACACCAAAGAATCTGGAGACCAATCTGAACCCTTCCTGCCGTGCTCGGAAAAGTACCCCGACAACAAACGAATCTAACATTCGTCGCTCAATTGGGGTCGGCGGCAGAGGCGGCAGACTTTAGATACATACATACCTACCTACCTACCTACCTACCTACCTACCTACCTACATACATACATACATACATACATGCATACATACATACATATACATATATACAAACATACATGCATGCATGCATGCATACAGACAGACAGGCAGACAGGCAGACAGGCATAGATAAATACATACATAAATAAAAGAATAAAATGCATGTCTATATATATATACATATATATATATGTGTGCATGCATGCATGCATGCATACATGCATACACACATGCATACATACATACATACATACATGCATGCATGCATGCATACATACATACATACATACATACATACATACATACATACATACATACATACATACATACATACATACATGCATAATACATACATACATACATACATACATACATACATACATACATACATACATACATACATACATACATACATGCATGCATGCATGCATGCATGCATGCATGCATGCATGCAAACATACATACATACATACATACATACATACATACATACATACATACATACATACATACATACATACACACACATACATACATACATACATACATACATACATACATACATACATACATACATACATACATACATACATACATACATACATACATACATACATGCATACACTATCGAGGGGGCACGCCTGCCTTAAACCTACACGATGGCGCAGGGGGGACGGGGGACTGCCGCACCCGCCCCACGGGACACGAAGACAGCCAGCTTCCAGCCTCGAGGAGGAGCTGACGCTGCGAGCGCTCTAAGAGAAGGAGCAGAAGGGGGAGGAGGAGGGAAGACGGGGGGAAGGGGGAGAGGAGGATTTGGACGCCCGAAATGAGCACAGAAAGATAGGTACAATGCCCAACAACAAATGTTGTCCAAAACCAACAGCGGCCGCTGTTGGGTAGACAGCCTTCTGTTTCCAATTGACCACGTCCGCGGCGGCACCGACAGCGAGTCCGGTGCAAAGTGAACATTATCTGCTGTCGGCCTTCGTCACATGTTTCCCGTACCCAGCTCGGCCGTCCCGAGAGGAGGAGGAAGGGGGGCGAAGGAGGAGACGGAGGAGGAGGAAGAGGGGGAGGAGGAGGAAGAAGGGAGGAGGGAGGAAGGAAAAGGAGGAGGAGAAGGAAAAGGGGGAGGAGGAGGGCCCTGACTCCACCGACCCGCGCGAGGAGCGCGCCAGAGCGGCCCACCCAGGGTTGGCCGCCGAGGATGCGGCACGCGGCGAGCAGCTGCGGCACCCGCCAGGGCCCACAACGCCCCTGCTGACACCCTTCGCGAGCAGCTGCGGCACCCTCCTCCTCCTCCTCCTCCTCCTCCTCCTCCTCCTCCTCCTCCTCCTCCTCCTCCTCCTCCTCCTCCTCCTCCTCCTCCTCCTCCTCCCCCTCCTCCTCCTCCCCCTCCTCCTCCTCCTCCTCCTCCTCCCCCGCCCCTGCATCGGCGAGGCCGCCAGGCAACTGGTCCTGGACAGGCTGGACCGCCGGGACGGCGAGGCCGGCGCCGACGCGGAGGCGGCGGCGCTCTGGCAGGAGCTCTCGGCCACCACGGGTGGCCGAGCAGATCCTGGCTTCCCACCGGCCAACGGCCCCGCCAGGTCGGCGCTAAGGCGCTGTGGCGGTCGCGGCTTCGGCCGTGGTGGGCCAGGTGGCGGCGGCGGTGGCGGTGGCGGGAGGGAGGGCTGAGGCCGGCGGCGCAAGCTCCCAGCAAGGAGGAGGACGAGGAGGCTGAGGTGAAGGAGGTGGAGGAGGTGGAGGAGGTGGAGGAGGAGGAAAGGGAGGTGGAGGAGGAGGTGGAGGAGGAAGAGGAGGAGGCGCAAGAACGAGAGGAGGCCCAGGGGCAGAGGAGGCGTCGAGGGCGCCGTACAAGACGAGCCAGCTTCAGCAGCAGGCGCCGCGCCGCCACAGAGGCACCCGGACGAGGCGGTGGAGGTGGAAAAAGGCCATCTTGAGGACAGGGCGGAGACGGAATCACGACGCGGAGGCCGAGGCACCGGGAGGAGGAGGTGGAGGAAGAGGAAGCGATGTGGAGCCGACAGTGAAGGGGGCCGCTGCCTCGCCGGCGCTACGACGACGCGACGACCGCCCCCCGTCCCCTGCCCTCCTCCCTCCTTTCCGCCCCCCTGTTTCCTCCTCCTCCTCCCCGGCCCCCCTTCCAGGCCGCCCGCGTTTTGCGTTCCTTATTGTTCTGGCAATTCCATTCCCCCCCGGGCCTGGATCAGGGGCCGTTGCCCGCAGGCCGCGGGGGTGCACAGTGCTGATGCTGAACCGCGCACCCACACGCCTGACCCTGGTGGCCACCGATCCTAAACAGGGATGGGTGTCGGGGTCGCGGTTGAAGCACGGAGGAGGCGGAGGAGGAGGAGGAGGAGGAGGAGGAAGAGGAGGAGCAGGAGGAGGAGGAGGAGGAGGACCGAGGAGGAGGAGGAGGAGGAGGAGGAGGAGGAGGAGGAGGGAGGAGGGCCGGAGGAGGAGGAGGAGGAGGGACCGAGGAGAAGGAGGAGAGGAGGGAGAGGAGGAGGAGGAGGAGGAGGAGGAGGAGGGAGAGGAGGAGAGGGGGAAGAGGAGGAGGAGGAGGGGAGGAGGGAGGGGAGGAAGAGGGGAGGGGGGGAGGAGGAGGAGGAAGGGGAATGGGGGCGAATGGGCCACGTGCGACGGCCGCCCCTGGCAGCACCCCGGCGGGCGGCGGCCTGGGGCGTCGCCGGCATCAGCATCACCATGCCCGGCGGGCAGGCGCCCACGGGCCACGGCCCCTGGGGAGGGTCGGGGGCGTCCAAAACGGGGCTTCGCAAAAGGGCCCGAGCTGAGCAACCGTCGTGATTTTCGATTTGCCGTCGGTGTCCCTCGTCGTCTGCCCTTCGAAGCGGAGTCCAAACGAAACTGGCCCACGAGATCGCCAAAACACCGCTCAGCTCGAGAACCCGGCGCGCAAGCCGCGGCCAGGGGCACGCGCGCGGCCCCGGGGACGGGGGGGCGAGGGGCGCGCACGGGAAAAAAACGAGGGCCACCAAACGGGGTGGGATTTCTCATGGCCCTGGCCATGAGATGCGAGGAGCCGAGAGAAAGGACAGACCGGACCGACAGACGGAAAGACGGGGGGGCGGAGTGGGGGGGCAAGCCGGGGGGGCGAGAGGGAGGGAGAGCGCGCAACGAACAAGGGCCAGGAAGCGCAGGGGCAAGGGGAAGCCACAGGGAGGGAGAGGGGGAGGGGAGAGGAGGGGAGCCGAGAGAGGAGCCGAGGGCTGGGGCCAAGGTAAGAGAGGCGGCGGACCGAGAGAGGCGCGCCCATGCGTCAGCGCATCAAATAAGTGGTCGGTTTCCTTCACGACGGAGGGAAAATCACGCCGAAAAGCCAGGCGAGGGATGAGGAGGAAGGGGAGGAGGAAGCGGGGGCGAAGGAGAACAAGCAAGACACCCTCACAGTCACTGGGCGCCAACCAACTCTTGACGCCCCGCCCGCAGCAGAGTCGCCGCGCGGCTGCGTTGGTCAGCGCAGACGCCGACTTCCTGAGGGATCCTGGCCAGCAAAGAGCGCGCGTTCGCACGCATCTAAGTTATGCTAAGGACTGATAAGGAAGTGCTGACATCGCCCACCGCCTCGCTGCGGCGTGCTGCGCAGGAATGATTCAAGCTCTGGAACACGTCTTGCGCCGTCGAGCCCCAGCCGCGGAAGGACCCCACGACCATGGGGACCAGGCAGATGCCTAGCTGCTCACAGCGTGCACCAGTGCCCTCGCCCCCAAGCTTCGCGCCCTCGCACGACGTCGCAGCGCTCAGCTGTCTGGCGGCGGCCCCTTGCACTGCGGACTGCCCGCGGGGCGACGTCACGGCGAAGTCGAGGGACAGGGGTGGACCGAGCGGCCATGTCAAAAAATTGATGTCGCCCGGCCTCCGGCGCGGATCATCCAGCAGCAGCCCCCTCTCCTCCTGCGCGGCGCGGAGGCCAGCAGCACGCGCGAAGGAGCGGGCCAGATCACGCAGCGCATCGCGCACCTTGACCGCGTCGCCACCCGCCACGCAGCTGAGCGAACGCGGGCACTGCGCATCCAACGCCCAGGTCGCACTTCGGGCACCAGTCGCACAAGCTAGAAGCCTGGTACCCCAACCACAAGCGCCCGGCTTCAACGCACTCGCAGCGCAACATTCGCTGTCCGAGGGCGCTGCACGGTTGGGCCTCTAGCCGCGCACTCGCGCGGGGCGCGCTCGTCGCGAGGGGCCCCGCCTCGCGGGCGCCCGGGCTTGCGGCGATCGGCTGGCCCAAGAGAACCTCGCCCATTTTGATCGACAAAGCTCGCTAGCCACGCAAGGAACCATCAGCAATCATATTCTCGCCAGCGCTGCGCAAATTGGCCGCTGCAGCCTGGGCGCCGCCATCGCTGGCCCCCCAAAGAGAAGGCGGCATCAATCCGACTACGCGGGGCCCTCGCCGCCGAGCGAACAGCAAGGTAAACCGCAGCGCCGCGTGAATTTCCGAGCCGAAATCTAAGCCCCCCCCCCCTGCTCAATGGGAGGGGGGCCCGCCGCCGCTGGCCATCGCCCGCCGCCGCGCCACTGCAGATCTGGAACGTCGACCGCGGAGCTCGCTGGCTCTGCGTCAGAGCACCGGTTACCCCATCAGGCCGGGCTGCCCGCACAATACGCATAAGTCTCGAGGCCCCCATGCGTCGAGACAGTAGCTCGCAGGCAACCTGGCCATCCTCCAGCAATCTCACCTCGTCGAACATCGCGGCGAGCTTCTGCGCTCTCTTCACGCCCGCGAACTCCGCGCAATGCTCCCGCTCGCCGATTGGAACGCCGAACAAATTGAAACAACCGTCTGCTTTCCTTTGGACACTCTCGGGGAACTCGGTCAGGTCGCATTCTGCGTCGCGCCCGGCCGTGGGAATGATCTGGCGCTTATCCAACTTCAACTCGAAGACCAAACTTGCCGCCGTCTGCTGGATCGGCTGCCGGGCCCGCAAGGTCACGCAGAAGTCATCGAGGTACCCGAGCGCGCCGCCCGAGGCAGGGTCGCTCTTCAGCTCCCGCAACAGAGGGCGAACAGCCAACGACAACGGGAGCGATCAAAGAGCCTCGCCCTTCTGGGCCCCCCTGGTGGACTCCAGCACGCGGCTGCCAAACGGCGGGCCCGAAAGGCTGGCGCAGCACCGCCCGACGCAGACCCCGGACAAGGCACGCGCGCCCCGACCTCGCGCAAAACGGCAGACCGCTGCACCGCATCGAACGCATTCCAGAAGCCAATCAAGAGCACGGCTTCGTTCGGAGAGGATCAGCGACGATTAACGCGCCGCTGATTTGCGCGAATACAAGTTTCCGCCCCCAGACGGCGAGCCACGCCAACTTGCAAAGGCCCAACCAGGCGCCAAGCTTCGGCCACGGCGCCCGCGCGCAAATCTACGCCGGCAAGTCGGCGGAGGACCCCCCCACCGCGATCGGCCGAATGTCGCTGTCATCCCCGGGCAACGCTGTCAACGAAGCCCAAGAAAACGTCACGCCCCTGGCCGGCACAGGAGGAGAATTAACACGCGTCTCCGCCCAACTCTGCGCGGCCCAGCGCCGTCGCCCACCCTGCTGCCGCGCGAGCTCGAGCGCCAGCTGTGCGCCGCGGAGCTCGTCGAGGCGCCGTCGCCGCGCGCGGTCGAGGGCGGCGCGCGCGCCACGCCCAGCACGGCCGCCGCCAGACATCCAGGCGTCGCGGCCGGCGAACCACATGGCCGACCCCCTGGGCGGTTGACTCACGCCGACGGGGCTGTTCTGCTGGAACAAAGCTGAATCCTGGGGCGGGCGAGGCACTGGCGGCGACGCAGCTGCCAGCGCGGACTGCGACGGCCACGCAGAGCTCGATCCACGCGGCGCGCTCACGCCGAGGGCCGAGACTGAAGGCGCGCAAGCACAGCTCGGCACTGCGCGTCGACGGAGACTGGAGCGGGGCAGCGGCGACTCGAGCGTTGCGGTCGCCTACCCAGTCGCGCCCCTGGGTTGGCCCCTGCGGCGGCGCGCCGCCCACGCGGGAGTGGCCCCGCTGAGGCTGCTGAAGCTGCCGGCGTTGCTGGCGCCCCCGAAGCCGGCGCGGCCGGCGGCGCCTCCCCCGCCGCTGCCCGGCGGCCCGGCGACGCAGTCACCAGGGCCGCCGGCGCTGCAGAGGCTTGCGCACGGCCCGCGAGGTCGGCCATCCCCCCGCGCAACTGGTCGCCATAATTCGGCCCCGCGCGGCGGGGGCGAGGACGACGGCGACGCCCCCACCCAGATCGACCAATGCCCGCAGCCAACTGATTGCCGCGAGCCGCCCGACGAAGAAGTCGGAGCAACCGCCGGCGCAAATAGCCGCGGCACGGGCGCCGCCAGGATTGGCTGTCCGCCGACACAAGGGCCAACGCTCAGCAGTGGATCGCCATGCCCGGCGCCCCCGGCCACGGGCCGAGGAGCCCTGGGCGCGCCCCCTGCCATCCAGACCGCGCGCCCCCCCAGCGCGGCCTGCCTTCCAGTCGGCCCTGGCGGCCCTGGCTGCCCCTGGGGCAAGCGGCGAGGACGAGGCGGCGCCGGGGCCCAGTCGCCGAGGGAAAGAGCGCGCCCTGTCGGCGGCGCCGGGTGCCATCGCACACAAGGCGACCCTCGGGGTCGCACTCGCAGCATTTGAAACGCACCCCGCCAGGGAACACGGGGTTGACTCGGGGGCCCGACCCCGCGCCCGAGGTCCTGAGCCCTCCTCCCCCCACGCCTCTGCTCCCCCCGAAGCCCGCGAAGTCCTCCCGGGGGCTCTTCTCGGACAGGGCGGCTAGGAAAGCGCGGCATTGTTGTTCATGTGCTTTTGCCCTTCCGTTCGATGGCCCCTCGAACGCGGCGCGCGGGGTCGCAGCCGTCGAAGCTGCGCCAGCGCGTTCTTTGGCGCGCTCGCAAGCCCAGAAGAGGCACGCGCCACGCTGCCCCACGGGAATGCCGCGCAACTCGGGATCGTCGGCGGCAATCTCCTCGCCAAACGGGTCGTCGTCGTCGGCGCCCGAGTCGATCCCCGCCGCCGGGCGCGCCCCCCGCGCCGGAATTGCCGCGCAAGGGGCAGAGCCTCCAGACACGGCCTCGACCGGCACGGGCGGGCTCGGCGACGATCCCAGCGAGGTAGGAGCCACGCCGCCCCAGCTGTGCCCCCGCGCGGGCGCGCCCGCGAGGAACGCGCGCCGTTGGGCAGAGTGGGCCGCCGAGGCGCGGCGGCTTGGCGACCCCTATCACGCGCCCAAAATGTCTCCGCCAGCCCGTCGCACGGGCGAGCCGCCGCGCGCGCGGGGGGCAGGCCGCGCGGCAGCGCTGCGGGAGCATAGCGAATTCAATGCTCGACGCGCCAACGGCGCGCAGCGGGGGGGGGGCCCGACCCCCTCGCAGTCGATCATGAGTTGACCATCTTACTGCGTTGGGTTGCTGAGGATGACGAACATCGCGAGGAGATTGTCGAAGCGCCCCCGCGGCAGTCGGTCGATACTCATCCGAGCCGACACTGCCGGTGCGCGCCCCTCCGCCCAGCTGGCCCCATCGGCCGGCCAAGCTGCGCGCGAGGATGGTCATCGGCGGCGCTGGGGGGCCGCAGATCAGGACAGCCGGCGGCCATTCGCCCACGCACTCGCGCGCCACGCTGGCAACGCGCGACGAGGCGATGGCCGCCTGGCGAAACTCGTCGAGGTCCATGTGCGCCGCTGACCAGATCATCACCTTGCGCGCCGATTTCTGGAAAGGCACGCGAGCCCAGTGCTCGGGCCCCCAGGCGCGGAGGTGGCGCGCGTTGCCGCTGCCACCACCCACGTGCATGCAGGCGACGCAGCTTGAAATGGCGCACCTGCCGACTCCGATACACGTCCTGGTGGTCCTGGAGGCCGGGGATCCTCAAGCGGCGTTGCGTGACTCGCTGAGCACGCTCGGCCTGGACGTGCTCCTCCTCGTCAGCGCATTGCGCGTCTGCTTCTGTCACGCCACGGTAGCGCCCACGGCACTCGGAGCATCCAACGACACAGTCACGGGGATGCTCTTCGCACGTCGCGCGGTCACTGTACTGAGCACCACCAAAAGCATGATCGTCGAAAGGACTGCGCATCGCGATCCCGCACTCGGGTCTGAGCGCGTAAAACGGAGGGCCGCGCCCCGAGGCGCGGCGCCTCGGAGCGATGGCGCCCCAGTCGCCATGCCCTTCACTGCATTACCTCGGGGGGGGGGGGGGCGAACACAGTTCCAATGCTCCCCAGTGTTCCCCGCTCGGCACCAGCGACAATCGCTGGGTGCCTCTTCTCTGTTCGCTTATGCCAGGGCTCTCGAGACACAGTCCCAAAAAGCTCGGGATCTTGTTCTGACACCGCAAATGCGACTGTTGTATCGAGCGACGAACTGCCGAACACCTGAGGCTATCCCAGCGGGCGACGGCATTGACAGTTTGGGGTCAGCGAGCTGCCTGGGCAGAGTCCGCGCATGCCACGGATGGGTCGCAGAGCGGTCCTTCTAGATTTTGGCGTTGTCCTCGACGGGGTACTGGTTGTTTACGTTCTCGGCCACTGGTCCTGGCGGATGGGCGGATGCCCCGACGGACCCTAGAGTAACGTATCCTGCCATGGTGAGCGGGCAAAAGTGCACGAATACGATGATGTTGAAGGCGGACGTAGAGCGGAATGTAGAACGGCACGTAGAGCGGCACGACGTGATGTTCCTACGGATGGGTTGGTCCAGCCTTGACGTACCCATGAGCGACGTCTCCTGCAAGCGTCCCGATGTAGAGAGACGGAGAATTGAAACCATGTCCATCGAGGCGAGGCGGGACGTGGTGGCAGTGATGTTGGGGCACGGGCGAACCTGTTCCGCTACCAACTAGAATTGGGCATGTTGAAAGTGGAAGATTTATTCCCGAAGCTGTAAAGCAATGTATAGCGTGTGAAGCGGGCGCGGTAACAGATCCTTGATATCCAATGGGGCAGCGGCAAGGACAGGGTGAAAGCAGACAAGGCAGGAGGGCCTACTGTTCGAGCCCTGGGCGCAAGAGGGGCGCCACAGGAACAACCATGGAGGGACCTGAGGAACAGCGAACTTCTTACCAACTCCGGTTGCTTCTTATGTCAGCGCACTGTCGTGAAGAAGAGGAAGAAGAGAAATGAATAGTACGAATTAATAATAATAGTTATGGCAGTAGTACGAATAACCATTTAAATCATCAAGACTACAAGAAAATATAATGATAAGAATAGTAATCAGGAAAGATGGATAGAGGGAGATCTGGGGAGGGAGGAGGAAGCATGATGAGGTAGATTGAAGACCGAAGAGGCACTTGAGAGCCCTGGAGGCCGCAGGTAAAGAGTTTCCTTTGACCGAGCCGGAAAAAAAAAACACGCATAATTACAGCTTTGACGAATTCGACCACCCCCAAACTTTGGAGTCCCGAAACGGTGCAGTGACAAACCGTGCCGTGACCTCGAAATCCCCCAAGACCTCACCGCACGGTCCGTCAACGCACGGTCTTGGGACCCGGGCCCGGAAGCCCCAGTCGCCCGAGACGTCCTCGGAGAACGACCCGAGTCCCAAAACCGTGCGATGACCCCGAATCCCCACCGACTCACCACACGGTGTGGTCACCACACCGTTTGGGGGCCCCCGACAGACATCCGATGTTTCGATTTCTTCGATCCGGGGCCCCCGGTCTCCCGACCCTCTCCCGGGAGCCCGCGTCTGGCCCCGAGACGTTTTTTTGTTGTTGGCGGTCCCTGGGGCCCGGCGAGGGACCCCAGAGACAGAAAACGACGAAAAGCCGCCGCCTTGATTTTTTGACGAGACTGAGTATCGTTTAACCGATCCCCATCCCCAGAGGCATGGCCTGGGCCCCACTGGCCGATTTACCCCCCACGATGGGGATTTAGGTCGTTCCCTTCGGGTTTCGAGGGGTGTATCCCCAACTGGGGTGGTAATTTGGTGGGGGTCTCCAAGGGGATGGGGATGGGGATGGGGATGGGGATTGGTTAAACGATACCGACAGACGTGACAGCCGCGCCTGCACGGCCACCCAGGGCTCGCCGAGGAGGACAGGGGCAGCGGCGGCCGCGGGCTGCGCGGAGCACCCGTCGTGGCACGGGGAGGCGGGCTCCTGAGGCACCGGCACTGCCCCTCGTCCCTTCCCCTCCTCCTCCTCCTCCTGCCCACCGTCCCTTCCCCTCCTCCCTTCCCCTCCTCCTCCTGCCCCTCCTCCTCCTCCTCGCCCCTTCCCCTTCCCTCTCCTGCCCCTTGTCCCTTCCCTCCTCCTCCTCCTGCCCCTCCTCCTCCTCCTCCGCCCCCTCTTCTCCTCCCTCCCCCCTCAAGCGTCTGGACCGAGCGGTGGACAGCCAGTGCCGCGCCACGCCCCGACGCGCCGCCCACCCGCGGGCCGCCACTGGAAGCAGGCGCCGTGCCTGCCCTTCCTCGGCGACCTCCTCAGTCTTAGCCTCGGAGGCCTCGACCAGAGCCCTCCCATCCCATTCCTCCTCCTCCTCCTCCTCCTCCTCCTCCTCCCCTCCTCCTCAATCTCCCCTTTTCCCGTTCCTCCTCCTCTCCTCCTCTTCCCGTTCCTCCTCCTCCTCCTCCTCCTCCTCCTCCTCCTCCTCCTCCTCCTCCTCCTCCTCCTCCTCCTCCTCCCCCTCCTGCACCATGCGCAGCGTAAGCTGCGGGCGTGGGATCCAAGGCTTACACCCCCAGACAACGTCGGAGCAAGAATGGCGAGGCATCATCACCCTCAGCAGCAGACGCGCTTGTCGACGACTCCCCCGCCGAAAGCGTACGTTACGAGGCTCCTAGAAGGTCACTTCCCTCCGCCGATGGATCAGCGTGCGCACCACAGGCAGTTCCCCCGCACGCCTGCGCGCATAGGAACAGATTCTCTTTGTTGGTGCCAGAACTGCAGCCGCCAGTGTCGAGCGCACGGGCATACTTGCCCAGTCCGTTTCCCTCCCCAGGAGGCACAGGGCTCTGGGCCTGTAGCGTTCTCACAGGCTGCCCCTCCGCACCTCGACGTCATTTGCGGCCTGGGCAGTTCACCAAGGCATCCTGGCGCCCTCCCCAGAAGTCCTCAGCAACGGGGTCGCTGCTCCGCATGTGTCCCAATCCTCGGCGGGACGCCCGTCGGAGTCGCAAGAGCCAGAAGTCCAACATGACCCAGCAGGCTCCAGGGCAGATGGGCCTCCAACCGAGAGCGTCCAACAAAGATACTATGGCTTCGGAAGCGGCGGCCACCCGTAAAGCGACACCCAAGGCCACAGCAGGCACGCCGCCAGGGCCGCCGCCGCAGGCTCAGGAGCGACTCGTCGAGATCATCGACCCATCGCCTAGCGGCCAGGGCCCTGCAATTGCGGTTTCTGCCCTCCAGCCCCTTTTCAACCCGCCGTCCCCAGCTCTTCCTCGCAGCACCTAGTTGGGGGCCTAAGATCAAAGAATCAGCATCGGCTTTCATTTTCAAGACTCTCCTGGACTTAGATCCAAAAGATATGCCGTCAGCGCCGCTTTCCTCGATCACCCCGATTAAGTGCAGCAACACTCGACACGGATCCCGCCTCCGTCTGATCCGGAGCAGCTCGAAAAGCACCCTCAAGCCCGCAAGTTGGCAAAGGATGCTCTGATGTTGCACTACCACTCGGCGTTTCTACTTGGCCGCTCTCAAAAACGTTTCTCGGAGATCCGAAAAGAAATTGATATAAAAAAACGCCTTTAGCGAAACGTGGTGTAACGAAAACGACCTCAGGCCCGAACCTGCCGGGCGCAAGCCTGCAAAAAAACGGCCGCGGCGCCCTCTCGAGAATCGAAAACGGACAATTCACGAATCGACGCGTCAGGGTGGGGGGTCCGTAGCCTCTGACTCAGAACCGCCCGGGCTCGAGCCCGCCCCTGGCCAGGTGCGGTGCTCCGGCCCTGGCACGCTGGAGACCGCGGCGGAGCGGCGACGGCGGCAGGCCCGCGCCGCTGCCGGTCGCCGCTTGGCTGCCGCCGCCGCCGGCGCACCGGCCGTCGCGGGCCCGCCGGGGCTCCCTGGCGCCGCTGGCGCGGCTGGCGACGCTGGCGCGACAGGCGCTGCCGCTCGCGGCGGCGCGCTGGCTGCTGCGAGCGCTTCCGGCGCGGCTGGCGCCGCCGCCTCGGCCTTCGCTGCCGACGCCCGGGTTGCTCGCCCCCTCGCCCCCGCGGGCGCCCCGGGCGCTGCCGACGCCCCCGGGCATGTCGGCGCGGCCAGAGTGCGCCGTCCTGCTGGCGCCCCCGGCGCGGCCGGCGCCCCCTCGGCCGCCGCCGCCAGCGCCGCCGACGCCCCCCAGGCGGTCGGCGCGGCCAGCGCGGCGTGGCCGCCCGCTTCGGCGGGCAGCGCGGGCGCCGCCGACGCCTTCGGGAGCGCTGGCGCTGCCCGCGCCATCCTGTGGGCCCCTGCGCCCAGTGCCGCTGGCGCCGCCGACGCTGCCGACGCCGCTGGCGTTGGCGCTGTCGGCGCTGCCGGCGCCCCAGGCGCGGCCGCCGCTGCTGCTGCCCGCGCGGGCCTGTGGTTGGCCGCGGCCAGGCTGGCGCTGGCCGCCGAGTTCGCGGCCGCCGACGTCGCGGCGCACGCCGACGCGCACGTGGACGAGGAAAACGAGGAGGACGCGGGGAAGGACTCGGGGCACGACGCGGAGAAGGCCGTCGCAGCTGGCGGGGAGGACGACGCGTACGACGCTGCTCTGGCGACGCCTAAATCCTCGACAGCGCTGCCGAAAGCATCGACGCCAGCATCCGCGGAACCCCGGCAGCACCATCATGACCAGCCTGGGTACCCTGCGGATTCGACGGCGGAGGGCATCGAGGAGGGCGTCGGGGAGGGCATCGAGGAAGTGAAGGCGGTGTCGGACGTGGTGGACGAGGAGGGGCAGTTCGTCGACACGAAGGCTGATTAGGCGGAAGTGGAGGTGAATCCGGGCAAAAGTCTTCGCCGCGGACGCGGACGATGAGGAGGATGAGGAAGAGGAAGTGGAGGCCCACGGCGACGACAACAAGGGATGCCAGGGCCCGGTCGAGGTTGCCTCGAAGCTGCCCGGGGGCGCGCGCGACATCGAGGAAGGCAGCGGCGTCGGAAACCAGCGGGTCATGCCTGGGCCTTGCACGGGCTAACGGGAGACCTCCACCTCACGCGTGCTCGCCGCATTCAGTCGCGCCCCTGGACCTGGCAGCGATGGCGGCGACACAAAACAGGGGCCCCCCCCTGAGCCTCACCAGGGCCCTAATGGAACCTCCATATCCCCCGTCCTCGCCGCATTCCGCGGCTCCCCTGAACCTGGTAGCAATGGCGGTGTCAGACACCAGCGGGCCGAACCTGGCAGCCATGGCGGAATCAGAAACCAGCGGGCCCCCCCCCGAGCCTCACCAGGGCTCAGAGGAGCATCAATTTCACCCGTGCTTGCAGCGTTATACTACACGTCGGCTTCGAATCTTGCGTCGAATACACATTTCACGTCGTCGTCAAATTCTATTACATTAAAATATTCATTCGACGTCGACTTCAAATTGAAAGTCAAATACCATTCTACGTCGGTTTCAAGCTTTTACATCAAATACTCGTTCCACGTCGGTTTCAGACACTATGTCTACTGCTCATTTGACGTCGGATTCGAATGTTACGTCAAATACACAATCCACGTCACCTGTTACGTTCAATACACAATCCGTCGGCTGTCCAGGGGAGCGTCCGAGGGCGGCAGGGGGGCAACTTAAAAGAATGCCCCAACCCGCGGCCAGCTTTTCCAACCATCCCCCGGGGCGCCGCCGACGCAACGCGACCCTGGTCATTTATTCATCGCCATCCCACACTAGCAACGGTGGCGTCAGAGACCAGCGGGCCGACCTTGGTAGCTTTACACCCATTATCGCGGCATCCCGCTGCGCTCTCAATTGCGACGCGTCGGAGGCTAGCGTCTGTTCACCTGGCAGCGTGCTCAGCGCCACGGAAGGCCCTGGCGGCGTCAGAAACCAGCGGGCCGAACCGGGTGGAGATGGCGGAATCAGAAACCAGCGGGTCTCCCCTGAGCCTCACCGAGCTCAGGGGAACCCCCATGTCACCCGTGCATGCCGCTTTCAGCGGTGCCCCTGGACAGAGCAACGACGGCGGCGCAGGCCCCTCCCACTCCGCCGCAGGCCCCCGAGCGCACGCCCACTGCAGGCGACGCCGCGCCGCTACTTGGGGCACACCTGGTCAGAGCCCCGTCGCCGCGCTGAGGGCCCGCTGCGAAAGGCCGCCACCCAGAGGCGCGCGGGCCAAAGCGTCCGGCAGCGGCAGTCCTCCTGGACCGCGAAGTGGCGCACTGTCTGGCAGACCAGAGCCACCTGTCCAAGGCTGCGATGACACGCTGGCGCCAGAAGGGGCAGGGAAACCTTCACCGCCGGGATCGAGCGCGGACCACGGACGACCAGGTCGACAGAAACCAGAGTGCTCATGGTGACGCCGTACCTGGACAGCCCTCTGGTCGAGGTGGCCCACCCAGTCCACCCTGGAAGCCAGGGGGCCCTTTCCCCCCCCATTGTCGCGACGATCGCACCCGGTGCCGTTACTCGCCCTGAAAAACCCTCGTCGCCGCGGCCAGATAGCGGGGCCCAGCAGCGCAGCCTAGTTTTCTCGCCCATATCCACGCTCCGCGGCGCCACGGAGAGGCAGGATGGAGGAGAGGAGGGAGGCTCGGGGGGCCCCGCCCCCCACGGCCCCCCTCGCCGACGTCGCACCCGTTTGGGCCCGACCGAAGTCAGAACGCCGATTCTCTCGCTGCCACAGCCACATATCGCGGCACCTCCAGCACCCCGGGGGGGAGAGGGGGACCCGGACCGGGACTCGAGTGGCACCGCGCGGGCGACATGGCCCCACGACCCCAGCACCCTGCACGGCGCATGTCGCACGGCTCCTGCGATCGCCCGCCAGGGCGCACCCTGCGCACCAGGAGGAGTGGAGGGGCGAGATGAGGAGGGGGAGCGTGCATCTGCTCTGGCGCCGCGCCCGTTTGGGCCAGGCGCTGGACCAGAGTCCGCGGCGGCCCCGCCACAGCCCCTGGTCTCGACGGCCCTCGGAACCACGGCTTCCAAGGAATCGACTGCCTTGTCTCCAGGACCTCCACGCGGCTCTTCTCTCGCCGGCGAACCCCCCGCGCCGCGCCCTTTATGCCCGACGCGCGGGATCGCTGCGAGCAGCGGGACGGGCGCCAGCAGCACCATCGGGAACAAGACGATGCATCCCCGCAGCGCGACCGCAAGAAGAAGGACATACCCCCGCAGCATCATCGCGAGCAGCACGACGGACCCTAGCAGCTCGACCGCGCGCAGCCCATGACCGAGAGAAGCTAGACGGGCCCCGGCATCGCGACCTCGGGCGGCCAGACGGACGCCGGGCCCAGCCGACGACAGCGACGCCGAGCCCGACGCACCAACCCGACGCCCCACTCGACACCACTGCCGGCGCCCAGCCCTGCACCCCCCCCGCCCTGTCCGCCGCCCCTTCCGACGCCCCCGCCCGCCCCCTGCCCGCCAGTCGGGGCGCTGCGCGGTCTCCGTCCTTGTGGCCGGCCACGACAGCTGCTCGCGCCGACGCCTGGGTCAACCAGACCCGCCGCGCGTCAACCCCCCGCTGGCCCCCGACGCCCCCCGCTGCTCCCCCGCGACGACGGCCGCGGAGGGCCCCCGCCCGGCGGGCAGCTTCAGCGCCAGCCCGCGGGAGGGAACACCTCGGCCTGCACGGCGCAAACTCCTGCCGCTCGTCAAGCAAGCCTGGACCGCTGCGCCAGACGCCCGCGACCAATGGAATTCGCTCACTTCGGACTGAAGGAGAAAGGGCAGGGGGCGGGCGCGCCCCGAGGACGCCCCAACCCCCGCCCTGCTCGACTTCCTCGGCTCGAAGGGGGCCCTCGTGGCCCAGGTCAGGAGAGCGCTGCAAGCCGGCGGCGGAGCTGGGGCGGCCCGGCGTAGGTTTTGAGTTCGGCGCGGCGGTGGCACCCGCGACCCCAGCCGGCAAGATGCCACCTTCCTCCGCCGCTTCCTTCACCAGCATGAGCCAGTGTGAGCCACCCACACGCCGCCGCCCTAGGGGGGCCCGTCCGCGCGGGCCAGCGGACAGCGCGGCCGCCCAACCGCCCAACCGACGAGCCCCCGCCGCCACTCCCACTCGCCCACGCCCTGGCGCGGCGAGCCTCCGGCCTATAGCGTCCTGCCCCCCCGTCGCCCAGGTGCCTCACTGCCCCCGCGCTCGTCGCGGCCGCGGCCTCCCCCCGCCCAATTCGCGGCCCCCTGCCCGTCGCTGCCCGCCCTGCCGGCCGACGCGCCAACCAGGTCCCCTCGCCCCCCTGCTCCCGGCACCGCCTCCCTCCTTCACTGTTCCTTGCACCACTTCGGCGCCCCCTCACCCTTCCGCCGCGACTGACCGCCCCCCATGAAGCGCGTGGTCCTTTGGGCTGGGCGCCTCTCCGCGCCTGGCCCGGCACCTCCTTGGCGCCCCCCCCCGCCCCCCCCCCCTTGCGACGCGCGCCCCGCTAGGGGCGCGCATCGCTCACGCGCTGCCCCCTGCGCCACGTCGCCGCTTCACTGCTGCGCCACGCTGCACCGCCCACTGGGCCGCCCAGCGTCGCCACCCGGCCCCCGCACCTTTCGGCGCCCCCCGTCGCAGCCCCCTCGCAACGCACCTCCAAGTTGGAGCGCGCACTCACTGCCACCTGCGCCATATCGGCGCTTCTCTGCTGCACCACGCTGGACCGCCGATTTGGTCGCCCTGCGCTGCCACCCAGCTTCTGCGCCTTTCGGCACCCCCCCCCTTTCCGCGGCAGCCCCGCGCCGCTTCCCCCGCTGCGCCACTGCCCCGCCCCCTCCCCCCCCCCCGCGGGAGCCCGAGCCGCTTCGCCCGCCGCCACCTGCTCCGCCCGTCTCTGCCCCCCGGCAACCTGGCGCGCCCTTGGGCAGTCACCCCGCCACGCCCGTCACTGCCAGCCATGTGGCTGCGTCGCCACCTCCAGCAGCCCCGCGCACCCCCCTCCCGCTGCGTTGCTGTTCCGCCCCGCCGCCCGCGGGCGCCCGGGGCGCTTCGCCCGCCACTCCCTGACCCACCACTCCTGGCCCCCTGGCCACCTGGCGCGCCCTTGGGCGGTCGCGCCGCAATACCCCTGTCACTGCCAGCTGTCTGGCTGCGGTGCTCCTGCCACCGCACGGCTCAGTGCTGCGCCCGCTCCTCGGCGCGCCGCGGTACTTCTGTCGTTCGCGGCGCCCCACTCACTGCGCCCGCCCGCCAACTCCTGCTGTCGGCAGCCGCCCTCCGGCCACCCTTGCCACAGTGGTGCGCCACGGCCGCTCACCGCGCTCTGGCACTGCGCGCCCGGCTGCTGCTGCCCCCCCCCCGGCTGCTCATCGTCGAACTCTTCGACGTCTGAGCGCCCCTTCTTTCTCGGCCGACCCCCCTGCCCGCCGGCCACTTCGCTGGTCAGCGCCCCTTACTAGCTTCTCGCTGGAACGGAGTTTGCCGCCTCGCCGCCGACGGAGAAAGTCAGAGCGGGGGTTCTGCCTACCCTCGGACGCACCCATCTGCGATTGTCAAATCCTGCGTCCATCAGCATCATCTCACACTCCCCGGCGACCAGAGGCAAGACCCCCCGCGAAGTGCAGCCGACAGGCGCTGCCGCCACAGGGCGCCCCACCCAGCCAGCAGCTGCTCCTTCCAGACGGAGGCCCTGGATTGCGGGCATGCTGGAAACCAAGACACTTGCAGCGGGGTTCGGCGGCTTCCACCTCATACCATCTCCCTCGCTGAACCACGGCAGCGCGACGACGTCCACGGTTAGGTCGGGCATGTCCCCCCGCAGGCCCCACGGGCGGATCTTGGACGAATATATTATAGAGAGAGAGTCCAGCAGATTCAGAAATACTTTAAACAAATCGCCCCCTGACTATGTTTGTCTATTTTTGAGTATCCCTCCTGTTGAGGGACATGCCCGATTTGAGCTTACGGCTACGCTTGATGGGCGCACACTGAATAGGTGGCCTTTCCTTCTCATCCCAGCAGCGACAACGCCAGCGCCAGCTGCAGATCTGACGCGAGAACACTAGTAGTCACCTCGTGCTCCTATGGTTTGCACCAAGCACAAGTCTCGGATGTTCAACGTTATTGTCGGGCACGCCCCGCACTCTAAGACCTCCCCACCGTTGCAGGAGTGGTGGAAAATCTCGAAAAGCTCCGATGAGATCTTGTCTCTCGCTCCTACTGTCCGACGCGTGGATGACCATGCGGCAATGGGACTTCCATCTTCGCAACACAATGGCCCCGTCGCGCCAGAGGCACCCAACCTCACGGGGCAACACTTTTCTCCAAAACTCGTTTCCCTCCACATTCCGACTTGCGGCAAGCCCTCCTGGCACGCGGATCTCCCCCCATAAAGCCCCCGCCGATGACTCAAATTAAAAAACGAAAGACTATGCGGCACTCAACTTAAGTGGACAGGGAAGTCCCAGTGGCGCTTTCGATACGAGACCACGCTGCTCCCATTGTCAGATGTAAGCTCATAACAGCGGATTGTAGCTACCCCCCATACCTTTCCCAGACACTCTCGCATGATCCCCTCGCGCGCCGTGACCAGGAAGCTAGGGCTTGCTTCATGGAGATGTTTGCTCCCAGTGCTGCGTCTCTTCCATTTGCCATCCTCGCCTCGGATCATGCACTCCTGCAGTGCCCATTCGCCCGCGACGCCGCCATCGCATGCGCTTTACTCACGTAAACCACTGCCAAAGGACGCTCTCCCCAAAACAGCCGAGCATAGGCTGCCTCGCTATCATTCATGGATCAGCGGGTAGAAGCGCTTGAGACCACCCGCCAGAGCGCAGCGCATAGCTGGCGAGGCTAAGATCGCACTGGCCATGCTGGACTGGTGTCATGCATCAAAATACGGCGGGCAACTTCGCCCCTCGGGCGCAGCGCAGTGTCGGGCCACATGGGGGACCACTGGCCTGGATGAGAGCCTCATCCAGAGTGGTGCCAGGTTCAAACGACACATAGCGACGGCTCGGCCGTTCGCGCGCCACTGGGGCCGGATTCTCTTCACTGCCACCAAGGGGCAGCAGCGTCGGGCCAAGACGCCCGGCAGCATGCACAACTCAACGGGGCCCTTGCCTGACAAAGGCCGATCCGAGCATGATCAAAGAAGAGGCTTCGAGCAACCCCCCCCACCCCACCATGTCAAAGCCGATGTTATCAGCCTCGAACGAATCCCTATCCCTGGAGATTGACACGCCAAAAGGCGAGGACAATCTTAGGGATTCGCCCTCAAAAATAAGGGAATCCCTGAGATTCGCATCGTGACGAGGAGGTGCCCAGCACAGGGATAGGGATCTGTTCCAGGCCGGTAGCGATGGGACTCCCGACTTCGGGCCCCGCGAAGGTCAACAGTAAGCGGCTGCGCCATCTCCAGCGCATGGCATTCGGCGCGGATCCCCCGCGAGGGACGGCCGCTCTGCACGACCACTCCATCTCCAACATCCGAGAACTTCTAAGCGTGAACTCTCCACATCTCATCTCGGGGATCTTCTGACCCAGGTCAGACCAGACCTGACTACCTACCAGACCACCCCAACCCAACCCGAAGACCCAAATTTCGGGTTGGGGGGGGTATGGGTTCCATACGTGTTTTCTCACTGTTCCCCGACCCCCCCCCACTGGAAATGGAAGGCAAACGGAGGCCTTCGGGTTGGGTTGGGGTGGTTTGGTAGGTGGTGACAGACCCGGGTCAGCAAGAAACCAGAAACTGCAATGCAAGAAACAAAAAAAAAAAAAAAAAAAAAACTGCCACGCAGGTCCTCGCAAACCCGGGTCAGCCAATGTGTGCGGCCGCCTCGCGGCCACGAACGGCTCGCTAACCCGGGTCAGCCAGAGGGGGTCTTCGCAGGATCCTGCAGGACCTGATGCCCTGGCTGACCCTCTTTTGCGTTGACCCCCGTCTCAAGGCTCCCGACCATCATTGTTTCACTTCGCTCCGGCAGAGGCCCAGCGATCTTATGCCAAAGCCCCCTCCTAAGCAGCCAGCGTCGACGACATGCCAGGGCAATTCGTTGGAGTTCATGCACAAGTCCTTTCTCGAGCGCATTTTCTGGTTCAAGTCATGGCGCGTCTGCGCCCTGAGGATAGCTTGGAAGGAAGGCACAAGTTTTGATATGTATGCATATAAAACATAAAGACTAGAACAACCCATCGCTGATAAATGTAAACGTAAAACACATGGAACGAAACAAAATAGCAAGGGGAACACATTCTTAGACATATCGAAGGTCCAAAGACGTTACACGTAACAACTGTACAACCGCAAACCAACCGAACCGACAACGAAACCTGACCGAATCCGACAGACGGCAGGCGGCCTGAACAGGCGTAGCGACGCAGCAACGACGCTACATGCGACCGAACCGAGATGACCGAGCGCCACCGACTGCGACGCGGCTCATCCGACCGAGCCGCGGGCCATCGGAGCCGGCCCTGCGCGGAACTAGCTGAGCATCGATTGAAAACGATTGCAAACTATTGAAGGGGCCCTGGGTCACATAAATAAACACGCACAAATAAAAGTACACCCCATATTTTCATATATCTTCCGGGTTCCTGTCATCCCCCCCACTTCCCATATTTCCCATATTTTCCTGGGGATCGACGACTCGCTGGGTCGGTGTGTTTTTTCCCTCCTGAACTATACCCGACCCCCTCGCAGCTCGGACCTCGCGTGCGCGAGGCCGGGGAGCGAGCGGAGCCCGGCAGCGAGGCGGCGACGGAGCGGGCACGGAGGAGGCCCACGCCAGCGCGCCAAAACGCCACGGGAGCTGGGCGGCGCGGCGCGGAGACGGCGGAGAGACGGAGGGCCCGGGCAGCGCAGGGAGGGCCAGGCTCCTCCTCCTCCTCCTCCTCCTCCTCCTCCTCCTCTCCTCCTCCTCCTCCTCCTCCTCCTCCTCCTCCTCCTCCTCCTCCTCCTCCTCCTCCTCCTCCTCCTCCTCCTCCTCCTAGGGAGCGGGTCTGGAGGACGAGGGGCAGAAGCAGGGAGAAATTGAGGAAGCCGTTCGGGCGCACGTGTGCTGCGACTCGGTGGGACGAGGGGGGATGCGAGGGGGGGAGAGTGAGGATGACGGCGGCGACGAGGACAGGACACGAAGCAAGGAGTGCGGAGGATTGGGCAAAAGAGGAGGACAAAGATGAGTAGGATCAAGACGAGGACGACATGGATGATTTTACAAATCGGGCACAAAGGCGGCGCAATCGAGGCATCCACGAACAGACTCACACGCAGTCTTCTGAGCCGTGACGCTACGACGGCGATGGCTCTCTCGAAAACAAATGCTTGCAGACGTTTCTAAGGGAAACGTACGTCGCCGAGCAAGCTTCACACCCATGATAAAGCGAGTGGGCTCTCTCGGTATGGAGTGCCCACAGCAGCACTCCGCCACCGCCACCACACTCTGGTTGGGGGCGCCATGGGCCCGTGCCGGTTGCGGCGCCAGGGGCCCACGGGCGGACAGTCGACGGACATTACTCCACCAGCGAATCAGGCATCGGGCTTCCTCCTGCAGCACAGGCAGAGGAACAGACACCTGCATGAACAGAGACTTTGGGATGGGAGGGCCAGGAGCGGTGCCGGGAGCGGCCAAGAGGGGGGTGTCCAAGAGGGGGGGTGCAAATCATGACCGGCGGCATGTGCGCGGCCCAGCGGGGGGGCCAGGGACGTAATGAAGTAAGAAGGGGCGCCACGAAGTCTGGGGAGATATCATGGCCCCCCCATGATATCCACCCCCCCTACTCATCACCCCCCTCTTTTCTGCCCCCGAATGAACAGAGACTTTGGGATGGGAGGGCCAGGAGCGGTGCTGGACCCCTTCCCCTGGCGCGCGGAGGGAGCCGGGAGCGGTGCCGGAGGCCGCCACGGGGGGGGGGGATCCTGCGCCGACCCGAGAGAAATCCGCGCTTGCCTCCGAAAGCTTCTTGATGGGCCTTTTTTCCACCACCACCACCACAAGTTGGAGGGGGAGGGGGTCCCCCTCCTCCTCCTCCTCCTCCTCCTCCTCCTCCTCCTCCTCCTCCTCCCCCTCCTCCTCCTCCCCCCTCCTCCTCCCCCTCCTCTCCTCCCTCCCTCTCCCCCTCCCCCTCTCCTCCACCTCCTCCTTCCTCTCCTCCTCCTCCCTCCTCCTCCCCTCCTCCTCTTCCTCCTCCTCCTCGTCCTCCGCCTCCTTCCCCCCCAGCTTTCTGGTGGTGGTGGTGGAAAACGGGCCCACCACTTCTGCTTATGCAGATCTTTGATCTTCAGCCAAGTGCTATCAGTGCGCGGCCAACGCTGCCATGGTCTGAGCACGAGGAAGCACCCGCTGGGAAGCATGCGATTCTTGTGAGACGTGCTCGGTCTGCCTTACTCGCGTGGACACGCTCTGGGGAGGGCGGCCCGATCGGACGCCCTCCCGAGGAAAATGGTGCGGGGGCGCGCGCAGCATCCGCCCCAGGCATCCTCGCCTTGTAGAAAATCACGGCGGACGAATCTTGGCAATTTTCATCCTCCGAGGGCCCTCACCAAAGCCCCAAGGCCGGCAGCAGACGATTTGGGATGAGAAGCCGGTCCCGGTGGAAGGAGGGTCCCACCCATGGCTTTTCACGACGTGGCTCCAAAGAGGCATGTATCGCGAGTCGGTTGTTGATCGCAGGGCCTGGTGAGGGCCCTGGGAGGACGAAGATGGCCCAAACTCGTCCGTCGCGACTTCTTCGCGACGCGACGAGGTCAGGGGACGGAAAAGCCCTTCTTTATTCCTGATAACGCCCGTGACTGGCCTCGAGTTGCGATTCGCGCGAGCGCCGCCTGGGAATTCATCAGCCAGTCTCAAACATTCCAAGACGGCACCGGCACGAAGCATGACGTGACCCGCCCCCATCCCCCCTCCCCCGCCTGGTCACGCGCGTGATCGCAAGAGATCAAAAACGGTCTCGAGATGACACAGAGAGCCACACGCAAACGGTGAGCCTTGAAGGCCATGCACGCGACTCTCAACATCTGCGGGGGGCTGGTTGGCGGCGCGCACCGGGGGGTAGGGGGAGGGGGAAGGCTTTTTCGAAGGAGGCTGCTTCTCAAAAGGGACGCCTTACATCCATAGATAAGGTCCGCACCTTCTAAGAAGCAGGGGTGCGTCTAACAAG
Organism: Prorocentrum cordatum; assembly: GCA_963575745.1. NCBI lineage: Eukaryota > Dinophyceae > Prorocentrales > Prorocentraceae > Prorocentrum > Prorocentrum cordatum. Next base: position 143,602 of record CAUYUJ010015807.1, on the reverse strand, counting down.
CCTTCCCCCTCCCCCTACAGCCCTCTGCGCGTGGTCGAGCTGGGGTGGCGTAAAGCGCCACGCACAATCAGCGAGGCTTGAAAGCCCCGCGCGCGACTCTCAACATACGTGGTTCGCACGCGAGCGCTTGAAGGCCGTCCGCGCTGGCGCTTGCGCTTGAAGGCCGTCCGCGCGGCCAACCCGCCGCCTGGCCGCTCTAGGGGCGCGGCCGCTGCCGCCAGCGCAAGGTGCAGGGAGCCTGCGCTGGAGGCCCGGCTCAGTACAGGCAGAGGATGCAGTTCTGCATCGGGACCAGGGAGGGCAAGTGAAGAGCGACGTCCGAGGAAGAGACCGCTGCATAAACATACACTTTCGCTCCGCGCGGCACTGTTGGATCTGCGCTCTGATACCACCTCCATGGCGCGCGAAGCGCGCCACGGTGGGCGGCAGAGGCGCGGCCAGAGGGCCCCAGCGCCGATCCAAGGAATCCGCGCGGATCTCCGAAAGTGTATGGTTGTGCAAATGTGTGTCCCCTTCAAGATGTTCTCCTCGAACCCCTGCACATATGCCGGGGTTACCTCCAACGACTTGCCCGGCACGCCGGCACCGGGCATGTCCTGGTTGTGGAACCTCTGGTAGAAGGCCTCTGCAGCCGAGGACTCCCTGAAGTTCACGAAGGCGATGGACCTGTTGTTCGCCCTCTTCTTGGCATCCAGAGGTACGTAAATCATGTCGCAGGAGTCCTTGAAACCATGGTCGTTGAGAACGCGGGCCAACTCCTTCGACGAGAGCGCCAGATCAAGGTTCTTGAGCCTCACGGTGGTGACGCCGCTCAGGCCACCACCTGGGAGGACACAAACAATACACCTGCTACGCCGAATCTGGCCACGCCTACGGTGGGTCAAAGATCGGTGTATGCGCGTCCTGGCTTGGCCACGAATCCCACCAGTCCTTTGAGCGACAGGTGGTCTAACGAGGGTCTCTTTCCTCTTCCACACCCCCTCTTCCCTTCGGGGAGAGAGACCCTCCCCCTCCCCTCCCTGAAATTTTTTGGAAGGGATCGCGAGGTGTCGGAAGCTCTTTTTTTCGGCCGCTGGGACGGCCATTTTCTGCCACCCCTCGCAAATCGAGCACCCCCCCCCTATTTTGACCGACCGCCTCCAAGATGGCCCCAAAAGGCCCTCCAGGGCTCCCAAGAAGGCCCTAAGAGCAGAAGACCCAAGAGGCCTCCAAAAAGAACCCGAAAGGCCCCCAAGAGGCCACCGAGCAACCACAGAGATCCCAAGATTACCTCCAAGATGGCTCTGATAGCCCAAGCTGGCTCAAGATGGCTCCCAAGATGCTCCAAGTGACCCCAAGACCGCTCCAAGACGGCTCGAGATGGCCACGGAGCCTCCCAAGCCTCCCTCAATATTTGACGACAACGACTACGACTGCGACTACTTTCACTACTGCTACTTCTTCTACGACTCTACCACTACTACTAAAAAATAAT
>CAUYUJ010015807.1:86239-142028 GCA_963575745.1 Prorocentrum cordatum | reverse complement strand
TACTACGACGACTACTACTACTACTACTACTACTACTACTACTATTACTACTACTACTACTACTACTACTACTACTACTACTACTACTACTACTACTACTACTATATCACTATTACTGCGCCTAATACTAATGCGCTATTACACAAAGATTACGAATACCACTAAGAATCAGCAGAATGATTGAATCATATATCCCTGCGACGATCAATGCTAGGGCTACGACGAACAGGATCGAGGGAAGAGCATGGATTCACATAACAATACTATTGAAGAGCATGCACGAAATATCTCTCTCATGCAGGGTAGCCCAGGGGATGGTTTCCCGACGATAAATCGCCCCCCGACAATGACCAGCATGGTCAAGAATAGACGGAAAATGATTCGGCCGCCGACCACCGTGCCTAATCGCCAAGCCAGAGCTTTGGGGGGGGCAGCATTCAAGACCCTCTGCGGCTAACGGGCCCCAGGCGCAGACATCACAGAAAAACGCGCGAAGCGCGCGAAGATGGATAGAGAGGGGACGAAAACGAGGACCATGACCAAGCCTGAGCGCGGAAGCATAGGTGTCGATCTTGGTCCCCGTTCATCTTGATCAGAACCGCTTCGTGGGTTGTTCTCACGAGTTGGTCATGGCCGGCATGGACCATCACCAAGGTCGGTGCCGACAATATCCCAGGAAATCTTTAGAAGATGAACACACGGTAAATGTTCGATTGTCCGCGCGGATCTTCTTGGATCTGCGCTGGGCCCTCCATGGCGCGCGGAGCGCGCTAGGGGCGGCGCCAGAGGCGCCACAAGGGGGGTCGAGCGCAGATCCGAGAAATCAGCGCGGAGCTCCGAAAGTTTATGTTCATGCCGTTCTCCCTTCTTCGGCAGGACCAAGCAAAATCGGCGCCATCCTCACGAATCGGCATTCGCCATGGCCATGTCGAACCATCCTCAAGAATCGGCGCCGACGAGATCCCACCGACAAAATGCCGCTACTACCTGGACCTCTCCCACCAGAGTGCGTTCTGACAACTTCGAAGCCAGCCGTGGCGATGAGAGCCTCCAAGGAGGCCCAACAAGGGGAGGGCGAGGGAAGGGTAGCTGTGTCGGCACCTTTCCCCAAACATGCGATGTGCTGATTTTTCGCTCGCGCGGTTCCTGGAAATCCCGACCCCTTCCCCGGGACCGGCTCCTCATCCCGAGTTGCATGTTTGTTTACAATCCCAGGGCCAGACAAGGGCCCCTAAAGGCCGAAAACAACTAAACACGGCCGCCCTGATTCCCCCACATCCAAAGTGGGGTTTGTGCTTTCTCTAGGCACCCCGCCCAGGAACAGGATGGAAGTAAGGAACCCCCCTCTTCTCACTCACACACTCACACACTCACATCATCATCACCGCATCATCATCATCACTTACACACTCGCACACACTCTGATTCTCCAACTCACCCACCGTCACGCATAAATATGTATCATCACTCATCATCAGCATCATCATCAGCATCATCATCAGAACACCATCGTCAACAGAGCCTCGTCTGTGAGTGAAGTGCGGGGAAGTCTTAGGCGGGTGACCCCTCCCTATGGGGCCCGCCGCTCATGTTTTTTATCCGAGCGGGTTATCGGCCCCCTGTAACTGTCGTCACTTTTGAGCCCATGAGGCCTGAATACAAAGAAAATATCAGGCGGGAGCCTCGTCTGCGAATCAATTGCCAGGAGGTCTCAGGCGCGAGCCACCTCCCTATGGGGCCCGCCGCTCACGGTTTGAATCCGAGGCGGGCCATCGGCCTCCTGTAACTGTCGTCACTTTTGGGCCCCTGAGGCATGTGAATATGGAGGACGTAACAGGGAGGACGCGCCGCTGGATGACCCCAAAGGTGGGGGGGGTTGGGACCCCCCCCCCCTTTCCCCGATCCGTCGTCGGGGAACCCCCCCTCCCTCCCCCCCTTTTCCGATCCGTCGTCGGGAAACCCCACCCCACCCCTTTCCCGGTCCGTCGTCGGGGACCCCCCCCCTCCCCCCTTTTCAAAAGGAGCGGGGGGGGGTCCGAACCACCCCCCCCCCCTCCCCCCCTTTGGCCGCCAAATTCGACCCCATTCCCTTCCCCCCCTTTCGCCACGGCAACCCTGGTCTCCGGAACCCGACCCCTACCACCCCGACCATTAATCCCCGCACTTACCCTACTCCTAACCCCAAACCCAAACCCTAGCCCCAAACAGCACTCGTTGCTCATTACGCACTACTCACTACCCACAATTCACTACCCGCTACTCACTACTCACTTCTCACTACGCACTACTCACTACTCACGACTCACTACTCACTACCCACGACGCACTACCCACGACGCACTACTCACTACTCCCTGCTCCCTACTCACTACTCACCACTCACTACAATACTCACTACTCACTAAACACAACTCACTAACCACTACTTACGAATCACAAATCACTACTCACTAACCACTAACCACACTACTCACCACTCACTGCCCACAACCCACTACTCAGAATCCACTACTCGCTGCTCGCTACTCCCTACTCCCTACACAGTACTTACAGTTCACCGCTCACTACTCGCTACACCCTACTCCCTACTCGCTACCCAATACGCACTATTCACTACCCACTACTCACTACCCAGCACGCTCCCGCTATTCATTACTCATACTTCCTACTCCCTACTCACTATTCCCGCTCACTACTCACTACCCAGTACTCACTACTCACTATTCTTAAACACTACTCACCGCCCAGTACTCACTACTCACTAAGCACTACTACTCACTATCCAGTAGAAACGATCCATTAGTGACTACTGATAACTCACAATCCACTACGTACTACGCACTACCCACAACTCACCATTCACTATCCGTTACTCACTACCTAGTATGACATACTCACTACCTACAACGCGCTATTCGCTACTCACTACTCACTGCTCATTACTCACGACTTACTACGCACCACTCACGATTTTCTACTCGCTACACCCTTACTCACTACCACGACTCTATACCCACTTCTCGCTTCCAACTACTCACTATTCAATACTCCCTACTCACTACTCACAACTCACTACTCACTACCCGCTACTCACTACTCGCTACTCCCTACTCACAACTCACTACTGACTCCTGACTTATCCCTCCTCACTGCTCACTACTCACAACGACCTACTCGCTACTCACTACTCCCTACTCGCTACTCGCTACTCGCTACGCACCATTCACTGCGCACTACTCACTACTCACTACTCACTACTCACTCCTCGCTATTCGATAACGTCTACTCCCTCATTCCTACTCCCTGCGTGCTATTCACTACGCACCACTCACTACACACTATTCACTCTTCACTACTCACTACTCACAATTCGTTACTCAATACTTCCTTCCCACTACTCACTACCCACTACTCACTACTCAATAGTCTCTACGCGCTATTCACTACCACCACTACCCATTACCCACTACTCACTGCTCACCACTCACGACTCACTGCGCACTACTCACTATTAAAACCCACTACTCACCAATCGCTACTCAAAACACTCTAGACTCCACTCACTACCCGAAAGGCCCCCTCCCCAGCCCCCTGTTCGGCGCAAAAGGGGGAGGGGGGGATTCGAACCCCCCCCCCCTTCTCCAGCGCCAAGGGGGGGAGGGGGGGGGTCCGGACCCCCCCCCTTCAAGGGGGAAGAAGGGGGGGTTCGGACCCCCCCCCCTAAAGGGGGTGAGGGGGGAGGGGTCGAAAATCCCACTCCCCTTTGAAAGGGGAGGGGGGGGGGTTGCGAGCACCCCCCCCTGTTGTGTATTCAGGGCCATCCACTGGCGCGCTTTCCGTATCAGGCGGGAGCCTCCTGTGTGAGTGATCTGTGAGGAAGTCTCAAGCGGAGTCCTCTCCTGATGGGGCCCGCCGCTCATGTCTTCAAATCCGAGCGGGTCATCCGGCGGCGGCGGCGGCGGTTGCAGCGGTGGCGGCGGTTGCAGCGGTGGCGGCAGCGGCTACGGCGGCGGCGATTCGGCAGCGGGGGCGACGGCGGCGGCGGCGGCGGCGGCGGGCGGTGCGGCGCGGCGCGGCGGCGGCGGCGGACGGCGGCGGCGGGCGGCGCGGCGGCGGCGGCGGCGGACAGCGGCGGCGGCGGCGGCGGCAGCGGGCGGCGGCGGCGGCAGCGGAGGCGGCGGCGGCGGCAGCGGAGGCGGCGGCGGCGGCAACAGATGCGCCCCGAGTAGCTGCCCATCCAAAGACGACTGCTGAATATGCTGAGGCTCGGGTCACGCTCGGGTGCTACGTATGTGTTGGGAGGGCGGGGAGGACGTCTTGACCTCCCCCTACCCCCTGGGGGTTTCCCCGCAAATGCCAAAATCCGACCGCTTCAAGACGGTTCCAAGTGGCCAAAGAGCTCACCCAGGAGGCCCCGAAGAGGCCAAACCTTTAAAAAAATAATGTTTTGGGCTTTCTCGCCTTTTCGCTTCCGATGGCCATCCGAGGCTTCACGATGACTCCAAGATGGCCCAAGAGGGCTCCAAGAGCGCCCCAAAGGCTCCCAAGAGCGCCTCAAGAGGGCTCCAAGAGGCGCCCAGGAGGCCCCAGAGGCCCCAAAAGGCGCCCCAGAGGCCTCCAAGAGGCCCCCAAGAGACCCCCAAGAGGCCCCAAGAAGCTCTCCGAGGCACCCAAGACGCTCTAAGGCGTCCGGGAACGCCAAAAGGCCACCAAGACGCTCCAAGAGGCCTCCACTGGGGCACCCTTCCTCTGTGTGGTGCCCGCTTCCCTGATCGAGGCACTTCCTCTGGGCATCGTTTCTGGATGGGCTGGTGGGGTTACTTTTTTGGTCGGCGGCTCCCTGGCGAAGGTCAAGAAGCGGGTCAACGTCCGGGGCGCGGAACGAAGATAATTGGCCGCAGTGGCGTTTGCACATGCCAGGGACAAAATGACCCTCATTGAGATGCCAGGGTTACACGAAGCGTCTAGAATTTGCTGCTGGTTAACGGCGCGAACATGCCTGGGGAAACCAGACGGTACCGATACCAGTACTCCCCGCGCGTTCTGACCAAGATCTCGAGCCGAATGCAGCGGTGGCGACGAGAGCCTCCGGAGGCCCACAAAATGGAAAAAGAGGGAAAATTAGCAAAATGGGTACCTGTTCCCCTGTTCCCCCTCTGAATGTCTGGGCCTTCCTCCTATGATCTTGGTCGTGGTCGTCGTGCTTCTCCCATCGATCGGGGATCTTCTGACCAGGGTCAATCCAAACCCGGGTCAGTCAGGCCTTGCAAAATTCTGCAAGATCCTGCACCCAAACCCAGGTCACTGCAAAAAAAACTGCCAGACCCTGCAGCACCCAAGCCCGGGTCAATGCGACCCTGGCCCTGCAGGATCCTGCAAGATCGGGCGCTCTGGCTGACCCCCGTTTGCATTGACCCCCGTCTCTTGAGCCTTCCTCCTCTGATTCGGGGGCGCGCAAACATGGATCAGCGATCCATGGATTCGGCGCGCGGTCGCCAAATCCATGGATCGGGGGGGGTGCCCTCCCCAAGATGCGGACAGTGCAGCCTCGCTCGGCGGCGGAAACCCACGATTTCCCATGGGAACGGGACCCGTCGCTAATCCACGCCCCCATTGATCCATGTCTGCGATCGCCTGCCTGCTCTTGGTCGTGGTCGTCGTGCTTCTCCCCTCGAGGGCAGCTGGCGCCCCCCGGGCCACCCTCCAGCGCGACGCGGCGGGCGGGGTCTCCAGAGCTCGGGGGCGGCGAGACCGCCTGCGCGGCCGCGGCAGCGCCGCGGCCGCGCACCCCGAGACCCGCCGCTGCCAGGCAAACAAAAAACTGCGTTCCCGAGGGACGCACAAGGACATGCTGGTGCTAGGGTAAGGTCGGGCGTGTCCTCCTGCAGGGGGACTCTGAGCGAAAAACAATATAAAAATAGTCCAGAAGGGCTAAAAAGAGACTAAAAAAAACTCGTCCCCTGGTAAGGGCTAAAAAGAGACTCAAAAACTCGTCCCCTGGTAATCTTTTCCACTATTCTGGAACACTCCCCCTGTAGAGGGGCACGCCCGACTCGGAACTACCCTCGCGCTTCGCACCTCGCTCTGAAGTCGCCCAGGCAGCGGAGCGCGAAGCGCGACCAGCTTCGCACCCTCGCGGCGGCCCCGGAAGCCGAGCCCCCATGGGACGCACAGCGACATACAAGTGGGACGCAAAGAGACATGCTAATACTATGTGCCCTCCTTGGAGGCGCGCGTCCGACCCGAACATATAGTATAATCAGCTTGTAGTGCATCGTTTCCCGAGCTGCGTGGCCAGAGAGCGCCCGCCACGAAGCAAAAACTAGAAGATTTCTCGGTGCGCGCGCGTCGCCCCTGGGGGGGGGGGGGGGCGACGCACATGTAGTAGAAATATGTTGGGGTGACGCCGACAGTCCACAAGAAACCTTCCACTAAAAACCCGACCCTGAGACCCCAGGACGTCCATTTGATTTCTGGTGTGGGAATGTCGCGCTCTCCATCGCAAAGCCATCAGAACCCAAGCAACCCAGGGCACCCTGGAGGCAAGCAGTGTGTTGTTTGGCATGGGTCTCCACTGTACTGGTACTACGCGTCCTCTTCGGAGGCGTGCGTCCGACACGGACACGTAGCACAACCATCCTGTAGCACGTAGCTTCGCGAGCGGTACGGCCAGAGAGCGGCGGCGACGGGACTTCTACTGTAAGATCCCTCGGGGCGCGTTTCGCCCCTGGGGAGCGACGCACACATAGTACATAGTATTCGCATCAGGTCGGGCATGTCCCCCTACAGGCGGATTCTGGTCGAAACATCGAAAAATGATACGAAATAATAAAAAAAATCGTCCCCATGTTACTGTTTGCCTATTTTGAACATTCCTCCTGTAGGGGGACACGCCGACTTAGTATTAGTATGTTGGGGTGACGCCGAAGACATGTTCGAGTGGGAGCAAAAAAAACAGACAGGGTTTTCGGCCTCTGGGGGCCCTCGTCGGGCCCCGGCACTTCTTGGGACTGGGTGTCGACTCCATCCTTCCGCGTCATTGTCCCAGCCAGATCGGTCGGCGAGGGCCCCGACTCCTGACACCCAGCGGAAACGCAATGTGAGCGAAATTGGCCACGCCATGATCTCGGGGTGCGCCTGCGTCGCGGCCGCGGGCGCGCCCGCCGCGCAGGGCGGCGTCCTGTTTGAGCAGGGGCCGACCGTCCTGGCACTCCGATAGGCACACGACGACACGTCTTCAGAACCAAAAAATGTCCCAAGAACAGCAACACGGCTCCTAGGAAAGCCGAGTGGCTAAAACAGGGCGGCCTCAGCCAGAAAAGTTCTAAGTTCAAAAAGCCCAAACACCCGACGTCATGATTTTCTCATGGCGCCAACCCCGAGAGTTCTCGACCCACTCCCCGGGACCGCCTTATCGTCCTGAGTCGTTTTCTGACGGCCCCGAAGCCGAATATAGCGACAAACCTCCCGCCATGACTTTGTCCTGACCCGAAGGGGTCTGGGAAGTTCTTGGCACATTCTTCGGTGGGCCTACCCCGAGACACAAAAGTAAATAGACACTAGTGACAGGATTCTGCCCATATGTTATGAATGTTCGTCTTCCCCCCCATTTATCATGTTTTCCCATATTTTCCTGGGAGTCGACGATTAATTGTGTCTGCGTGTTTCCTTCCCTCCTGATTGAGTCAGGCCAACACGCGTCGCCACTGCTTGTTGACCCGAACGGCCCGCCACCGGGGGCGCCTGAAGGGCGAGCGCCCGCCTACGCGGGGGGGGGCAACAATAGGGGGGACTGGCACAGATTAGGTCGGGCCTGTCCCTCCACAGCGGTCTACATATATATATATATATATATATACACACATACATATCTATATATATATACACACATACACATATACAAATACATGCATACATACATACATACATACATACGTACGTACATACATACATATATATATATACCATGGGATTGAACTATTATATATATATATATAACCAAATGAAAGAAAACAAAAAACGGTGACAATGTTGTCGACCATTTCGTGGTATTTGTTGGGCACGTTCGGGGCGCGTCTTATCTGTCGTCCAAAAATCCGCCTGCAAGCGGACAGGCCCGACCTCACCATACGGGGGGATCCATCCACGTGGAATCGGCCACCAATAGATCGGCGATAAGCCCCCGAGCGCGAATCCAAACCTTCCTGGGCAGGCCGGGGCCATCGGGCCCCCATCGGCGATCAGTGGGCGGTAGGGGGGTCGATGCATCTCCCCCCACGCCTATCTTTAGATCGGTCGCACCCCCCTGCACGGGCATTTTGGATGAAAAACGTCACCAAATATTCTAAAACAACAAAAAATAATCAATAAATCGCCTCCGCCTATTACCTACACGGCCACCCTGCGGGCGATAAGGGGGTTGGGAGGGGAACGGGGGCCAGCAATGGGCAACAGCGGCGATTGTTGCGTCGCCGACCGCTTTCGGGGGCCTCGGCGTCGAGTTGTTTACGTCGCCCTTTGCTCTCGGACGCCTCGGCGCCCCCCCCCCCCGGGAACCAACGAAATAATGGTTCATGTGCTTCATTTTGCGAAAACTCGGGGGGCCGTTTGGGCGCGCCCATTGGACCTTTCGCGGGGTTTTGGAAGCCTCTCGGGGGGCGCCCGGGGGCCTCCCGCGTGCCTCTCGGGGGCCTTTTTTTCGGGGGCGGCGAGCTCGATGTGGGCCCCCGGCCAGACGTTGACCTCCACCTCGCGGTTCTCAAACGCGGCACTGCGCCCGAGCACAGCGGCGCCAGACCCCCGGCGCACGCGGGCGAAGTGCTCGCGCGTCTTTGGCCGCGCGGCCACCACGATCTCCCCGCCGCCGGCATCCGCGAACTCCGCTTCGGCCACCATTAGGAGGTATCCGTTCTTCGTGGCTCGCTCGGAAGCGCCGATGCCAAGGAACTGGCCACAGAAGTCGAACGCCGCCCGGTGGGTTGCACCAGTATACCGTTCTCCTCTGGAAGCTCAACGACGCCCTCGATGTCCAATGCGATCTGGAACCCCTTAGTGGGATGCGCCAACGCTTCCGGGCTGGCGGGCGGGACTCGAATCAGCGCGGATGGGCTGCAAAGCCAGACCACCGACTTCGACGGGCCGCCGACGAAATCCGACTTGGCTCTGGCGTCGAAGCTCGAGGTCCGGAGCTCCCACGCGGAGTCTGCCGCGAATTTTCTACTGGCTCCGACTGCCGCATTCCGATTCTGGAAACTGAAGGGCGACCCGCCGAGCATGTACTGCGCGGGTGCGTTGGACACCAAAACGCAACTGAACTTCTGCGCCTCCACTTTTTCGTTCCTCGCTGTGAACGTGCAATCAAGGACCTTCGGGTCAAGGACCCTCTTTTACCACTTGGCGTACGTGGCCGTCTGGGCACTCATGTTCTTCAGCGTTTCCACACTCTTGTCGAGTATCTCGGCTGGCATAGCCTGGCCCCCCGTAGCGAGGCCGAAGGGAGTGCGTGACCGAAGTGGGTGCGTTCGCGGCGCCCCCGCGCGCCGACTGCAACAGAAGCCTTGGGCCGAAATCCTGGATGGTAAGAGAGTTGAGGGGGGGAGGACCCATCGTCTCACTCAATCGATCTGAACATGTACCCCACTATCGCGTTCACAACCGATATCAGTCGATCGATCACACTATCAATCTCACTCGATCGATCTCACTATCGATCTCACGATCGATCCCACGCAATCGATCTCACTATCGATCTCTCTATCAATCTCACAAGCGATGTCGCCATCGGTCTCACGATCGATCTCACCATCGATCTCACGATCGATCTATCGATATCACAAGCGATGTCGTTATCGGTCTCACGATCGATGGGACCATCGATCCCACTATCGATCTCGCTCAATCGATCTCACTATCGATCTCACTCGATCGATTTCACTGTCGATCTCAATCTGGGTCCCGCGATCGATCCCACTAATGATCTCCCTATCGATATCATTAGATCTCACAATCGATATCACGATTCCTATCATTATCGATCTTACGACCGATATCACGATCGATCTCACTATCGGTCGCACTATCAATCTCACGATCGATATCACAATCGATTTCGTCATCGGTCTCACTATCGTTTTCGCACCAGCGGGACACCGGGACACCCGCGGGACACCGGCGGGACATCGCGCGCCACCGCTTGCCGGAGGGAGAATCATTTGGTCCGGCCGGGGCCCAGCCACAAGCGACACCGGCGGGACACCGCGCGCCACCGCTTGCCGGAGGGAGAATCATTTGGTCTGGCCGCGCCTCAGCCACAGGAGACTTTCCTCTCGCCCGCCCACGCAGCTTCGCCTCGCCCGCACGCACCTCCGATGCTTGAAAGTTCGTCCTGTATCGGCGGTGGACAAATCTCCCTTTAGTAGACATCACCTTAGTGAAAACGGCCTGGGACCGAAACCGACGGACCTGCACCCGCAAAAGGACGGCCGCGACGCCCTCCCGCGAACCGAAAACGGCCAGTTCCTTGATCGGCGCGTCAGGGCAGGAGGTCCGTCCACCCCCGACTGTAGCGGGACGTGCCCGCCTCAAGCCGATCCACCCTATCTGATCTATCGTTGCCCCCGACCTCCGCGGCCCCGCCGCGCTCTGCGCCCGCCGGGGCCCGCCACACCGGCGCCGCCCAGGCGCCGGCCCGCACGGCGGCCGGCCCCGGCGGCGCCGCGAGCGCCCGCGGCCCGGCGGCGCGGCTGGCCCGTGCGCGGCCCGCGGGGCCGGCCTGCTCGGGCGTCCCCCGGGGAGCCGCCGCGGCGGCGGCGCCCCAGCGGCCCCCGGCGCGGCGCGCGCCCGCGCATCGGCGGCCTGGCCAGCCTCGCGCGCCGCGCGGGCGGCGTCCGCGCGAGGGGCACGGCCGTCAGCGGACGGCCGCGGGGGCCACGGCGGCGCGGCCATCGCGGCTCCGCGGCACGCTCGGCAGCCGCCGAGCGGAGCGCGCGCGCGCGCCATGCCGGGCGCGCGCCTGTGGCAGGGCGGCAGCCACGGGGCGCTGGCCGCGGCCGCAGCGGGGACGAGAGGCTGCGGGACCCTCGGGCACGGGCGCAACGGCGAAACGACAGCGCGGTGGCAAAAAAATGGGCGTCGGGCGCACGAAATGGGCACGGAAAAGGTACGTGGCACCCCGCAGTTGCGGAAAAGAGTCAGGGGGGGGCGGGGTCCTCGGCAGTCTGTGAGGCTCTGATGAAGCCCGTCGCAGGCGCTCGAGCTTTAACACATTGCACAACGAGCCCGCCGTAGGCAATTCGTCACAGCAATGTGTCTCGGGTGGGGCGCGGGGAGGGTCGCCGGTGGGTCGCGGAGTGGGTCGTGAGGCGGGTCGCGGGTCGGTCCTGGAGCGGGTCGCGGGTGGGACGACGACAACTCACAAGCAGAACCCGCGCCGCGGAACTCCACTTCGGCCACGCACCCAGGGACATAGAATGACCGTTCGGACCCCCCACTCCGACGATACCCCGCAACAAGTGGTGTCCAACACCAACACCAGCAGCGGCCGCTGTTGGGCAGGCGGCCTTCAGTCTGAAACAGGCCAGGCCCGCGGTGGCCAGAGACTCCGGCGGTCCAAAATTGGCAAGACCTGCTGTCGGTCTTCGTACCCCTTCTCTCCGTACAGTCGGGGCGTTGACCTAAGGAACCCTAAATAAGGAACCAGGCCGCTTCTTTCCATCAGTTAACCTTCGATTTCCTGTCGAAAACATAAGGAAAGCCTGAGGCAAGCTGTGAAACACTTTAAGGAGCGCGGAGCCCCTCCCCAACGAAAAGGGTTCCTTCTTCAGGGCCCCGACTGTACCCATTTCGGTCGTACTAATTTGCGGCATGTGGAAGCCGTTCCCGGCCCTGGGACAGTCCGAACCGACTCTGGGTGGACAGCGTGCCCTGGGGAAGGATACCCGATACCCCAGGCCACGAACAAATGGCGACGTCGGAGGAGAGGGAGGGCCCTCACCTGCGGCGGATTTGACTTGTTCCATTGCCCTCCGAGGGAGCCGTCTCAGTCCAACTAAAATCTTCGATGAAACAATACTCGGGGAAGCTCTGCAGCCAACGGATACAAAAAAAAACGGCATGGAAGCCTTGAACTTTCCCGCCCCCCGTCCTCCTTCTCTCCCTCTTACATCCTTCTCCCTCCTCCCTCCTCCCCGTCAATCATCTTCAGGCCGACAGCGGCGGCAAAATCTGTTACTTCTCCTTTCTTTCCCCAGTGTGGCCAGGCAGCCTCCTGGCCCGTGGGAGGGAGCAGAGGGAATGAAAAGGAATTACAATAGAACCTAGGCCAATAGAACATCTCTCAGGAACATGAAAATCTCCGTCGGCCAAAACACACAGAACATCCAAGTGCACCCTCCCCAGGATGCACAAAAACATCCAACGAGCACGAAGAACACGAGGGTACCCTCGCCGAACCAACCTCGATCTCATACCTCGGTCCGACGGTACCAGGGAATGAGGAGGACAGAGGACACTGCAAGAATGAGGAGAAGGCGAAGGGAGGAGGAGGAGGAGGAGGAGGAGGAACAGAACCGATCCGTTCAGACTGTATGCACCCCATGCGTCGCGAAAAAAACACCACATAGAGCAAATCATAAGCCTTGCATGACACAGCTTTCTCCACACAACTTTTGCACCACCTAGATCGCACCACAATGATGGCACCACAGGCTGATCTTGCAATACACGCACACGTTATATATATATATATATATATACACCAGAACCACGCGTCCTTCGCGCGCTTAGGTTCTAGTTTGGCATATGCACAAAATTCGTTGTGATACCAAGGGGGGGCCAAGGGGGTGATAAAAGTTGCCGTAGATGCCAATGATCTCCATTTACCGACGGTCAACTCGGGATCGATTGAGGGCGGGACCTCGTGTTCTCCAACTCCCTGCCCCTCGTCGCAATCTCCCTTCTCGATCAGGAGCAGCAGCAGCAACAGCAACAGCAGAACGATCAGGGTCGATAAAGGGCAGGAGCAGGAGCAGCAGGAGCAGGTTCTGCAGGAGTCCACCAGCACCGATCCTGGCGAGGCCCATCGGGCCATCTCGGGTTGGTCCGGGAGGTTTCCTGGACCGTCCGAGGCCGTCGTGCGCCCGGCCCCCCGGCGCCACCGAGGGCCCAGAGGCCGCTGACAGCCGAAGGGCGCTGGGGGGCTCTGCCCTGGACGGGCACCAGCAAAGCAAGTCCATCCAGGGCAGAGCCCCCAAAACTGCGATCCAAAAAGGGATCATCTTTTTGTTGATCCCTTTTGCAGGGATCAGAAATCTTTGGGCACCCAGAGTGCCCCTCTGGAGAATGCGGCCCACATGGGGAACAAGGCACGAGGCCCGTGTACAGTGGTGTCTGCCCCCCCCCTCCCACACGGCTGGAACAGTGGTGCCCTCCCTCGGTCCCCCAGGCGACTCAAGCTGAAATCCTTCTACCCCCCCTCGTCGTCGTCGACGGCGCCGCCCCCACGACTCCTGCGGCTGGCACGGGGGCTGGCCGCCGTCCACCAGGGCGTAGCCGCACCGCACGCAGAAGCAAGCCGTGGACGTGTGCCCGCACATGCCGCACCGCGGGCACTCCTGGCCACCCCCACTGGGGCGATGAATGCTCTGTCCGAGCAGTCGCACCTCACTGCTGGCACGGAGAGAGCACGGCGAAGGGTTGATGGCCGTGTTCGGCCTCTGGGCGCCCTCACGGGGCCCCAGGATCGTCAGATCACGGCACGGGATAAAAAAAACTGTCCTCAGGAAGGGGTTGAGATCTCTGGGGATCCATCTCTGGGGGTCCTGGGGCTTTTGCCCGTTGTTTCAATTTTCTCATCGGCGAGACCGTTGGGGAAGGAGGGAAACTTAGGGGACGAACCGCGGACAGACAGGCCAAAAATGTGAGCGAGTGCGACGAGCTGGCTGTAAAATCAGCTGGGCACGAGCTGCTCGACTGGCCTGGCAGGACGGGTCGACTGGACGATGAACGCTGCGTCCGTAGGATCGCACTTCATTGATGGCAGAAGTTGCACCTGTGGCTTGCGATCGTCATTGCTTGGGCTGAGCGAAGGTGCAGGTGTCGTGAAGAGCCCCCCGCACTTGCAGAGATACGATGACGCGATGGGTCTCCTGCGTCTGCCTTCCGCTGCTAGGAAAAGAAAATCGCATAAGCATAAATTGTCAGAGGGCCGCACGCATTTGTTGGATCGGAGCTGGACCGCCTTTGGCCTGGGAGTGGCGCGACTGAAACCTAAACGCCGCTGACAAGCCCCCCTGACAAGCCCCCGCGAACCCACTGACAAGTCCCCACGGGTCCACGGAAAAGCCCCCGGGGGGGGGTCCACTGACAAGCCCCCGCGGGTCCACTGAGAAGCCCCCGCGGGCCCTACTGACAAACATCTGGGGGTCCACTAGGTCCACTGACAAGCCTCCGCGGGTCCTACTGGCAAGCCCCCGTGGGCCCGCAGGTCCTACTGACAAGCCCTGGGGGGTCCACTGACAAGCCCCCGCGGGTCCACTGTTTGTCCCACCGACAAGCCCGCGCCCCCGCGGGTCCTACTGACAAGCCCCCGCGGGCCCGCGGGTCCCACTCCACTGTCAAGTCCCCACGGGTCCACTGTTTGGCCCACGGGTCCACTCACACGCCCCCGCGGGTCCTGCTGACAAGCCCCCGCGGGCCCGTGGGTCCTACTGACAAGCTCCCAGGGGTCATACTGGCAAGCCCCTGGGGTTCTACTGACAAGCCCCCGCGGGTCCAGTGCTTGTCCCACTGACGAGACCCCAAGCCCCCCGTGGTTTGGTAGTGGACCCGCGGGGGTTCGTCAGTAGGACCACCGTGGGCGCGTGAGAGAAGGCTCGGGCGGGGGCTTGTCAATACGACCCCTGGGGGCTTGTCAGTAGGACCCGCAGGGGCTTGTCAGTTGGCCCCTGGGGCCTTGTCAATGGACCCCCCAAGGGCTTGTCAGTGGCTCCCCGGGGGCTCGTCAGCAGGGCCCGCGGGGGCTTCTCAGTGGACCCGCGGGGGCTTGTCAATGACCCCCCGGGGGCCTTGTCCGTGGACCCGCGGGGACTTGTCAGGGGACGCCAAGGGGGGGGTTGTCAATAGCCCCCCGGGGGCTTCAGCGGGTTCGCCACGAGTGCTTTGCACCACCCCCCAAGATGTCTCCAAGAGGCTCCAAGGAAGCTCGCAGGAGGCCCCAAGAGTGCCCCCAGAGGCTCCCAAGATGACCCCTGCTCCTCCTCCTCCTCCTCCTCCTCCTCCTCCTCCTCCTCCTCCTCCTCCTCCTTCCTCCTTCTGCCCCTCCGCTCCTCCTCCTCCTCCTCCTCCTCCTCCCTCCTCCTCCTCCTCCTCCTCCTCCTCCTCCTCCTCCTCCTCCTCTCCTGCTCCTCCTCCTCCTCCTCCTCCCTCCTCCTCCTCCTCCTCCTCCTCTCCTCCTCCTCCTCCTCCTCCTCCTCCTCCTCCTCCTCCTCCTCCTCCTCCTCCTCCTCCTCCTCCTCCTCCTCATCCTCCTCCTCCTCCTCCTCCTCCTCCTCCTCCTCCTCCTCCTCATCCTCCTCCCTCCTCTCCTCCTCCTCCTCCTCCTCCTCCCTCCTCCTCCTCCTCCTCCTCCTCCTCCTCCTCCTCCTCCTCCTCCTCCTCCGCCTTTTCCTCCTGATCTTCCCCGCCATACTCCCCAAAAGTTCCCCGAAGGGTTTACACAACGGTTGGAGAGCACATGGTCCGATAGCTTGGCAAAGCTTGTGCCACAACGCTCGGCCACATGGGCGATTGCAAAAGACAGGGGGCGGCCGTGACTCGCCGTACTTGGGCGTTTTCGAGAATCAAGGCGGAGATAAAGCAGGGCAAAAGCCCTCTCGCACAATTCGTCTGTGATGACTGCGTAACCAAACAAGGTCCAGCCCCCATCCACCCCCAGGCCACCGCCGACCCCTGCTCCTCCCCTCGGTACGCCCAAAAATGGGCGCACGGACCAAACAAAAAAACACAGCAGCAAAATGTGGCCCAAACCCGACGGCGGCTGCTGTTGGCAAAATCTTAGTAACATGAGTGATGTTGGTTTCCTCGTCGAAGCTATGTTTGGTTTCCTCGCCGAGGCCATCTTGGACGCTCTAACTGCTCGCGGTCCCACCGTCCAGGCCCAGAGGGAGGCTCGAAAGGGATGATGGGGGGTGGAAGAAGAAGCGCCACTACAAACCACTCTCGGCCAGAAGGTTGGTGGGATTCAGCAAACTATGACACGTGTGATTTTCAGGCAACTCTTTGCGTCAAGTGGACAACGTCCGCGGCGACGCCGACAGCGAGCCCTGTTCAGAGCGGGCAGGACCTGCGGTTTGTCTCCGTCCACATGTCGGCCGATCGTGCCCAAATGCGAGGCGGGGATTTGTCCATATCCACCTCCTGGTAACCGACGCCCTGGTGCCCCAGCGGGCGGTGGATACGGCTATAGCTTGGCCCCCGGGGGCCCGAATATGTGCATGTATCCACCGCATGCCGAGGCTCCGAAAACTGACCCTCCAGGCGGTGGATATGGATAAACTCCCTCCTCGGAACCAAGGACTGATTCGGGCACTTTTTTTGATCCGCGGGTCGAGAGCGCACATCTTCCGGTCGAAGCTAAGCGGGCCGCGCACAGCTTGAATTAACAGAGGGGGAAAGGCAGAAGGAGGGGCCTCACGTCAAGGCCAGGAGAGGGCAAAGCCCCGGAATCAGGCGGTGCCGAAAACGATGTGCTTGCGAAGGAACGCCTTGGACAGGAACCCGGCGGCGAAGGACAGGAAGAAGCAAACTGCTGTGGTGGTGGTGCCGTCAGCGGCGCGTCATGTGCACCAGGGCGGGGATGGACAGACCCCCCTTTAGCACAACGTGGTTTAGTGAAAACGACCTGAGGCCCAAACCTTGCGGGCGCAGGCCTGGAAAACGACGGCCACGGCGCCCTCTCGAGGACCGAAAACGGACAATGCACCAATCGACGTGTCACTGTTGGGGAGTCTGTCCACCCCCGACACACACACACACACACAGACATGGATTCCAGATCCCGTGGGTCTGGCGCCTGGGCGCCAGACCCACGGGATCTGGAATCGGAGGAGGAGGAGGAGGAGGAGGAGGAGGAGGAGGAGGAGGAGCCCACGGGATCGGGGAAGGCACCCCCGAGGCGCGAGCCCAGCGCCGCTCGATCTGGCGACGGAGCGCGCCGGCTCTGTGCAGAAGCGGCGCCCGTCGCTCGTCCGCGCGCCGGGGGAATGCACATCTCTGCGCTCCCTCGAGGGGGGGGCCCCAAAAAATATAGACACCACCACCACCTCCCTCCCCCCCCCCTTCCCTCTCGCTGGCAGGGGGCGAGAGGAGGAATCGACGTGGTGGTGGTGTATCCTCTTGGGGCCCCCACTGGACTGGTGTTCGCAGCGAGGGGAGGAGGCCGCGGCCTGCCCCAGGGGAACCCGCAGGCGCGGTCTGACCCTGGCTGGCGGGCGCGGATGCGGCTGTGGCAGCAGACGAGCGGCCCACCCCGATGGGGGTCCCGAGGACGAGTCGGGGCAGCCCAGATGCAGCGGCCCTCGGACCTCGAGGACCAAGGAGAGCCCTTCCCTTCGCAGACGATGCTCCCCGAAGGCCCGACAGCACGTGCAAGTTCAGGACACGGACCCCGGACCTCTGGACGCCTTTCCAGGAGCTGCTTCTTCGTCCCAGTTCGTCTTGACCGCCCTGAGGATCGGAAGTGGCCTCGGGGGCGCGAGATTCATAGGTTTGCTTGTTTCGCAAAATCGGCGGTGGACAAACCTCCCTTTGGTAGACCTCCCCTGAATGAAAACGGGCTGGGACCGAAACCGACGGACCTAGACCCGCAAAAATGACGGCCGCGACGCCCTCTCGCGAACCGAAAACGGCCGATTCCTTAATCGACGTGTCAGGGTAGGAGGTCTGTCCACCCCCGACAGAAACATTCTGTTCGGGGTCCCGAATCGGAGCCCGGACGTGTCACACAGCTCCGGTTGACTAGAGTTTCGAGGGGCGTCCGGCCGCGGCGAGGAGAAGCCCCCAAACGGACAAGCCGATCGTGGCCCTGCGGCGGAGTGGGCGCGTCGACCAGAGATTGGTGGATGCAGCCAGACGCGGCTCCGTGGGAGCGGCGGCAGGCGAGAAGGCGCGGTCAGAAGCCACTCCCGGGAGGATGCCGATGGTGGACAAACACGTTCTCAAATACGTGAATATGCTGAGTGCGCCCGTTGCTGTCGCAGACGGAGCCTGCGCCCCTGGGTGGGCCATCGCCTTGGCGCGCCGTCCGGATGGCACGCCAACCGCCGCACAAGTGAACTTCCACCGTGCGAGACGATGTCATTATACAGCTGTGGCCGCCGATCGTTTAACATATCCGACAGCGGCTGCACGCGCGCTTTGTGACAAATCAGAGTTTGAGACCCCCAAATCCGTAGATGGCCTCCAAGACGGCCAAGATGGCCTCCAAGACGGCAAAGATGGCCCCAAGATGCCTCCAAGACGGCCCAAGATGCACCCAAGACGGCCTAAGATGGTCTCAAGATGGCCCAAAACGGCCCAAGAGGCTCCCAAGAGGCCTCCAAGACGGCCCAAGAGGCCTCCAAGAGGTCCTCCAGGAACGCCCGAAGAGGCCGAAATCATTGATTTTGCTTAGGTTTTAGAAGGAGTTGGGCATTTGCGCCTTTTCGGCTTTCCGACGGCCCGAGACGGCCCAAGAGGCCCCAAAGTCGCCGCAAGATCGCCCAAGAGGCATCCAAGATGGCCCCATGACGGCCCAAGAGGCCCCTCAAGACGGCCCCAAGAGGGCCCTCAGACGGGCCAAGAGACCTCCAAGACGCCCAAGATGACCTCTAAGACGACCCCGAAGCGCCCCAAGAGGGCCCCAAGTCGGCCCAGAGAGGCCCCCAAGACGGCTCCCGACGGCGTCAGACGTGCCAGGAACCCACGAAGATGGCCGAAGTTGGCTCAAAGCTGGCCCAAGACGGCCCAGGCCTCCAGGAAGGCCAGAAAAAAAGCCAAAAACACTGTTTTGTCCTTAGGTTTTTGAAGGATTTTGACATTTGCTTCTTTTCGGCCTTCCGACGGCCCGAGACGGCCCAAGAGCCCCCAAAGATCGCCCAAAGATCGCCCAAGAGGCCTCCAAGATGGCCCCAGAACGGCCCAAGAGGCCCCAAGACGGCCCCAAGAGGCCCCCAAGACGGCCCAGGAGGCCTTTGGGACGCCCAAGATGGCCTCCAAGCCGGCCCTGGAGCATTCCAAGAGGGCCCCAAGTCGGCCCAGAGAGACCCCCCAAACGGCTTCCGACGGCGTCAGACGGGCCAGGAGCCCACCAAGACGGCCGAAGGTAGCCTTAAGATAGCCCAAGACGGCCCAAGAGGCCTCCAAGAGGGCCTCCAGGAAGGCCCGAAAAGGCCAAAATCATTAATGTTCATAAAGTTTTTGAAGAATTGTTGCATTTGCTTTTTTTCTGCCTTCCGACGGCCCGAGACGGCCCAAGTGCCCCCAAAGATCGCCCAAGACGCCCCAAGAGGCCCCCAAGACGGCCCAAGAGGCCTCTAAAACGCTCAAGATGGCCTCCAAGACGGCCCAAGAGCCCTCCAAGACGTCCTCCAAGAAGGCCCGAAAGGGTCAAAATGGCCTCCAGACGGCCACGATGACCTTCAAGATGCCCACGTGCTCCCCGAAGGCTTTCCAAACATATTCGGGGAACACATGGTCCGATAGCTTGGCAGGCCTGGCCTCAACGTTCGGCCACACAGGCGCTTCCAAAGAGGCGGGGGGCGGCGGTGATTCGCCATAGGCGCCTTCGATAGGAGGGAGAAGAAGAGAAAACAGCACAAACAGAAACTGTGGGGAACTACCGTACGGCAGGTTCGTGTCGTGCCGACCCCAGCGTTGGTTTTTGACACCGCAGGGATCGTTCAACCTTGAACGATCGGCCGCTGCCGCAACGTCCAATCGTTCAACATCGATCGATTCTGGGTCGCCGGCGGCGTTCAACCTTGAACGTCCGCGCTGGGGTCGCCGCTGGTCGACACGACGCAAACCTATCGTAAGTCCGCGTGGACTTGTTGCGTCGGCGCTGGAGCACCCCCTGCGGCGCCGGGGGCGCAGCCAGGGCTGCGTGGAGCGAGGGCCAGCCCCGACCCAAGAAAGCCGCCCAGACCTCCGAGCAGTTCTGGCCGTGCTGTATGCTTATTACTACTACTACACCCTGCGAAATGCTTAAGAAATCATGGGTTAAGAAATTCATAGCCTCAGAACTTGAATACAAACCCAACATTTCTATTATAATCTTGGGATTTGCATTGAAATATCAAGAATAATCGAGACTCTGGCCGAAAAATTAAGTTTTCTTAAGCATCGCATAAGGTGTACTGTGATCTCGGGCCGAGGTGCTGACGCCCACCCACTGCTGCTAACTACCCGCTATCCTGCGTGCAAGTATTCGTCACGAAGGGGGGGCCGAGTTCGAATGCTCTGAGTTGTGCTACGAACGAGGAATGAGCACATGGAAGGCGACGCCCAGCCCTGTAAGCCAACGCCCGAACCCTCCCCAGGCCCGTACGTGTGCAGCGCAATTCCTGCGGCGGCATTCTTACCACCTAGGAACGCTCCATCGACGCTCCCGACGACGACGACGATGACGATGACGATGACGATGACGATGACGATCGTCATCGTCATCTTCATCGTCATCGTCATCGCCAACCCCGCTGATCCTCGGAGTGACCCATGCAGTTTTTTACATTCTATCCCTGACCCCCGTCAGCGCTGACCCCTATCGCTGACGCCTGTTACCCGCGGACCGAACCCCCATCTGGTTTTCAGGCAACAACTACTTCGGGTCTCAGGCGGCCGTTCGGGATGACCCCGGCACCCCTGGAAGGCGCAGCTGACGAGAACCACCCAGAAAGCCCTTAGAACACACAAAAACTTCCAGACACGCTCAAAATCGCTCCGGCTGACCCTGGTCAGTGCTGGCCCCCGTTACGGCGGGCTCGTGCCGTGACGACCTCCGCGCTGACTTCTGGCACCGCGTGTCCGCTCGACCCTGAAGCTCGGTAGCGTTCGAATACCACGGAGCGCTCGATATCTTGGTAGTCCCCAAACGTGGTGGTGACAACACCTGGCGGTGAGTCTCGGGCGATTTGGTGTCACCACCCTGTTTGGGGACTCGTGCGGTTTTCCGAGGATGTCCCGGACACTGGTGGGTCCAGGAGTCACAAAACCCGGTGGTGAACCCGCGTCCCCAAACCCAGCGGTGACCTTTTTGGGGATTCCAGGTCGCCACCTGGTATCTCACCACCCGGTTTGGGGGTTCCCAAACCACGGAGCGCTCGACATCGGCCGCCTCTGGGCCACCGACCGCGCTCAAAACCTTGCACGCCCACGGCGGAGCCGCCGCCCGCGGCGACGCGGCACGAGCCCGCCGCCCCCGCGCCCCAAAGCGAAGGGGGTCCTTCTGGGCCTCCCGCGCGCGGGGCCGGCCGCAGGCCAGGTCGTCGTCGGACGAGCAGCTGGCCCCCAGGGCGGACGCCTCCAGGAAGACCACCGGGACGTCGCCGTGCGGCCTCCGCGGCGTCGGCGTCGTCGTCGTCGGCGTCGGCGTCGACGTCGTCGTCCTCGGCGTCGTCCTCGTCGTCCTCGTCGGCTTCATCGACGTCTTCGCCGTGTGCGCCCTCGGGGGCCGATCCTGGATGGCCTCGTCGATCGAGGGTCGAGGTTCGGGGCTCCAGGTTTGGGCATGACGGATCCACCTCGGAAATCCCGGCCGCCGAAGGTGCCAGACGGCCCAAAGCCTCCCGAAGACGGCCCGACACGCCTGAGGGGCCCTGAGAGGCCCGCAAGAGGCCCCAAAGAAGACCCCCCCCAAAAAAAAACTGGGTAACCTCCAAGAAACTCCCATCCCAGGAGGCCCCCCAACTCCCTATACTCTACACAGTCAGGACGTGCACCTCGCGAAACGAAAGGAATCCACGGCCGAACCGCTACGCAGGAGCAAGCGTGGATTCCAAACAGGAAATCTGCAGAATCTGGATGCGGAAGCTATAGGAAGCAGTATGTGCGGTGCAGTCTACATGTTACATGCTGCGTGGTGTTTTCTACGTGTTGTAGCATATGTGGGGTACATAGGCAATGTGATGCAGACTCTGCTGTGCAATCTATGTGGTACAAGCTCTGCGGCGCAAATAACTGATGTTCACTGGTGAATTGTCAGCTCCATTGCTTGCGCAATCACCCAAGCCTCTCAACCGCAACTTCTTTTGCACAACCCGCGCGGCAGCGATTGTAGTGACTCCTTGACACTGGCTGGCGCATCTGCGCGGCTGCGCCAGCCCGCGAACTCGCGCGCAGACCAGCTAGCTCTGACTTGGCGCAGCCGATGCGGCCGCGATGGCGCTTACGGATGACATCTTTCCAGCGCCTATCACAGGCCGCGCTGGCGCGCGGGCACTTCAGTTCGGGTCGGTGGCTCGGGCGGGCGAAATATTATGATGACGTCGACAACGGCGGCAACGATGATGAAAGCAACGATGGTGGAGGCGATGCTAACGATGACGACGGCAAGGCCAATGACGGCGCCGATGCTGGTGAAGACGATGGCGCTGATGACGTCGGTGTGTCGGTAATGAAGGTGATTGATAATGGCGGCAACGGCGATGGCTGACGATGACGAGAAAGGCGGTGATGCGGTGGCGCTAATGAGGGTGTTGGTGGGGAAGTGCGCGCGCGCGAAATGCAAAAACTTGCCACACGTTTTGTTAAAACAGACTTGGTGGTTCATGGGCGTCTGAAAAACTCGCTATTGAAATGCGTCAAACAGAAATTGTGTTAAAGGATTCGACGCGCGCGCGTGGCGACGCGCGCGTGTGGCCCTCATGGTTTCATGTGATGCAGATGCGTGGGTGCAGGCTAAACCAACGCGGATGTGCCGTGTGGTGAAATGATAATGCTGGTTCTGGGCGACGTAGCTAAAACCACATGATTGTCAAATGGTTTCAGCAAATGCGCGCGGGCAGAAATTCTGGAAGCTGTGTGATGACAAACTAAAAAGTACGTGATACTTGTGGTTAGCATGCTCACAAAACTAATGCTTGCTATGCTTTCAGCGTGTGCCCGCGCGGGTTGACGTTTTGCCAGAATGTGCCAGGGATTCTTGAAAAAACGATAAGTGGGTAAACCGGGGTGCGCGCGCATAGTATGATTTGAAAATGATGCTGGGGGTATCAGTACAGGCTGGGCTGGAATCAAATGGACTCATATGAATAAGCGGTAAGGAAAAGTTGCAATGTCCCCCGGAAAACAATTAGCTACGAGCTGAGGAGGGGGTTGACTCCAGTCTCTTTTGACCGAAGTGTGCTGCGAGCTACGATGTGCAAGCTATGCGGGGCAATGCATGCGGCGCATACGCTATATGGTGCATAGCATGTGGGGTAGGCTATCCAGCGCAAGCTATGTGATTCAAACCATATGGTGTACGCTGTGTGGTCCAACCTATGGTGCAAGCTATGCGGTCCGACCCTTAGGGTGCGAGCAGCGCGGTGCAAACCATGGGGTGCAAACTACGGCATGCAATCGAAGCGCCAGCCAGCGCACGAAACGTCCACGAGGCGGCCACGGGCACCCAACTGCCGAACACCCAGACCCTCCGTCCGCTTCTGCTCCGCCGCGGCGGCGCGGACCCACGCCGCGGTCGGAGGCAGCCGAAGGGCACTGCGGAGCCGAAGCGGGCACAACAGAGGAGAACCACCCGGCACGAAAAGCGCCCACGAGGCGGCCACGGGCCGCCCGCACGGCGACGACACGGAGCGCCCATCCAACAGGTCGGCGCTCACGAGGCGGCCGCGGGCACACGCCACGGCCGGGGGCGCACGGCCGCGCGGCTGCCGCCAGTCCCACCGCAGGCTTCGGGAGCGGCTCCGCCCAGGGCGGCAGCGGGGCGAGAGAGGCGGCTGGAGGAAAACGGGCCCTCCTCGCAGACGGAAGCCCGACGGCCACCCGCCTAAGCGCGACGCCGCCGCCGCCGCAAGAGCCCAGTCGCCAGCGCCAGGGCCAAGCCGCCGTCGCGCAGCCTCGGCAGGGGCCGCCGCCGCCGCCTCGCCGAAGCCAGGCCGGCAGCGGGCCGTCGAAGCCGAAGGGCCGCCGCCGCTTCCTCGGAAAGGGTGTCCCCGCCAGGGCCGCGGTGCTGCCAGAGGGGCCGCGCGGTCTCGACGCCGGATGGGGCCGGGGCCGCGTCGCCCGGACCGAAATCGTCACAGGGTCCGCCGAGAGCGGGTGGGGTGCCGCCAGTGAGGGTCGCCGTCGTCGTCGGCGTCGTCGTCGTCGGTGGCGGTGGCGTCGGCGTCGGCGTCGTCGTCGTCGTCGCCGTCGTCGTCGCCCGAGTCCTAGTCCGAGTCCGAGTCCGAGTCCGAGTCCGAGTCCGAGTCGAGTCGAGTCGAGTCGTCGTCGTCGGAGTCGAGTCGAGTCGTCATCGTCGTCGGAGTCGATGCGAAGTGGCGACGTGCCCAGGACGTTGGCTGCCGAAGAGAAGACGGGCGCGCCGCCGCGCGAGCGGCAGCGCTGGCGCGCCCAGACACGAGGCTGCCAACAGGGGCCCTCGGGCGCCTCAAGGGCAGTGCCCATGGCAGGTGAGCGCTCTGGCAGGTAGCGTCGGCCGCATCGGGGAATCGTCCTGGCAGGCACCTCTCGGCGGTGGACAAACCTCCCTTTAGTAGACCTCCTCTTAGTGAAGACGGCCTTGGGCCGAAACCGACGGACCTGGACCCGCAAAAATGACGGCCCCGACGCCCTCTCGCAAACCGAAAACGGACAACTTCTCAATCGACGTGTCAGGGTAGGAGGTCCGTCCACCCCCGAGATTAGCGATCCATGGATTTGGCGCGCCATCGCCAAAACCATGAATCTTGGGAGGTGCCCCCTCCAGAAGGCGGCAGATGCCGCCTCGCTCGGCGACCCGTCGCTAATCCACGCCCCCTTTGATCCATGCCTGCGATGGCCTGAATGGGGCCACGAACCGTGTGAGAGGGATTGCCAACATGGGTGCGGACAGGCACAAGCGAACCCTGCCACTGGTCTGTCCACCCCCGCACCTCCGGGTCGCCCCGGGAGGCGCTCCGGCAGGGCCACCGCCGGAGCAGTCGGGTCGGGCGAAAGGGGGGGATAGCAAAGGGGGGGGTTGAGAATCAGCTCACGTAGCTGATTTTCCCGGCGCCTCCCGGCGCCAGGAGGCGCCCATGTATCGAGGAATGGGCCCCTCGGTCGGGCCGAAACCAGCTGCATGCAGCAGATTTCGTAACCCCCCCTTTCCCAAACCCCCCCTTTCGCCCGACCCGAGGCAGGCGACCGCGCGAGGCAAGGCCAAAAAAAAAAAAAAAGGGCCGGCTCGCGCGGGCCACGCGGCCCGCCGAGGTCCGCCGCACTGCCCCGGGCACGGCGAGCGGGGGCTGTTCCTGCCGCGAGGCGGAGGCGGAGGAGGAGGAGGAGGAGGAGGAGGAGGAGGAGGAGGAGGAGGAGGAGGAGCGAGGAGGAGGAGCGAGGAGGAGGAGCGAGGAGGAGGAAAAGCAGGAGGGGGAAGAGGCGGCGAGGGGGAGCCCTCTGGAGAGACAGCGGCCGTGCAGGCTCAACCGCCCACCGCCACCATCACCACCTCTCGGGCGTTGGCAGAGCTGGGTTTAGTGGAACCTGGTTTAAGGATCTGTACCAGGGGCGCCCCCCCGCCCCATTTCCGCGAACCGGAACTGCCGCCACCCGAAAAAGCACCAGCTGTGGCAGACCTGGCTTAGTGATTCTGGCCAATTCGAGGGCCCCGGGGCGTTACCACTAACCGGGTCCCCTTGCCTGGGGCCCTGGCTATACCCGAACCACCACCACCCAGCAGTGACGCCCCAGAGGCTCCGACAATCATATCCCACGAGCGCCAGCGTGGGCCCCAAAAGGCTCCCAGGCAGACCCCAAAGAGACAACCCGGAGTTTCGAGGGAACTGCCCCGGCTGACCCCAACCTCTCTGCGATCCGTGCCCCGCTGCTCGTTTCAACCGTGCTGCGCCGCGTCACGTCTCACGACGTCCTGCCCCACAGTCGTTCGCGGAAGGGCTCGCGAGGAGGCGCAGATTGCGCCTCGCTGCGCCGCGGTGACACCGCGAGGCAATCGCAAAACAAGCGTGACGGAACGACCGCCCACTCCGACTCGACAAGAGCGACGATGACATCGTGGATGCCACGACAGTACACTCTAACAGTCCTATCATTGAATTGAAAGTATGGCTAGAATGTGTAAAACGTGTTCTAAAAACGCTTCAAACGTGTGTCTACATATCTAAAACATGTTTCAGACATTGGTTAGGCATCTGGAGATTGTTTGGCAGCACGCTTCCTCTCCATTAGTGGACTGCCACAACGATGACAGCACCCGCGCCCACGCCGGCAACCGCCGCCGGCACAGCACGCGTGGGCGACACGGGTGGCGAGCACCACGTCGTGCGCTGCGCGGTGAACGCTGGCGGCGAGCACAGGGTTCGGAACGGAACTGGAGTGGGGCGCTCGTTTTAGGTCGGGCGTGTCTGAAGGGGCCCTGGGACACACAAATAAATACACACAAATAAAAATATGCTCCATATTTTCCCATATTTTCTGGGTTTTTGTCGTCCCGCCCAATTCCCATATTTTCCTATATTTTCTAGGGAATCGACGATTAATTGTGTCTGTGTGTTTTTTTCCCTCCTGAGTGTCCTCCTACAGGCGGATGTGGGACGAAACATAAGAAGTGCCCCAAAAAATGGCTCCAAGATCGTCAAGAATAGTCACAAAGTCGTCGTCCCCCGACTTCTTCATGTTGGGCTATCTTCGAAAATTCCCCCCTGTAGAGAGGGACATGCCCGACTCGACGCTCGTTCTGGCAGCTGCCCAGACCCCCTCCAGGGCGGGGCGGGCGAGGCCATGGCCTCGCAAACAGAGCCAAAGCAGCAGCAGGCGGCGAGCTCACCTACGAGAGCCTGCGCCCCCTGACAGCCAGCGCCTCGGCCTCTTCGAGCAACGGGCCCCCGGCCCCCCGACCACCTCCCCAGGGCCAGCTTCTCGTCCCGAGTCTCTCTGTGGGCGGTCCCGAGGCCCGCGGAGGGCCCCCCAGGGGCCAACACTGTGGAGGATCTCCGCCTCGATGTCGCCGACATGCCCGACGTCTGGGTCGGAGAGGCGCCAGGCCTGGAACTCGCGACTGCAGCGCCGGCGGCGAGTAGCAGGGGGAGCCGCGGCGGAGAGGGGGACGGCCCTGCAGGAAGGCCACCGGGGGGGGGAGCTTCCGGGGAGGGGGGGGGGCGGTCCCTCAGAGACCACGCGCTCCACGCCCTCCAACAGGTGCGGGTGGGGGAGAGGCCTTCCCAGACACCCGGCGTCCCGGAGTATATATATATATATATATATATATATATATATATATATATATATATATATATATAATATATATATATATATATATAATATATATATATATAATAATTAGTATAGTAATAATAATAATAATACTAAAATAAAAAATAATAATAAAATAAAATAATAATAATAGTAATATATAACTAAATAATACTAAAAAAAAAAAAAAAAAAAAAAAAAAAAAAAAAAAAAAAAAAAAAAAAAAAAAAAAAAAAAAAAAAACGCAGGTTTTGCATCGTTGTCGGCCTCCCTGGGCTCTCACTGGGCCTCGGGACCGTCAGAGAAAAACTGAGGATGGCGAGCCAGTCCTGGGGAAATGGTCGTCAGGTCGGGGGCCCATGTCTCGACAAAATCGAAATTCCGGATGTTTCGGAACCTGGAGGGCCGCACCCTGTGGCCCCTCGCTGTGTGGGGTCAAAGACGAGCGCGAATGGGACGCGCTGCGATCGCGGCAGGTAGAAAAGCTGACAGCGCCAAGTGCGGAGAGAAAGCAGA
The DNA here is from genome assembly GCA_963575745.1 of Prorocentrum cordatum. NCBI lineage: Eukaryota > Dinophyceae > Prorocentrales > Prorocentraceae > Prorocentrum > Prorocentrum cordatum. The sequence goes on along the minus strand of CAUYUJ010015807.1, from coordinate 114,089 downwards.
GGCAGCAGGGGGACAATATCGGCATGAGAGAACGCAGCACTGGTGGACAAGGGTCCTGGAACAGAGGCTTTCTTTGGCACCAAATCTTCATCCTGGGTCGTCTGGTGACGGTCCTGGGGCCCTGCAAAGACTCATGGAGCACGAAAACGAAGAAAAACCTCCAGGACTTCTTTCTTCCAATATAAACCCACCAGCCCTCTGGACAAAAGTGGTTTGGCGATCGGGTGTTTTCCTCTTCCAGGACCCCTCTTCTCTTCGGGGAGGGGTACCCTCCACCTCCCCTGCCTGGGTTTTGATGGGGAGGTGCGCGACATGTCAGGGTTGCTTGTTCGTCGCCCAAGGTGTCTCCAAGAGGGCCCCCAATATGGCCTAGAATAGCTCCAAATGATTCAAGCTGGCCCCCTTCATGCCACCCAGAGGCAAGAGAAACCCACTAGATCATGTCAAGTGCTCTCGGCTGAGGCTGAGGCTTAGTGAGCGTCTGCTCCAAGAAAGCAGCGCCACGCGGTAACACGCTACAGCGCGATTGCCCTCAGGATAGGAAGTCTCAATGCACTTTACCATCGGAGCGAGAAAATGTCTCAAGATGCGTCCGCCATTATGCTTTGGTGCGAGCTGTAGACAGCCAATCGCCGCGCTGAAAGAACTTGCCCAAGCGGTGCCCCCACCTCCAGACACGGATCTTGCGGCCATGCATATGGTTTATTCCGTTCCGGGCGGCCCTCTGCCGAATCCATTTGCAGTCCCTGCATTGCAGGGCCCTGTGCGTGGCCAGGTCGCGATCGTAGTCGCCCACGCGTGCAGTATGACCAGCCCATGCGAAAACGTGTTCAAGGTAAACCTTGCTCCACTCTTCGAAACCGTACTGTTGTTTCGCACGCTCGATGTTCTGCCCAGCTCATCCCATGAATGTTTCGGCCATCTCCTCCGCCGCTTCCGTAACGGCATCATATTTCCCAGCATCGCCTGCTGCGCCCCCTATCAAACGCAACGATGGCCCCGAGCACCTCGACAGCGTCGTTCCGCGCAGCTCGCCGCAAACTCGAACCACGCACATCCACCTGCCCAGGCACATCGTCACGCTGCGTCGAACGCCACGCGGTTTCGCCCAGCGGCACGGCCCAACCTGCTTCGGCGAGGATGTCCAACCAACCTTGCGGCATATCAACTGCTTGCGGCTGAATGCAGAGAGCCAGAAATCGTCTGCAGACAATATCAAGGCAGCGCCAAACCCTCCGCCCAGATGGCAGCCCCACCCCCAACTCTCAGCCATCCCGCAGAAATGCGCGGCCGGCATGTCCAAGGCGACCATGACAAGAAAAGGCGCTACTGGGTCTCCCCAAAGCAGAGACCAGGTACGTCTGACTCGCTTCGACGCGATCACTTCGCCCAACTTGAACGCGGACCCGCACCTCGTCCGCTATCGGAGCCACGCGGCAGACAAGATCTCGGCACCCCTTTCGCGCCCAGGCCAGCTAGAACGGCGGCGCGGCGCGCGCAGTCGCGCGCCCTCAGAAAGCCCCCGTCCAACGCGAACAAATGGTGGACCCATCCTATGGCCTCCTCCGTCAAATTCCATAAATGTAGACTACTTCACACGATTGGCGGCGCTGTCTGAAGGCGAACTGCGGAGCGTCGAGGCGGCCCGGGGCGCCCCCGGCGAGGGCCAACAACACCTGGGAAAAGGATTTGCACATCGCGGGCAGAAACGCGATCGGCCAGAAATCCCGCACCCCGTGCTGGAAACCCGTCTTCCGAAACAAACTGACGACGTGATCGGCCCACGCTGCTAGCTTTTAGCGGAGGAGGTTCGCTCTCGCCCCGCCGACCAAAAATCGCCCCTCGCTGCATCCTGACTGCAAGTCCCCACGCGGAGCAGCTTCTCACGGAGTAGTTACGCCAGCGGCGCCATGACGTCGTCGTCGAGGCCCATCAACATCTCCACTACTAGGTCATCACTGGCGCACGTCTTCTCCCGGCCTATCTGCATCACCTCTCGTCGCGCCAAGTCGCGAGCGAGCGCGGGGGGCGCGCGCGGGTCCCCAGGCCCCCACGAAGCGCCAATCCAGAGTGGCAGGGGCCCCCCAACTGGGTCTTCGAAAATCTTGCAAAAGAAATCCGTCTGCAACTGCGACACGCCGTCAACGGCGTTCACTTTCTGCGCCTGCCCACCAGCGACGTCAGGGCATGGGAACGGAGCGCTGAACGCGCGCTGCTTCATCGATGTTGCCGGACGGCGGAGGCCGCTCGCGATCTGCTCGCACCCCAAAGCTCGCGCCCTTCGACGGAGTCGCCAGTGGACGCGGCATGCCGCCAAAAACAAGCGCCGACAGTGATATCGTGCTTCTTCTTGACTGCGCTGCTGCGTCAAAGATCTGAGGAGCGCCACGCCCGGGCCCGAATCTGCGAGGCGCGCCCCTCTCTGTTTCGGCCCGCTGCCACGCGCGGTCGCCGCGTCGACCACGGTGGACGCGCAACCACTTAAATCGGCGGGCTTCTGAAATCCAGCACGACAGTCTCTCCCAGCACGCTGCCCACGAATATGACCTCTCCCCACGGTGGCATCGCATGCGGCGGGCCCGCCGCCGGTCGCGTCGAGCCCCGTCGCCACCTTTGCGCGCCACAGCGCCAGCACAATCATCGCCGCAATTACCACGATGGCCCTTCGCCCACCCCTTGTGCACTCGCTGTTTTTCCCGCACTCGGTCCCACAAGTGCTTCGCCAACTTGACCAAAACTTTCGGGGGGCATTTCTGGCGAGGGCTCCGATCACATATCTGGAGTCGCTGCGGATCGCCAACTAAATCGCCCTCGATCTATTGCGGCACCCCTGAGACAGGACGCCCAGCCAATACCCGCAGCAGACATTCCATCATCGCCGCAAGCTCCGCTGCGTCGTTGGCGCGGATTGCCGCCCCCATGGAACGAGAACTATCTGACTTCGTCTCCACGGGCCCTAACGCTGCGAGAATAGCCTCCGCACTTGCCACTGGTTCTGGGCCATGGCTGAAAACTGCAACCCCACCACGCTGCGACTGCCCGCCGCCGCCGCACAGTGCACGAACCATCAGCGCACAGACGCAGAGCTTGAGGGGCCTCACCGGCCTCCACGCGGATGGGCTGTAGTCCCACATGTTCGCGCACATGGGAAATATAATTCGCATCACGGATCGTCCACCCAATAAGCTTGGAGCGCGCGTTCTTGGAGGAGTTGCGAACGTATTGGGGACTGCCTGGAACGCGCTCGCTTACGGTAGTCACCAGTGGCCTGCGGTCTGTCACCGTCGCAGTTGACTCGCGCACCCTGCGCGTTGCCTGACTCGTTGGAGAAAGATCCAAGCATAAAACTCAGATGTTCGGGTTCGTGTTTGCAGAAATAGTCGCGCGCATATGCCCCCTCCGGGTCGCATTCCAAAGTATTGAGAACACGCAATTGATACCCGACAAATCTGGAAAATATAACCTTTCTTCTGCCTTCCGGTCTCCGCATAGTCACCCAGACTATGTCGATAGTCACGCCCATTTGGCCCCAGCGCGTCCTGTGCGTCCACTCCTATCACTGTGTACCGTCATGTGGGTAAATGTGTGCACAAACTCTCAAGGTCGTCGAGGTCTGATTCGTAATTCCTGAACTGGGGCCCATGAGGCAAGTGAGGAATCACCACCCGGAGGGCCCAGTCATGCCAAACCAAATGCAAACAACAAGATCTCCCCAATGATCAAAAATATTCCAGGCGGATCAAAAGCGCTACCCGGGCGTGCACGACGATCACCGCGCGTCGCTGCCCCATTCTTGGAGGCTGTGCAAACACCGCGTGGCCGACGGAAGTCTGTTCGAATTCGTTGCTAATGCTGGTGAAACTGAACTCCTGGAGCAAGAGCACATCCCAAAGTGCATCCGTCTCCAACTGCTGGCAGAAATCGCCCCCATCAAAGCCCGCGATACCCGAGACATTCCACGACAGAGTGTGCAACTTCCCTTCCACCTCGCAAGATCCATGCTGGCATCAATCGTTGATCGCCAACAAATTCCCCCCGAAATCGAAGTTCAACCCCGAAGAAGCCGCAATGTCCGCGACGCGGAAGGTGAGGGAGTCCCGCTTGCAGTCGTAAAGGCGGACAGGACTCCCAGCAGCCGGCTCGTACCACACGACGCCCTTGTCCCAGTCGGCGTCAATGACCGTCTTGGACTTGCCCTGGGCAACGCCCATCTTGTCCACCACGTGATTCCTGAAGAGGTTGACCGCCTTGGACGTGCGCCTCCCGATGCTCCTCTCCTCCTTCGTCCTGTCGATCCAATGTGAAAGGCGCCTCCCGTTGAACTCGAAGTTCTGCCCTTTGTGCTTTATGAGAAACTGCCACATGCTGTCGGGCGTAGGGAAATCCATGAAGCCCACCTGGGACAATTTGCAGGATGCCGATACCCTCGGATCTGGGTCGCAGTCCTTCACGATGTCCTGAAGCTTGAGTTCCACCTCGGCCTTCTTCGCACTCTCCCCAAAGCCGCCCACGATCACCTTGGTGCGCTTGTTCTTGGGGACGAAGCTGCCGTTAACGAAGCTGCTGTTCCTCTGAGTCCCGTTGGCCTTCAGCTGTTGAAATGCATGTTCAAGGGCTTCACGTCGTGTTCCCTGATCTGTAACCTTTGAATCAGTGGCCTGCATGGTCGCGTCCATGTTGTGCATGCGGTTATTCATGTTCGTTCCGATGGGCTCTATCTTCTCGTTCGTGTTTTTGTTAATGGCCGCGATGATGGATTCGGCTTCCTTGCTCAGCGCACTCTTTCCTCCTCCGTCCTTCCCACGGCTCCGCGATCGATCGCACGTGCAGTTGTCCTTCTTATTGCCGCAATCTTCACAGAGGCCGCAATCGGTTGGGCGGCGGCTGCGGCGAACAGAAGTCGTTTTTTTCTTGGGCCATGAAGAACTTCCAAAAAGGCCAAAACCATCCCAATCCTGAAACGGAAATCCATGATGTGTGTTTTCTCCCCTTATAGTTTCGCCCAAGGGCTGCCCAAGAGCGCTCCAAAAGGGCCCCAAGAGACGATGCTGATGGCCCCAGGGGGGAGGCACCTTTGGGACCCACCCCCTTTGATCGATGCCCTCGAAGATGGCCCCAAGATGCCCTCCCAGTCCCCCAAGATGGCCCCAAGATGGCCCGAAGAGGGCTCCAAGAGAGCCCCAAGAGGGCCCCAGGACCCTCTAAAAGAGACCCAAGAGGTCCCCAAGTTCCCCCACATGAGCCCCAAGAGGGCTCCAAGAGGCGACTTTGAGGGCTCGGTCCTCGTCCTTGTTGTCCTCCTTCTCCTCCTCGTCCTCGGCATCGTCCTTGCCCTCATTGGATTCCAGTTTATGTTCCTCCTCTTCCTGTTTCAAATATGTGGGGTTCTTGGTGGGTTCAGGTGTTCTTGTATGTGTAACTTCGAGTGTGGTTGGATGTGTGGCGTGCTTAATGCGTTCAAGTGTTCAGAGCTTCCGATGTAAATACTTCTTTTGATTAGCTAGTATAACCCAGTGCGTGTCTCTTCTCTCGCTCTCTCATTATCTCTCTCTCTCTCTCTCCCCCCCCCTCTCGTCCTCTGATTATCTCTCTCTCGTTCCCTTCCTCTGGCCCTCTCATGCGCTCTCGCTCTCTCACTCTCTCACTCTCTCACTCTCTCACTCTCTCTCTCGCTCTCTCTCTCTCTCTCTCTCGTGTGCCCTCCCTGCGTGTCTCCAACCCTCTCTCGCACGTTCTCTCTCTCTCTCTCTCTCTCGCTCGATCTCTCGCTCCTTCACTCCCTCGCCCTCGCTCGCTCATTCTCTCTTTAGGGAGGTGGGGAAAGAGTGGAATGAGACGTGGACGCGGAGGGAGGCGCGGAGTAGGAGGGAGGAAGGAGGGAGGAAGAGGGAAGGGAAGCGGAGGGAAGGAGGCCTTGGAACACCCAAACCTCTAGAGTTTAGGAGTGAGATGCAATGCACCCTCAGATGTTGATGCAGTGAGGCTACGGCTCAACCCATCTGTGTGTTTGATTGTGATTAGTGTCGACAATGTCTGATTGGTTCCGTTGGAAACACGGAAGGGGTGTGAGATATGCATATACATGTAGAGAGAGAGCGTGTGAAGAAGTACCATTGCTTCCTATTGCTGGCAAGATGAGGAAGGAGAGAGAAGGGTGAACAAGGATAAGGAGTCAGCTTGAGTTGATGGGACAAGGAAAGAAGCACGCTCTCGCATTCTCTCTCTCTCTCTCTCTCTCTCGCTCGCTCTCTCTCTCTCTCTCGCTCTCTCTCTCTCTCTCTGACTTTTCCTCTCTCAATCTCTCCGCCCCTGTCTCACACAAACACACACACACACACACTCTCTCTCGCTCTCTCTCTCGTTCTCCCTCGCTCTCGCTTTATGTTCCACGTCCTCTTGTGTCTCTCTCTCTCTCTCTCTCACGGTGGGGTCCCCAGGGGGGGGGGGGGCGAACATGTACAAAGAATACAGCCGTGTGCATCTATATGTGATGTACAACTGCAAATATACATTTATACACACATAACTGAGTGTGTGTGTGTATATATACACTCAGGAATCCGTATGGTACGTTGATGCGTGGAAGAATGCCTAGGCCTATCGAATAGACCACTTTGAACTCGAATGAAGGATACTCATTTTCCCCACCCGCAGACTCTTGCGCGCATCGCCCTTCTTTCCGAGGCCACTTCCCTTGTGTCCGCTCGAGGATGCACTTCCAGCATGGCAGCACGTTCCGCATGGCAGCTAATGCCTGCACCTCCCATTCCACGCGTGCCCGCCCGAGGATGGTACACTTCCCACATGGAAGCGAATGCCTGAACCCTGATTCAATACGCGCCCGCTCGAGGATTATCATCGTCGTCGCGGTCGTCGTCGTCGCCGCCTTCCTCCTCCTCGTCCTCCTCCTCCTCCTCCTCCTCCTTCTCCTTCTCCTCCTCATCATCCTGGCACCTGTGCCACTGGGATCCCTCCCCAGGAAAACAGGCGAGTAGCCTCCTGTTCGTCACCCCAGGTGCTCCTTCGGGACCCTGGGGGAAAGAAAAAAGGTAATCGTAGGCCGTCCCAGCCTGCGCCATGGGCGAAGGGTCGCGCCTGGGGTCTCGGGGCTGTGCCCGACTCGTCCTTGTGGCGGGCGGGGGCAATCCAGGGCTTCAGTGCGCGGCGTTTCCTTCCGTGTTCCGTGCCTGGGTTGTGGGTCTGCCACGTTTTGCTGCGACACCTGTGCGTAGACCTCCCAGTACTCCGCTGGGGCAAGGGTGGTGTCGCAGGTCCCCTATGCGGGAGGGCTCATCGGAAGATCCCCGTCCATTCTTCCCACAGTCACGGTCCCCCGCCGTGGCGTGCGTGGGGGCGGGCTGTCGCCGAGGGAGTGGTGCCCCTCGGGTGGCTGATCGGGGCGGCACGCGAGGCGTGTCGTTATCTGAGGCCTCGGAATGTCACAACGGGCTTGTAGAGCGGTTTACCGGCTTAGCTGCTGCCTCCTGGCGCACGTGGCGCCCCTGGCGCGCGTGCGGGTACGTCTCTCGCCTTTTTCGCACGTCTGCCGCGCTTCGCGGCGCTGCTGCCTTTAGTGGCGCGCGTCGCCTTTTGTGCGTTGCGCCGCGGTAAACCTCCTATGCGAGCTCGCGCCGACTCCAGCCGTGAGGGTCCTCACGGTTGGCCTAGGGCGGCGGGGGCATTGGCTCGTCCGCTTCTAGGTTACTCCACTCCACACCACTCCTCCTCCTCCTCCTCCTCCTCCTCCTCCCTCCTCCTCCTCCTCCTCCTCCTCTCCTCCTCCTCCTCCTCCTCCTCCTCCTCCTCCTCCTCCTCCTCCTCCTCCTCCTCCTCCTCCTCCTCTCCTCCTCCTCCTCTCCTCCTCCTCCTCCTCCTCCTCCCTCCTCCTCCTCCTCCTCCTCCTCCTCCTCCCTCCTCCTCTCCTCCTCCTCCCTCCTCCTCCTCCTCCTCCTCCTCCTCTCTCCTCCTCCTCCTCCTCCTCCTCCTCCTCCTCCCTCCTCCTCCTCCTCCTCCCTCCTCTCCTCCTCCTCCTCCTCCTCCTCCTCCTCCTCCGTCTCCTCCTCCTCCTCCTCCTCCTCCTCCTCCCTCCTCCTCCCTCCTCCTCCCCCTCCTCCCCCTCCTCCTCCTCCTTCCCTTGCCCCCACGCGGGCCCCAGGGATGGCCCGAAGACGCCCTCCAATGCCACCCCCTTGCTCCCAAAGATCTCTCTGTTCACCCGGGTTGCCCGCTTTGTTTCACTACATGTGTCTAGTTGTCCCTTTTCCCGTCAACTCTCATCGGCAGGGTTCGTGAATGGGCTTGCAATTTTTTTTGTTGGTTAGCGGGTGCGCGAAACGGGTCGAACGCCTAGCGTGCTACGAAAGCTTGTGGGAATACTGTTTCGTCGCAACCGCAGGCGAAGGCGCCAGCGGCGCGTCGAGTCGGCTCGGGCTACGAGCGGAACTATTTGCCGGCGCGCGCGCGGAGCTAAGCAGGACCTACCGCCCGGGGAAGTGGCTGGCTTGTGGGAATACGCGGAGCATTAAGAAATGTCAGTGTCTCTAAAAAGTCAGTCTTGGGACATCCCGGGGAATCAAGAAGCGTCAGAGAGGATGGTCGAAACAATTCCCGAACATGGAGCCTCGAGTCTTTCGAAGGAGGGTGGCGGCGGTGCAAGCCTACTGCTGCCAGTCTTCCCAGCACGGCCATCGAGCTTAAAGCAGCTGTCCCCGCTGTCCCCGCTGGCGACCGCAGATAGGCAGTCCGCGAGACCCTCCCCTCACACTCTGCCAGGGCCGTCAGAGAAAGATTGGACGAATGTCTCCTCGGCAGATGAGAAGACAAAGGCAAACAAGATCGAATCGGGAAATCGAATCGACTCGGAACGTGCTTCGGGCCGAACGGTGTCGGCACGGAGTGGAAATCGAATCGAATCGGCTGCACCAGAGTGCACATCAGCGCCATGCAAGCATCGGGCCGCATCGGATCTGCTAGGGGGCCACATGCGAACCCTACCCCTACCCCCACGATTTCGGGGGGGGGGGGGGGTTCACTTCGCTCGGGAGCTTCCGAGCGAAGTGAACCCCACCCTCACCCTCCGAAGTTGTTGGCGTAGGGGGGAGGGTTCGCATGTGGCCCCCCATCTGCGGAACGTCGACACCGAATCGGCTCGAGCCGGCCGGAATCGACAGCGAATCGATCGGACCGAACGGGTCGAAGAGCACTCTACAGAGCCAGCAGCGCGGTCGTCGCCGCCGTCACCGCCGCCGCTGCCCTCGCCGCCGTCGCCCGCCGCGGCCGCAGGCGTCGACGGCCGCCGCCGCCGTCGACGCCGCGGCGACGGGACCGTCGTCGCGGCCGTCGCCGCCGCCGGAAGACGCGACACTGCGTGGGGACCAGGCGCACGCCATCCCATTTGTGCTTGCAGCTCCCAGTCTACTCCAGATTTCGTAATAAAAGGGAGGGGGTCTCAACCCTCCCAGACGAGAAGTTTTAGACACCCCCCGTGGGAGAACCCTCCAAAACATCGTCCCCAAACCCCCCCAGGCCCTCCAAGATAGCCTGGAAGAGACCCCCCCCCCGAAATGAGACCCCCCTCCCTTTTATTACGAAATCTGGAGTACTCAGCACCGAAGTGCACGCGCGGTCTCGGGACGCAGCCCAGGAGGAGGAGGAGGAGGAGGAGGAGGAGGAGGAGGAGGAGGAGGAGGAGGAGGAGGAGGAGGAGGAGGAGGAGGAGGAGGGAGGAGGAGAACGAGATTGACAAGGCGAAGGTCCTCTCCCCGCAGGAGGGCGCCAGGAAGGCGGCAGCCCCTTGGGGTCGGTGCGCAAACTTCCCAGGCCGAGCCAGGAGGGCACGTGACTGCAGGCCCACGTCGGCGACGACGCCGGCGTTGGCCTCTGACACCGCGTGGATCCCTCAAGCTAAAACGAACGCGGCCTGCCGATAAATAGAGGGGCTCCTAGATGGGGTCGGAGTAGATGGGGTCGGAGGACCGCGCCGCATCGCCGATGCATCGGCGATGCATCGGCGATACACTAGCGATGAGGCGTCGACGTGGGCGATGCATCGGCGACGTCGACGTGAAGGAAATCGGGCTCCACATCGAGCTGCATCGGCGATGCATCGGCGATGCGGCGCGATCCTCCGACCCCATCTACTCCGACCCCATTTGGGAGGCCTAGATTAGAGCAGACCGTTCGACAATGGCTGACTCCAGGCCGCCGGCGGCTTTCGTCAAGGACGCGCTGCCCCGGGCCAGCGCCAGCCTGGTCCTGCATCGGGCAAGGCCACGTCGCGAACCCGGGACGGCCGCAGAGTGGCCCCCCGGTCAGCCGAGTGAGGGTCGGGTCGGGCGAAAGGGGGGGGATAGCAAAGGGGGGATTTGAGAATCAGCTCACGTAGCTGATTTTCCCGGTGCCTCCCGGCGCAGGAAGCGGCTATGTATCGAGGAATGGGCCCCTCGGTGAGGCCCAAACCAGCTGCATGCAGCAAATTTCGTAACCCCCCCTTTCCCAATCCCCCCCTTTCGCCGGCCCGAGAGGGCGAAGGGGGGGTGGCTCCACGCGACTCCCGCGGGACGCAGAGAACGACATGCTCGCAGCGTGGGCCGATGCCGGCGGCGCACGCTCGAGACGAGCAGTCAGCACACAGGCCTTCCGCACCTCGTTTTTTTTCCAGAGCGGCGTGGCCAGCGAGCGCTTGCCACGGAGCCTCTGCACCAGAGGAGTTCTCGGCCCCGGTGTCGCAATACCGCGGGGGGGGGGGTCACATCTGCTTTGGGAAGGGGGGGGGGTCTGATTCGAGCTGCCTTGGAGGGGTCCCGCGGGACCTGGGCAGAGCGCCGCCCTCCCGTGGCTGCTCTGGGGAGGGGCCTGAATTTGCTCGCCTGGGAGGGCTGTGACCATCCCCCCCCCTATCACGGAATCGAGGAGACGTTTGGGTGGTGCCGATCCCGAGGCTGGGTCGGCCACGGGGATCCACGGGGCCCCCGCGTGATCCACGCTGTCGCCCCGGAGCGCCCGCGCCAGGGCTCGCTGCCAGGCCGGCGCGGCGCGAGCCTGCCGCAGGGCGCTCGCGCCAGGCCCCCGGCGGGGTGAGCAAACGGCCAGGATCGGCACATCTGCGCAGCTGGCCCCCAGAGGAGGAGGAGGAGGAGGAGGAGGAGGAGGAGGAGGAGGAGGAAGGAACTCCCCGCGCCTCGAAGGCCGCGCCGCTGGGGCTCAGCAGGGGCGCCGGCTTCTTCCGCTCTGATCGGCCAGGGGCGGGCGTCATGTTTGACCTGACAGAGGCCAGCCGCACGCGTGCCAGGCAGAGTTGCAAGAAACCACGGCCAGCGACGGATACGCTGCTCGGCCCAGCACCTCGCTTCGCGGGCAAGGTCGTCGTCGTCCGAGTCGCTGGCACCAGGGAAGCCATCGAACTGCTCCTCCTCCTCCTCCTCCTCCTCCTCCTCCTCCTCCTCCTCCTCCTCCTCCCTCCTCCTCCTCCTCCTCTCCTCTCCTCCTCCTCCTCCTCCTCCTCCTCCTCCTCCCTCCTCCTCCTCCTCCTCCTCCTCCTCCTCCTCCTCCTCCTCCTCCCTCCTCCTCCTCCTCCTCCTCCTCCTCCTCCTCCTCCTCCTCCTCCTCCTCCTCCTCCTCCTCCTCCTCCTCCCCCTCCTCCTCCTCCGCCTCTCCTCCTCCTCCTCCTCCTCTCCTCCTCCTCCTCCTCCTCCTCCTCCTCCTCCCTCCTCCTCCTCCTCCTCCTCCTCCTCCTCCTTCCTCCTCCTCCTCCTCCTCTCCTCCTCCTCCTCCTCTCCTCCTCCTCCTCCTCCTCCTCCTCCTCCTCCTCCTCCTCCTCCTCCTCTTTTCCCCCTCCGATTGCCATCGCCCGACACCCGCCGCCCCTCGGGCCCCGACCCTCGGGCGGGGGGCCCCCCTCCCGCCGAGGCCTCCGGGGGCCACGGCCTGGGGGGAGGGTCCCGTGGGTGGCCAGCTGGCGGCGCGCAGAGGGGTCGGGCGCTGGCAGAACTGGGTTTAGCGGAACCTGGCTTAGTGATGTGTACCGGGGGGCGCCCCCCCGCCCCGTTCCGCGAACCGGAACTGCCGTCACCCGAAAAACACCAGTTGCGGCAAACCTGGTTTAGTGAATCTGGCCAATTGAGGGGCCCCAGGGCCCTACCACTAACCGGGTCCCCTCACCCGGGGTCCTGGCTATACACGAAAGGGGATAGGGGGAGAGGGGAGGGCTTCTCAGAAGGAAGCTGCTTCTTGGATGGCGCCGGCCTTACATCTGTAGATAAGGCCCGCGCCTTCCAAGAAGCAGGGGTGCTTCCAAGAAGCCCTCCCCCCTCCCCCCAACCCCCTCTGCGCGTGGCTGAGCCAGGGCGGGACGAGCCCTGGCATCCCTCAGGTCGCTCTCTCGACGTCGCGCTCTCGACGTCGCGCAGGTGTGAAGTCGGGCGTGTCGCTCTACAGGAGGAATACTCAAAAATATTGGTTTAAAGAAGTATGGGGACGATGTTTCCAGAATTTGTTACACATGCTTGGATACGTTTTGACAATACTGACCTTTTCGTCCAAAGCCCTCCTGTAAGAGGACATGCCCGACCTAACGCAGGTGGTGGAAAGCAGCCCAGCTCTCGAGAGCCCCAGCAAAATTCCCAACACCTACGAGGGAGCACCGTGCACGTCGTGCCACCAATCCCGGTGCAGCTTCTCGCGAGCCGCTTCACCTGCGAGCAGCCGCAGAGAGAGGCCGCTTAGAACAGGCCCCCAGGGCGACGCCTGCAGCCCAGACGTGCAATCCGAAGTAGCAGAAGGAGGAGAAGGAGGAGGAGGAGGAGGAGGAGGAGCAGAGAGGATAAGCAGGAGGAGGAGGAGGAGCAGCAGGGAGGATAAGCAGGAGGAAGAGGAGGAGGAGAAGAAGGGAGGGGAGGAGAGGAAGACGAGGAGGAGGGGGAGGAATCAAAGTCAAAGACTGATTTCGGGAAAGAGGCTTCAGGCACCCGTGGCAGTAGTTTTAGGTCGGGCATGTCCTGCTGCAGGTGGATTTTAGGCGAGAAATACATATCAAAATGATAAATACCCGAAACATCGGAAACATCGTCCCCATAGTATGACTCTTTGGGAATATTTCTCCTGTAGAGGGACACGCCCGACTTAACAAAAGTTCTGACACGCTCTCGTTCGCAGTGCCAGCGACCGCCAAGCCTGGAAAGAGTAGCAACGTGGGATACGGAGAACCCCAGAAAGCTTCCGAAAATATGCGAAAGCTAACCTCGCGTCAACCGACCCCTGCCTTCAGTGGCGTGGCCCTTCCCCCTCCTGGGTAGGGATGTGCGCCTGCTCCTTCGGGCCTCGCGGGGCCTCGCCTGGGAAGGTGGGCGCGAGGGGGCCGACGTACCATGGCCCCAAGGGAATGGGGGGCAGGTTAGGAGATGCGGAGAAGGCCGTTCGAGAGCCTCCGGAGACCCAGCCGGCCCCGCTCCCCTCCTGCTCTCCGCCGCCGAGCTCGCCCGGCTGCGCCCGGATCCTCTGCAGCTCGTGGGTGCCGTGGGCCCACGGGCACTGCTGGCTCTCGGACGGGCAGCGGCCTGGGGTCGGCGGTGGCCAACCCGAGTCCCCTGGAGGAGCGAGGGCGACGGAGGGGGCATCGAGATGCGAGGGTCGAGGACCAGTGTGTGTCTGTCAACACCGCTTGCCCCTTGTTCGGCCTCCTGTGAATCGCGCGCGGCCCAGCAAGGGGACAGCGCCTGCCTACCTGCCCAGCCTGTTTGATGAAAGGTGATATGTTCCTACTCCTCCTCCTCCTGCTCATCCTCCTCCTCCTCCTCATCCTCCTCCTCCTCCTCCTCCTCCTCCTCCTCCTCCTCCTCCTCGGGTCGCGTTTGGCCCTGCCTGCATATCCCCTTACGGCCTCCTTCTCCTCCTTCTGCCCCTCCTCCCCCTCTGTCCTTTTCCCCCTCCTCGGGTCGCCTTCGGCCCTCCCTCGCTCCTTCCTTCCCTCCTTCCCTTTGCTTCTCCTCCTCCTCTTCCCGCTCGTCCTCCTCCTCATCCTCCTCCTCTTCCCGCTCCTCCTCCTCTTTCCCTCCTCCTCCTCATCATCATCATCCTCCGTCTCCTCCTCCCCTCCACTGATTAGTATCATTGCTACTCTTATTCGTATTACTATTATGAGCGCTCGTACTATTATTCTTCTCATACGTATTATGATTACTGTGGTTATTGTTAGAATTAGCATTATCATTCTCATTAGTAATACTATTGGTATTCTTAAGAATAATGTTCTTCATATTACGAGTACCATTATTCGTATGATTGCGCGTCTTCTTTGAATATTATGAACAGTATCACTACGATTCTTAGTAATGGTATAATTTAATTGTTTGCAGTATTACTCTTATTAATAGTATGTTTGACATTATTATGATTATTCTGCCCATTCTTAATACTCATCATAATCATGAGCATCAGCATCAGCATCAGCATCATCATCATCATCAACATCATCATCACCAGCAGCATCAGCAGCATCAGAATCAGCATCATCAGCATCATCTTCACCACCAACACCACCACCGCCATCATCATCATCATCATCACCATCAACAGAATCAGCATCATCATCATCATCATCATCATCATCATCAGCAGCATCAGCATCAGCATCATCAGCAGCATCATCATCATCATCATAATCATCATCATCATCATCATCATCATCATCATCATCATCATCACCATCACCATCACCATCACCATCACCATCATCATCATCATCATCATCATCATCATCATCATCATCATCATCATCATCATCATCCATCATCATTATCAACATCATCTTCATCCTCATCACCGTCATTAGAATCATCATCAGCAGCAGCAACATCATCAGCATCATGGTTATCATCATCAGCATCATCATCAGCATCATCCATCATCATCAGCAGCAGCATACTCATCATCATCAGCAGCAGCATCATCACCATCATCATCAGCATCGTCAGCATCATCATCATCATCATCATCATCATCATCATCATCATCATCAGGTTCGTCAGCATCATCATCAGCATCAGCATCGTTATCATCAGCATCAGCATCACCAGCATCATCATCATAACCATCATCATAATCATCATCATCATCGTCGTCATCGTCATCGTAGTCATCATCATCAGCAGCATCAGCATCACCAGCATCATCATCGTCAGCAGCATCATCACCATCATAATCATCATCCATCATCATCAGCATCATCATCACCCCCACCATCATCACTACAATCAGCATCATCATCAGCATCATCACCATCATCAACATCAACATCCACAGTATCAACAGAATCAGCATAAGCATACTCATCATCGTAATCATCATCATCATCATCATCATCATCATCATCATGTTCGTCGTCATCATCGTTATCATCATCATCAGCATCATCATCATCGTCAGCATCATCATCATCATCGTCATCGTCATCGTCATCATTATCAGCAACAGCATCATCACGACCACCACAATCATCAGAATCATAATCATCAGCATCATCATCATCAGTATCAGCATCATCATCAGCAGCATCATCATTAGTAGTAGTACCACCATCAACACCACCACCATCATAAACGTAATCGTCGTCATCATCGTCATCATTATTAGCATCATCATCATCATCATCATCATCATCATCATCATCATCATCATCATCATCATCATCACCATCATCACCACATCATCGTCATCCCTCCTCCTCGTCTTCGCTACTTCCTCCTGTCTACTTCTCCCAGTAGTCGCAGGCAGAGTTTGCGAAATGGGCGGTCTGGCCAAAGACCTCCAAGACACCAAAGCCGCCAAACATGCTGTCGCTTTCTCCTTTGGGACAAGCTGGGGGGAGCTTCGGGACCCGAGGGCGCTTGCGCACTCTCGCCTCCGCCTTGTGCGTCTCACCCACGTCGGAGGCGTGCGTTCGTGGGCTCACCGCCAGTACCGCATCTGCTGCAGCAGCGTCACCGGCCCCACCCTTCACGAGCTCGCCGCCTGCGCGAAGGATGGTCCCCTCAGGCCAGATTTCTGGCAAGCGAGCGGCCAGGAGGCGCCGCCTGGCAAGGAGATCTGCGACAGGCAGCTATTGAGCCAGCGGCAGGCTAATATGCCGAAGCAGCTGCGCCGGCAGCCTTCCGAGAGCAGGCAGAGGCGGCTCTCTGGGCAGGGCCACAGGAGGCACAAATCAGCCCTGCCCCTAGGGGTGTCCCTCTCTCCCTCCATTCTCCCTATCCCGCGGCTGCGCACTGCGTCGCCGTGAGGCGGCTGAGAGCATGTGCGGGGAGCCCCTGCCGGAGAGGTGCCCGCAAGGAGCCTCTCCCCGGGCCTGCCCCTCCCCCCGTGCTTCCGCTCCTCGGGTCAGGTTGCGGCTCATCCATGAAGGCCAGGGCTGCGAGGTGGGCTGGAGCGGGCTGGGTCGCCGCGGACTGTCCCCATGCCCTCCCCCTCCGTCCCCCTCCCGGGCGAGCTTGCCCTGTCTCCCTGGGTGGACGCTGCGGAGCCGACGCAGCCGCCTCCTCGGCCGTAAAACCATCTGCTCAACAACTCGTGCCCGCGGGCTCAACATGCAATCCTCTACGCGAGGATTCCTGCCTGCCTGCCTGCCTGACTGCCTGCCTGCCTGGCTACCTGCCTGCCGGGCTGCCTGCATGCCTGCCTACCTACCAACCTACCTATCTACCGACCTACCTACCTACCTACCTATCTACCTATCTACCCACCTGCCTGCCTACCTACCTACCTACCTCCTCCGCCCTCCATCTCCTCCTCCTCCTCCTCCTCCTCCTCCTCCTCCTCCTCCTCCTCCTCCTCCTCCTCCTCCTCCTCCTCCCTATGCCCCTCCTCCTCCCCCTCCTCCTCATCCTCGGGTCGCCGTCGGCACCCCTCCTTCCTTCCCTCCCTCCTCCTCCCTCCTCTTCCCCCTCTCCCCCTCTCTTTCCTCATTTCCTTGCTCAGTCCGTCAAGGCTTCGCCACGCCAGCGGCCATGGTGGCACGTGCGCTCAGGGATGCCGGGGGCTGCGCGAGTTGAGCCTCACACCCAGACATCCAGCGGCTCGATGTGTTCGGGGTCCCTGGACATCTTGAACCTCCTCTGGGACCAGCTTTTCATCTAGAGCAGGTTTGTTTGACGGCCCAAGGGTCAAAAACTGGCCTCCAAGAACTCAAGAAGTAGCGACCTCGGATGTCTGGGTGCTCCGACGCCCCCTGCCCCCCTCCTCCGCACGGAGCCGAGCAGAGGGAGGAGGAGGACGACGACGACAGCGACGGCGAAGAGGACGATCTTCAAAGGTCAGCTTCGGCCCACAGCTTGCGCAGGGAGGTCTCGTGGGTGCGCCTGGCCTAGAATTTCAACGGGAAGCCCCCGGGAGGTACCGAAACATCGAACGACATCCAAAAACTGTTTCGTCGACGGCTAGGCAGGGGTCGTCTGCGCTGGCAGATGAAGCTAACAAAACGGGGGCACCGTTGTAGCGAATTGGCCACCGTAATGCGAAAAAGCGGGCGGCCGCGGGGAGGGAGGAAAACAGGGGGGAGGGCCGCTCAGGGTGACGAGTCACGCCCAGAGCGGCTGGCGGCGGGCGCGGCCCCCGCCAACGTGCACTGAGGCGGCTGCTGCGCTGGGGGACACCCATCATTGAACCTCTTCGAGCTCACGTTTCTCGTGGGGGACACCCAAGGATCAAAAATCAGCCGACCATTCGGCGTGTGAAAGACGCTGAGTCGTCGTCTTCGTCGCCGTCAGTCCCAAGGAAAGTGACGAACCAGGAAATTGAGGAACATCGTCGTTAAAATCGAAGGGAAGCCCCTTCCATTTGATCCCCTCCCTGGCCGGCGGGGGGGGGGTCCCCGGCCCAAACAGTCGCCGCCCCCCCGAGGTCCTGGAAGGTCCCGTGGGAGGTCCCGCCTTCACGGTCCGCGGCACTGGCCCCAAGACCTTGGCAATCAGATGCTTACATCATAAGTGGCGTAATTGAAGGGGCCCAGGGACACACAAATAAATACACACAAATAACAGGGTTCCCCATATTTCCCCATATTTGATGGGTTTTTTGTCTTCCCCCCCCCCCAATTCCCATATTTTCCTATATTTTCCTGGGAGTCGACGATTAATTGTGTCTGTGTGTTTCTTTCCCTCCTGAGTAATGCTAGAAGTCTGCTTCTTTTGCGCGTGGCGTGGGGCACCTCACGGGGCCGCGTGCCCGCAAGCCTCCGGCAAGGAGGGCCACGAACAGCATCCCCAGGGGGGAACCCACATGGACATCGCCAGGCAGTCCACTCCGGATTGCATCGCCGACATCGGACTTGCGGCCATGAGCCGCACGGGCACGGCAGAATGGCACCACAGCGCCAACATGTCAAGAGGTGCAGCTACACAAGCATCCAGTCGCACGGTGCTGGCAAACAGCGGGCCAACCGAACAGGGGAGAAGGAGGAGGAGGAGGAGGAGAAAGAGGAGGAGGAGCGTAGGAGGAGGGGGAGGAGGAGGAGGAGGAGGAGGAGGAGGAGGAGGAGGAGGAGCAGGAGGAGCAGGAGGAGCAGGAACGCATCGCTGGGGAATTACTCCCTGGACCTCTCCCAGAATGCGTTCTGACCAAAACTTCGAGGCGAATCCAGCCGTGGGGACGAGGGCTCCCCAGGAGGCACAAAAAGGCAACAGCGAGACTAGGGGTAGCAGTATTGGTACCCTCTCCTCGTCTGACAAGCAGTCTTGGGACCCAGGCGCCGCCTTTGGCCCACAGCTTGCACAAGGACGTCTTCTTGAGGTCTGGCTTGCTCCGCATCTCGCCCCTGCCGTGCGCGAAAGGGCACGCGGCCCCACGCTCGCAGCCGCTCCTCGGCGCGGGCGCGAGGAGGCCGAGGTGGCTGAAGTGGCCGAGGTGGCTGAGGTGGCTGAGGTCGCTGAGGTGACAAAGGTGGTTGTGGCCGGGGTGGCCAGGGTGGCCAAGATGGCTGAGGTGGCTGAGGTGGCTGAGGCGGCAGAGGTGGCAGAGGTGACAGAGGCGATTGGGGTGGCGCGAAGGTTGGTGGAACACCCTAACTCTGGAGTGGTCCCACAAACTAAGTTGGCTACTCGGCATACGTACATATATGCGGTGTCGCGTTTAAGTTTACCGCATCCAACGGCAGCGTTTGAAAACAAATCAGTAGCAGACCGAGCGGCGCTGGGTGGAAAACGCGATGCCCCCATCCCCCCCGCTGCCACAACCCCCCCAGAGCGACAATCGACAGAAAACCCGCAACGGTATAAGCGCTGCAGTGGCAGGCACCCACGGAGCCCGCCCAGCAACCACGCAGGGCGATGAATTTTCTCTGTTTCCACATGTCACCGAGTTGTTGCCTCAATTCAATACACACTGGTGCCGAAAGGGTGACTCTAGGGGCGAACGCCGCAACCCGTGGCCGAGGTGGCAAATTGGTGAAAACGGAACACACTGACTCGGGAGTGGTCCCACGAGGAAAATGGCATTCGCATGATGCCGCGTCGTGATCGTACCGCGTGTGATTTGATCAGTAGCTGCTCCTGCGGCAGACCTTTGGAACAGGGGGCAGCGATCCCAGCCGCCCAGCGATCCCAGCCACATCCTTGGGCTCATGTTGCTCCCATCGTGCTTGAGGGCCGCACCCCGGAAATACTCTCGAGCACCCAGCGAGGTGCCGAGACAGTGTCGAAGCAGTGTCGCCTCCCAGGGCCCGACCCTAGAACAAAAAAAAAAAAAAAAAAATGTGCCGCTACTTCCCTGGTGCCCGAGATTCTTCCTGGCGATCGAGGCGAAAGCAGGCTGGAATATCATACAGTCGGGGCCCTGAAGAAGGAACCCTCTTCGTTGGGGAGGGGCGCCGCGTTCCCGAAGTGTGTCACAGCTTGCCTCAGGCTTCCCTCATGTTTTCGACAAGAAATCGAAGGTTGACTCATGGAAAAAAGGGGCCTCGCTCCTTCTCTAGGGTTCCTTAGGTCAACGCCCCGACTGCACCCCGGCAGCCTCGGCCTCGCCCGTCGGAGGCCCCTGCGGCAGCCCTCGGCGGCCGCCCGGCGGCCTGCGGGCGCGCGGCGGGCCCCTCGACGGGCCCGCGGGGGCGGCCCGTGGGCGGCCTTTGGCGGCGGCGAGGGCGGCGGCTGCGGCGACGGAAAGTGGACCGTCCTTGTCTCGGGGGCGCGCAGCCATGGACTACTCCGGATTCCACAAGAAAGTCGGGGGGGGGTCACATTTTGGGGGGGGTCTGATTTGAGCTGTCTTGGAGGGTTCGGGGGGGTCTGGGCAACGTGCCGCCCTTTCATGGATGGTCTGGGAGGGTCTATAAAACTTCTCATCTGGGGGGGTTGAGACCCCCTCCCTTTTGTTGCGAAATCTGGACTAGCGGTCCACGGATCTGGCGCGCGGTCGCCAGGTCCGTGGGTCGGGGGAGGTGCCCTCCCCAAAATGCGGCTGGTGCCGCCTCGCTCGGCGGCGGAGGTCCGCGATTTCCGGTGGAACTGGGGCCCGTCGCTAATCCACGCCCCCTGAATCTTGAGTCGGGCCTGTCCCCCTACTGGCCGATTTGGACGAAAAATGAAAAATACCAACAACAACAAAAATCTAAAATACCCAAAAATGGCCGAAAAAAACTCCCAAGGCTAATTTTTGAATATCCTCCTGTAAAAAGACAGGCCGGGCGTCTTGGGGGCACCCCGGGAAGCCGGGAGACGCGGTACCGGCCAGATGTCAGGGGATGTGCGGGATCTCCGAGTCGGAGTCCCACTTTGAAAAAATAACGGGAATTCCGGGAATTCCTTTTTTTCCCCAGAAAAAGATCTTCGAGGGTTGGAAGCGGGAAAACGTCAGAAGGCGAAAAAAATCTAAAACAAAAACATTGGAAATCAACGATTTGACCCTCTTTGGGCTCTCTCGGGACGGCTATCGCAGCTCTCTTGGACTGTTCTTGGGGCCTCGTCGGGATCTTTTGGGGGCCTCTCAAGGATCGGGGGGGTGTTGGGGGCCTCTGGGGGGTCCCAGAGGCCTCTCGGAGGTCGCTGGAAACCTCCTGCTCCCGCTCTCGGGCCCATTTTGGGCCTGTTCTGGGGTAGTCTGGGGCTGTCCTGGGCGCCTCTTCGGCAATCTTGGAGCCTTCTTGGCTCGTCTTGGGGCCGTCCTGAGGGTCTCATGGGTGGCCTTGGGGCGGTCTTGGGAGCCTCTTCGGCGCTCTTGGACCATTGGAAGCTCGAAAACGCGAGAAGCCAAAAACATTGCAAGGACGCTGTGGAGGCTCCCCGGAAAGGCCTCTTGGGCTCCTGGGGGGCGTTCTTGGGCGGTTTAGGCGTCTCGTGGGCCGTCTTGGCCCCCTCGTGGGCCGTCTTGGGGCCCTCTTGGGGGCATCCTCGACCGGCTTGGGTGCCTCTTGGGCCGTCTTGGATGCAGTGGACGCCCAAAAGGCAAACACACCAAAAATATAAGTTTCCCATCGGAAATCGACGATTTTTGCTTATTGGGCCACTCTCGGGGTGCCTCTTGGGGCGTCTTCGGAGCCTCTTTTGCCGTTTTTTCGGGTCTCATGGGGGCCTCTTGGGGCTTCTGGGCCCCTTCTTGGAGCCTCTTGGGGTCTCCTAGGGGTCTCTTGGGCCCGAAGGCCCGAATTTCCGGTTCCTCGTCCCCGTCTTGGGCGCCGCCTTGGGGCGTGCTTGGGCGGTTTGGGCGCCTCGTGGGCCGTCTTGGCCCCCTCGTGGGCCGTCTTGGGGCCCTCTTGGGGGCATCCTCGACCGGCTTGGGTGCCTCTTGGGCCGTCTTGGATGCAGTGGACGCCCAAAAGGCAAACACGCCAAAAGTATCAGTTGTCCCATAGGATATCGTCGATTTTTGCTTATTGAGCTCCCTCGGTGTGCCTCTTGGGGCGTCTTCGGGGCCTTCGGGGGCCTTCTTGGCGTCATGGGAGTCGTCTTGAAAAGCGTCTGGAGCCATCGCTGCGGCCTCCTGGGGCCTCCCTGCAGCCTCTTGAGGCCCTGTTGGCCCCAGAACGCTGAAACCCTGTAAAAATAAAAGGAAACCGACGCCCGGTCCCCCCATGCGCTGTCGAGGTCGCGGTCCTGGGCCCCCGGGCCTCGTCCCCTGGGATATATATATATATATATATATATATATATATATACATAATATATATATATATATATATATATATATATATATATATATATATATATAATATATATATATATATATATGTATATGTATTTGTATATGTATATGTATATATAAGTATATACACATATATGTATAGATGCATACATACATACATACATACATACATACATACATACATACATACCTACATACATACATACATACATACATACATACATGCATACATGCATACATGCATACATGCATACATACATGCATGCATGCATGCATGCATGCATGCATACATACATACACACACATATGTATATTAACATATACACATATATATATATATACATATATATATATTACACACCTGAGAAAACCCAAAGAGTGGATGGTTTGAAAATCAGTGGCACGGATATTGAGATCGATAGTGGGATCGATAGTGGAATCCATGGTGAGGACGATAGGGAGGACGGCAATAGGGTCGATCGTGAAACCGATAACCGCATGCCGATGATAATAAAGGGACCCCCCCCCCTTCAGTGTTTAGAGTTCATTATCGTCGCCCTATACAAAATTCAAATTGGGCGGCGAGCGCTGAGGCCGAACTTCATTATCACCTCGAAACGCTATGTTGAGATAGCAACATCAAGCGATGTTGATATAGCAACATCAAGCGAAGCGATCACACTTTTTCAGGATGTGTCAAGCGAAACCAATAATTTTGGGAGGCAGACTCAAACGAAACGAGCAATGTTCTTATTATTCTTCTACTTTCCTCTTCTTCTTTTATATTTCTATCTGTCCTCACGCTCGCCTGAACTTTTTTATCCCTGGGGTTGATTATCCATGGAAAATGAAGCACATGAGCTACCCTACACGATCACTTAAAAAAAAACAATTTTCATAAAGCGTTTGTAAATTAAAATTGATAGATTTGGAACTTTGGATTTATCCTTTCTTCGTCCTCTTCTTATTATTCTCTTCTTCTTCTTTCTTATTATTATTCTACTGTATTATTCTTCTTTTATATTTCTCTCTGTCCCCACGCTCGCCTGAACTTTTTTATCTCTGGGGATGATTTTCCATGGAAATTGAGGCACATGAGCTACCCTACACGAGCACTTACAAAAAACAATTTTCATGAGAGATAAGCCATTGTTGAGGATATTTCTATGAAAACTAAACGCCAAGGATGTCTCAAAACGTGCTCGGCTTGGTCTCCTCTTGATCATCTCTTACTTCGAGATTATGCTGAGGTCTGCTGGGCTACTTTTATTATCTCTCCCTGAACCCCGAACTTTATTATCCCCTAGTGATTATTCTCACGGGCATGAGGTTAGTGAAGTCGATTCAGTGAGGTCCATAGTGAGATCGATCGTGAGATCGCTCGTGCGATCTATACATAGTGAGATCGATTGTGAGATCGAGAGAGGTGGGAAGTGAGATCGATGGCGAGGCCGATCGATAAGGAGATTGACCAAAAACCCGGAAACCCCGCCGCCCACCGAAATCGGCCCAGAACCAGCAACCGGGAACCCGGGAACCCGGAACCGGGAATCCCGGAACCCGGCGGCCTACCGAAATCGGCCGCCCACTTTCGCCCAAAACCTTCAAGATCCAATAGGACCCCTTCAATGCAACTGATTTTGGAACAGAAGCATGGATAGCAACTCCTTTTCAAAACGGGGCTGTCGCCTC
Source organism: Prorocentrum cordatum (assembly GCA_963575745.1). Taxonomy (NCBI): domain Eukaryota; class Dinophyceae; order Prorocentrales; family Prorocentraceae; genus Prorocentrum; species Prorocentrum cordatum. Next base: position 90,281 of record CAUYUJ010015807.1, on the reverse strand, counting down.
TAGTGCAAGCCCACGGGTCGCTCGTTTTTCAAGGGGGCACCCCCCACACTGAAAAAGATGTCTCGCAGCGGCCTACAAAGAGAGGACTCGGAACGGGCGGGCGCACCACAGCATCGCTGACACCAATACGGCCTACTCTGGCCTTCCTTTCCCTTCTCGTCGCCTCCTCGTCCTTCTCCCTCCTCCCCACACGGATTTTTGTCTGACCGGCGCTGGATCCCCCCCTCCTGCGCGCGGAGAGCGGCAGGGGGCGGCGTCGGAGGCGCCGCCAGTGGGCTCCGGCGCCTCTTGGGGGCCGCGCGGACCGCCGAAAGTTTCACCATGTTTGTGTCGTTGTTTCGTCTTTGACCTGTGGCCGCCCAAGAGGGAGGAGAACGGACGATGATGGCGACGCCGAGGAGGAGGAGGAGGAGGAGGAGGAGGAGGAGGAGGACGAGGAGGAGGAGGAGGAGGAGGAGGAGGGGGGGGGAGAGACGGGACGAGGACGAGGACGGCGACGGGGACGGGAGAGCAGGAAAGCTTCCTCGCGGAGAGGAGAAGCGGCTACACGCAAGAGTGACCCTGGGTAAGAGTGACCTTTGGTGCGCGGCTTTCTGGGGGCCAGGGGCGACCAAACCCGGGCGCGCAAGCTGCTGATCCTGCTTTGTTTTCAGCCATCTGGGGACCCATCTGTATCCGCACCAAAGGTCACTGCGGCGAAAGGTCACTCTTGCGTCTAGTCGAGAGAAGCAGGGAGGTCTCCTCGAGGAGAAGAACCGGCACAGCGTGGTCTTCTTGAAGAGCACCCGGGCGGGGTCGTCGCTGGCGGCGGGAGGCCTGCGCTGCGCCTGCCGCCGGAGCGCCGCCGCCGTCACCGCCGCCGCCATCGCCGCAGCCGCCGACGCCGCGGCCGCGGGAAAAAAAACAGACACAACAAAAAACAAACAAAAACACACACACACACACACGTCTGTGGGAAAAACACACACACACGTGTATTTTTTGTTTTTTTCCCACAGTGTTTTTTTCCCCTATCGTCGTCGTCGCCGTGGCTGTCTCCACCGTCGTCGCCGCTGTCGCCGCAGCCGCCAAAGCCGCGGCCGCCACCGTCGTCGCCGTCGTGGAAGATCGCGGCTCGAGAACTGAGGCTCAAAGATTTGGGGGACGTCATTGGCCTGCTGTACGGCTCCGGAGGCCTCCGGGAACCTCCAGAGAGAGGGAGGAGGAGAGGGGAGGAGGGGGGAGGAGGGAGAAGAAAGATAGCCGCGGGGAGGGTGGATGATCGGAGGAGGCAAGGCGAGACAGGAGGAGAGGAGAAGCAGGAGAAAGAGGAGGAGGAGGAGGAAGAGGAGGAGTAGGGGAGAGAGGAAAACGAACGGGGGACGAGGGTATCGACGAGAATTAGACCTGCCTCTGGGTCCCTCCGCCGCTGGTCCTCCCCCTCCTCCTCCCTCCCCTCCTGCCCCCTCTTCCGTGTGCGGGGGGGGACGGTTGCACAGCTGGACGTGCTGCAGCGAATTTTCGCGCGGACTTCTGCCAATGCAAAACCCCAAAACGGCGAGCGAGAAACGTAATGAATGTCACGTGGATTAGTTGTAATCTTCGTTCCTGCCTGGCCCCAAAAAAATCCGCATGAAATTCACTTCGAAATCTGGAACGATATTCTCCAGGACACTCTGGGCCCAGTCTATTATTTTATGAACGAAATCCGCTCTGAAATGTTGGTGCCATGAAACCAGCCTGGAAGCATTAGAAGGTTAGCTCCGCAGACAGTGCGCGTGATTATATAACGCGGTGAAGTTCACCTGGCCAGCTGTTGGTGACCTTCGGGAGGCCCCCGGAAGGCTTTCAAGGTCACCGGCTGGTTCCGTGATACCATGTCGTGTTTTTCCCCCTGGCCCCGTGGGCCGACTGTGCCCCGGACAACCCGGATGGACCATTTTGAGTGGATTGATTTCGTGGGGATGGAGGTTCACACAGCGTGCGTCGTCTGCAGTTCTTGGCGTGACGGTCTGCGCGCCCGTCAGCAGACGAAGGACGGAAAGAAGCGAGCTTACAGGGCAGTTTTTTTTATACATGGGATGTTAAAATATAAGAATTGTTTTTTCATGATCAATGTATGAATACATGTATGCATTGTTTTTAATACTCAATCGCTACATTTTTGATACATGATCCGCACGCGGAGCATGTATTAAAAACGGCACTGTAGAATGATTGATGGAGCAATTGGGAGGCTGGCGCGACCCTCGCCCGCCTCCCACGGACTCTGGTGCCCAGGTTGAGCGGCCCCGCCTCCTGGGCTCCAGCTTTCGCCAAGAGAGAGCTCCCGAGCCATGTTGGCTCAAGACACGATTTGTTGATCCGCGGGTCGAGAGCGCACCTCTCCCGGTCGAAGCGAAGCAGGCCGCGCGAAGCTTGAATGAACCAGGGATGGGGGAGGAAAAGGGGGGGGGCGCAGCCTCAGAACCCTGCTGGCTCAAGACCCGAGGAGAACTATGCTCTCCTCCCTCCCCTCATGCCCCGGCCTCCGAACCACCGGGGCCGGTAGGAGCGCAGCCTCTCGGGGGCTAGGTTCTGGTATGCGCGCCACGAGGCCACAGAGCGGCTCCTGAGGGCCGCTTGGTGGGCCTCCTGGAGAGGGCCCGAGGCATCCAGCCACTACCTCGAGAGGTGGCTGTGCTGGCCCTGGAAGACATCATCCGGCGACGAGCAATCATCAGTACTCTGCGCACCCGTTCGTGGACCAGCAGACACGATGGTCCACAAGTCTTCCTCGCCTGCCCCCTCCTCCTCCTCCTCCTCCTCCTCCTCCTCCTCCTCCTCCTCCTCCTCCTCCCCCGAACTCCCACCTGGGGGGCTCTCCGAAAACGACTCTCGGGAGCAACGCAGGTCCTGGGAAGAGCCCCAGGGGCCAGGACGCCCTTCTGAGCGGAGACCTTCCCCTCAGGCCGAAGGAGAAGAGGGGAGCAGGGGGAGGAATTATGAGACCGGAGGCTAGAAGGGGAGGCTGGAAGGAGGAGGGGAGGAAGAAATGCGGAGGGAAGACTCAGGCTCCTCATGCTGCTCCCATCTTCTTCCCTCCCCTTTCGCACCCATCCCTCCTTCCCCAATTCCCCCTCCTGGCGTTTGCACGGCTTCGTCTGGATCAGTCCATGGTGGCCTTGGCCTTCTTTGCCTCCTGCTCCTCCTCCTTCTCTTTCTCTTCCTCCCCCTGCTCCTCCTCCTCCTCCTACTCCTACTCCTCCTCCTCCTCCTCCTCCTCCTCCGCCTCCTCCTCCCCCTCCTCCTCCTCCTCCTCCTGCTCCTCCTCCCTCCTCCTCTTCCTCCTCCTCCTCCTCCTCCTCCTCCTCCTCCTCCTCCTCTTCCTCCTCCTACTTCTCCTCCCCCTCCTCCCACTCCCCCAAACTCCCACCTGGGGGGCTGTCCAGAAACGACTCTGGGGATGAGAAGCAGGTCCCGGGGAGAGCCCCAGGGGCCAAGAAACGCCTGCTGCCACTACGAGTACGGATACTACTACGGTTACGAGTACGGCGACGACTACGATTACGACTACGACTGCGACTACTACATACTACTACATACTACTACATACTACTACATACTACTACATACTACTACATACTACTACATACTACTACATACTACTACATACTACTACATACTACTACATACTACTACATACTACATACTACTACATACTACTACATACTACTACATACTACTACATACTACTACATACTACTACATACTACTACATACTACTACATACTACTACATACTACTACATACGACTACTAATACTACTACTGCTACTACTACTACTACTACTACTACTACTACTACTACTACTTCTACTTCTACTTCTACTTCTACTTCTACTTCTACTACACTCTACTACTACTATACTACTACTACTACTACTACTACTACTACTACACTACTAACTACTACTACTACTACTACTACTAATACTCACTACTACTACTAACTACATACTACTAACTACTACTACTACTGCTGCTAGCTGCTGCTGCTTGCTGGCTACTACTACTACTACGAC
>CAUYUJ010015807.1:70000-86139 GCA_963575745.1 Prorocentrum cordatum | reverse complement strand
TTTGACAAGGTTAACTCCTCAGGCGTGGGAAATGGAGCTTGAAAAGGTTCACCTTCCCCCCAGTAGTCGGCCTGGAGATGGAATTTGAAAAGGTTCAATGTCCAGGCGTGGGAAGGAAAACTTGAAAAAGGTTCACTTTCCCGCTTGCGTCTGAAATGAAGAAGGAACTTGAAAAGGTTCACTCCCCAGGTGCGGGAAATGGAGCTTGAAAAGGTTAACTTTCCCCCCTGTATTCGGTCCGGAGGGGAATTTGACAAGGTTCACTCTCCAGGCGCGGGGAGGAGAATTTGAAGAGGTTCCCTGCTGTATTCCCTCGTGTCCCCTGCGGTCTTCCCTCGTGTTCCATGCTGTCTCCTTTGTGTCCCCCTCGTGTCCCCTGCGATCCCCTCGTGTGCTCTGCAGGCCCTCGTGTTCAGGTGTGCTAACCTGACGACAACGTTGATGCTGATGCTGATGGTGGTGCGTATGATGATGCCGACGTGGCCAACGACGGCGATGATCATGATCAGGATGCTGATGAGCATGAAGATGCTGATGGTGGGAGGAAGAGAAGGAGGAGGAGAAGGAGGAGGAGGAAAAACGAGGAGGATGAGGGGAGGAGGGCGGCGATGAGTTTGAGAAAAAGAAAGGGATGAACATGGGGAGGAGGAGGAGGAGCGCTTCAAGGGAGGCATTAGTATCCGTACCACCAGGGCGCCTCGGAGTTGCCTATTTCGGTGGAGGGTTACCCAGCTGCCTGGGACAAGCCCCGACTCCAAGTATCTCAGTCAGTCGACAGCCGTCGACTTCCAATGCTTCCGAAAACGCCAGACACTATCATTCGAACGACTTGCTTCAGAGCGCTTTGGGGTTCCGTAGTGCCCGATCGGCCCAAGTTGTTTGATCGCACGCGTCTTTCGCGCCGACCCATCTCTCTCGCGGCTGTCATGGTGAGGGAGAACGCGATCCCCCCCAAAACCCTCCGCGAGACTCTCGGGGGCGCCGCTGGGGACGAGAGCATCGCTTTCGGCGAGGCCCTCGCGCACGCCGGCGGCATGAAACCCCATTTCCACGCTGGCATCCCACACGGCCACGTAGGGCAAGAGGGGATGTCGAAGATCGCGGATCTTCCTGCTGCGCCCATGAACGTCCACGCAGGCACGAAGATATCTTACTTCGGGGACCTGCTGATGAACCAGGCTTACGAGGAGATCAAGGGCCCTGACGGGAAAACGGTCGGTGTCCTCACTGACTGGAAGGGCCCCCAAGGGCAACCGTGCCGTTTGGACGTGGTCAAGGACCTTGCCACGAAGTCCAATTTCAGTAGCCTCCCTCCACCGTTCAACCTCAAGAGCCAAACTGATGGGCCGCACGTCACGCAGACGTTCGTCGCGGGCGCTGGCGAGGGCAAAGTGTTCATTCTCAGGGGCGTTGGCCTGAAGGGCCAGTTCCTGAAGATGGCCAATCCAAGCCACTGTAGCATGGCACGGGCGTCGTGCATCAGCACGGGGACCAGCGGGGGCAGGCCGCATTGCGATCCGTTATCTCCTGGAGAAACTCGGCTGCCTACAGATTCGCTTGCCCGCGCTGACCGCCACGGCGAAGCCTGGCAAGCGTTCGACCGAGCGGGGTCAGAAGCAGGAGGGGCACGGCAACATCGAGAAGAAGGGTCCGAAGAGCAACAACCGCAATCAGTTCATGGAGTTCGCGGACAGGGACAATCTTCGACCGCGCGGACCCTCTCGGCCGCCGAGCGATTGCGGTTAGCCAACCAGCGCCGCTGTTCCCACGCCCCACAGGAGACCAACGACCCTCAGTCAAAATCTACGGTTGGGAAGAGCCCCGCGTGGCCCGGGCGCTGCGGAACCATGCGAGCGGGCGCGTCAACGCCAAGCGCCTCTCTGTCTGGGTGCTCACGCTGAAGGACTTCGAGCCGCGGTTCATCAACGAAGTGCTCGCGAAGAACCCACCAACTCTTCGCCGCCACGGCGTGCCCTGGATCGGCAAGGCAAGCGCGGGGAAGCCGGCGGCGTCGAAGACACTTGCGTTCTTGATGCCCATGCTCGAGATCGATGCCCTCGAGGGCGATGTCAGAGAGGGCGCGCCCGAGCCTTCAATTGCCACCGCCAAGCATTCTGATTTCTTCGAGGGCGAGCCCGCGGAGAGGGCGCCGCCCGCGGTGTTCGGCGACGGGGACTTGCACGAGCAGGACGCGCCCGCGTTGAAGGCCTTCCTCAACCCGAGCGAGGAGGATTCCACACTGCGGGCGGGGTGGGGGCCCAGCACGCCCCCCCGGGGCGCCCCGCCAGGCCGCGAACAACAGCTACGACAATGCCTCGGAGAAGCGGTTGGTGGCAGAATGGCACCAGAAGAAACCAATGGATATCACGATCCAGCAGATCATGGATCTCATCGCGCCCTCCAGGAAGCTGATCACGGTGGAAGAGGACATGAAGGCCCTGCTCGCGAGGGCCCACGTCGTCGTCACCACGGACACTCGCGTGCATTTCCGCTTGGCATCCGATGAGTTTCCAGAGGGCGGCGCCGTGCCCTTCTACTTATACAGCAAGAAGTCAAAGCCTGGCCTCTTCAATTACTCACCAGAGGCGCGCGCGTGCTTCGGCATGCACAACGGCGACCCGATCTCTCCGAACAACTACCCGCCCGACGTCAAGGAGAAGGCGGAGCGGCCCCTGAATTTCGCGAAGCGCCTGATGCGCGGCGAACAAGTAGCGCCCACTGCACCCGCGGGACCTCGCTCCTCGGGGAGGGGAGCCCGCGCACAGGGTTCAGCCAGAGATCGCGGCCCCGCCAGCGGGCGTGCCCGCGGCCCCGATGGCGCTCCCAGCCGCGCCAGATGAGGGCACCCCAGCCAAGCGGGCGAAACCTGGTGCCTAGGAGGGGCGCGCGGCGTCACTCTCGCGGGCGGCTTCAGTCGCGAGCACCTCAGGGGCGACCGCGGCGACTCCGAGGACGAGGAAGAGCAGCCGCTCGGGACTCCCGCACAAGAGATCGAGCGGCTCTGGGGGCCCCACCAGGCAGGCGCCATCACGCTCAGGGAATTCAACGCATTGAAGAGGAGCGTGATCAGCGACGGGCCCAACGCCTCGCAGAATGTCGGGCCCGCCAAGAAGGAGGACCGCAGCGCCAAGCGGGAGCTGGCGCCTCGCGCGCCGATCAAGCGGGGCCCGACCGAGAGGGCCGCCAAGCGGGAGACGTTCGAGGCGAAGCCCGTGGACAAGGAGACGATCCAGAAGATCCCCCCAGGCCCGGGGAGCGCAGAAGTCGGGCGGCGCCCGCCAGGCGTCATAGGAATCGCCCGTCTGTTGTCCAGCGGGTGCTTGAGTTGCGCGCCGTTTGGTCACCGGCACGGCTGCCCCTCCTGGCAACGTGCAACGGGCGATTCTTCTGCGCACCCTGATTATGCCACCTTGCTGCTGAGCCCCCAACAGGCGCCGCGACGATCGACCCGGGCGCGGACTGAGCGCGGCCGCGGCAGCGGGGGGCCAGGCGCAGCAGGTGAGTATAGCTGCGGTTGGTAGCCGAATTCGCTCGGGGGGGCAAGCGGCTGTTGGGGCGCATCCAGATCGTTGGGGGATGTACGCAACATGTGCCAGCCTTTATAGGCATTCTGCGCTCTTGGCAATGATAGATATCGCACGCGGTGACGCCGTTGCGCCCTTGCCTCTGCGCGTAAACGGCCACGCTGTTATTCCACCAATGGCCTCGCTTGCCCCGCAGCATGTTGGCGCAGTTGTCGCCGTCGGCAATGCCATTGCATCCATCGCCCCCGCCGATGGCGAAGACGGCGATGAAGGCCACGAAGACCACGAAGACCACGAAGACGATGGCGAAGACAGCGACGAAGACCATGAAGATCGCCAAGAAGCGCGTCGCTTCGCGGCGCCCAGCGTCCATGGGGACTGCCCACTTCAAGAGGCGCGTGAAGGGGCCCGCTTGCGCGACGTCTGGAACGACGACGCGGCCTGGGGCCAATTCGAAAGTCGGCAGGGCCAGGGCGAAGGCATTGCTTAGCCCCCGCTGCAATCGCAAAAACGCCGGCAAAGGGAGACGGCGCCACTCGCCAGCAAGGCCAAGGCGGACCACATTGACTTCCGAGGGCTCTGTGGCATCGACGTCGCAAACAGGATTCGCGCCGGCGTGGAGCTCGGGTATTTGCCGCAGATGGAGGGCACGAAGTGCCCACGCGATTGCGGCACTAGTTGCCCCTCCATGTGTTCGCAGACAAGGGGTATCCTGGCGCCCCGTCAACGCGGGCGACGCGGCGCAGGCATCTGGGACTTCACGTAGCGCAGCGCCCTCCAGATAGCGTCGGGGGCGTTGGGCGCTGTGGGGAGGGGCGGTGTTCTATGTGAGATGGGTTGTGCATTATGTTACCTCTTCAGGTGAGTGCGCCGACGTCGCACAGGCACTGCTGCGGCGATTGGGCGCGCAGCGGGAACAAGAAGGGCATCGCGGCTCAGAGCGAGGAGGGCGCCCCCATCTCTCTCGGCGGCAGAGGGAGAGCACGAGCAGGCGAAAGGCTACTCGCTGCAAACTTGGCGTGCACGCCGTGGACTGCGCGCCACCCGGGTCGCGGAGATTGCACGGTCACGCAGGGCATCTCGAAAGACCCCATGGCGTTGTACTTGGACGAGGTGCGCCACCGCATGGCCCAGCTCAGCCTTGAAGAGCAGGCCCGCATCAAGTTCAAGGACGGCATGGTCGTGGAGCTCGACGAGTGCGGTATCAGGGCCGGGCGGGCCAGCTGCAAGAAGCCGTGCGGCAAGTGCAAGACTGAGTGCCCTGGCTACCGCTTGCTCTGGAGCCGTTGGCTCATCATGGTCGAGCGCGGCAACACGGCCAACATGGTTCGCATCCAGCTCCCCTGGGAGACGAGCATGGCTGGCGGCGGCGGCGTGCCCTTGAGCGGGGTCCAGTGCGACAAGGCCGCCAGGAAGCACCTCGGCCGCGGTGCGATCGCCCTGACCGACGGCGCCGGCTGCTACGAGGCTTTCGCCGCTGGCGACTTGATCTGCTCGCCCTGCTGCGACCGCAAAGATTGCCTCGAGCGCGCGAGGGCAGCGGGGTCCGCCAAGCAATGCCTGGGGTCGCGGCCAAGGCACGGGCGGGAGCGCTTCCGCGCCCACTACCGCAAGTTGGCCATGTCACACGGCGTGGTGGGCCACAAGGAGGAGGAGTGGATTCTCGTGAAGGCCGTGCGTGTGCAGGACAAGAAGGGAACGTCCACGTGGTCAAGCTCAAGCACGGCACGGAAGCGGCGAACGGCAGCTGGGACGAGGTCAAGACGGCGCTCCCGTCCTCGATCAAGAGCTCCGACCACGACCGCATCGCCGAGTACGTCCACGCGTGGGCGTGGCGCGCCAGGCGCCGTGGAGCCGACCTCTTCGCTGCTTTGTGCTCGAGGCAGGTGATGGGCTAGTGAGGATCCCGACGTCGGGGACCGCGGGGCGCGCGGGGTTCCGCGAGCATGCAGGGCGCGAGACCATGTTCAGTCGCTACACAATGAACACGTTGCCACGGGGCGGGTGTCCTTTCGCGAAAAAATTACGCTGATCTCCAGAGCGGGCCAGGAAGGAGGAGGAGGAGGAGGAGGAGGAGGAGGAAGAGGAGAGGAGTCGAGAAGAAGGGGAGAATGGACGAACGAAGCGGAGTTGGAAAGAGAGCGTCACCGTTTGAAGCCTTTTAGGGGCCTAGAGCGCCCAACCCTCATCAAGTCTGGCGCCCATCCCCCGGCCCCTCCTCCCAATCGTGTCCATCCCCCTCCTCCTCCTCCTCCTCCTCCTCCTCCTCCTCCCTCCTCCTCCTCCTCCTTTCCTCCTCCTCTTCCTCCTCAACCTCCAAGTCCTTTTCCTGTTCCTCGTTTCCTCCTCCTCATCATCCTCCTCCTCCCCCTCCTCCTCTTTCCCTCCTCGACCTCCTCGTCTTCTTCGTCCTGCTCGTCACCCGCCTCCTTTTCCTCCTCTTCCTCCTCCTCCTCCTCCTCCCTCCTCCTCCTCTCCTCCTCCTCCTCCCCATCCTCCTCCACCCCATCCTCCTCCTCATCTTCCTCCGCCTCCGCTTCCTCATCCTCCTGCTCTCCTCCTCATCCTCCTCCTGTTCCGCCTCCTCCTCCTGCTCTCCTCCTCCTCCTCCTCCTCCTCCTCCTCCTCCTCTCCTCATGTCATCATCATATCATCCATCATCATCATCATGCATCATCATCATCATCATCATCATCATCATCATCATCATCATCATCATCATCATCATCATCATCGTCATCATCATCATCATCATCATCATCATCAGCAGCAGCAGCCGCATCATCATCATCATCATCATCATCATCATCATCATCATCATCATCATCATCATCAGCATCATCGTCATAATCATCATCATCATCATCATCATCAGCAGCAGCGTCATCATCAGCATCAGCATCAGCATCAGCATCATCAGAATCATCATCATCATCATCATCATCAGCATCGTCGTCATCATCATCATCATCACCATCATCAGCATCAGCACCATCGTCATCATCAGCATCATCCTCACCTTCATCATCGTCCTTCCCTTCTTTGTCCGCATCAACCGCATCATCATTATCATCATCAGCATCAGCAGCATCATCATCATCATCAGCATCATCAGCAACATGATCATCAACAACACCAGCATAAGCATCAGCATCATCATCAACATCAGCACCAGCATCATCATCATCAGCATCATCATCGTCGTCCTCCTCATCAGCATCATCATCAGCATCATCGGCAGCATCAGCAGCATCAGCAATAGCATCACCAGCATCATCATCATCGTCATCATCACCATCATCAGTCAGTATCATCATCAGCATCATCAGCATCAACATCAGCATCATCAGCATCATCATATGCATCATCGTCATCAGTGCCATCATCATCAGCATCATCAGCATCATCAGCATAATCAGCATAATCAGCATCAGCATCATCATGATCAGCATCATGATCAGCAGTAGCATCATCACCGTCAGCATCATCCAATTCAGCTTCATCACCTTGAGCACCATCAACATCACCATCATCATCATCGTCATCATCAGCATCAGCAGCAGCGTCAGCATCATCATCAACATCAGCAGCATAATCAGCATAATCAGCATCAGCATCATCAGCATCATCACCATAATCAGCATCCTGATCATCAGCTTCAGCACCATCGTCATCATCATCAGCATCAAGATCAGCATCATCAACATCAGCATCATCAGCATCATTACCATCGTCGTCAGCATCGGCAGCAGCATCATCATCATCAGCCGCATCAGCATCACCATGAGCATCATCAGCATCATCAGCATCACCTTGAGCATCATCAGCATCATCATCAGCATCGTCATCATTATCAGCATCAGCAGCATCATCATCAGCATCATCATCATCAGCCTCATCATCATCATCATCATCATCATCATCATCATCATCATCATCATCCTCATCATCATCGTCAGCATCATTCACACCATCATCATCAGCAGCAGCATCATCACCGTCAGCATCGTCAACATCAGAATCGTCAGCATCATCAGCATCAGCACCAGCATGAGCAACAGCATCAGCAACAGCAGATTCAACATCAACATCATCATCAGTATCGTCATCATCCTCATCATCAGCCGTATCAGCATCAACCTCAGCCTCATCATCAACCGCATCAGCATCATCATCAGCATTGACATCCTCAGCATCACCATCATCATCGGTATCATCATCGGTGTCATCATCAGCATCATCATCATCGTCATCATCAGCATCATCATCAGCATCAACATCAGCATCATCGGATCGGCTGCACCAGCATCATCAGCAGCAGTAGCATCACCATCGCAGCATCATCGTCAGCATCATCAGCATCAGCATCAGCATCACCAGTCTCAGCATAGTCATCATCATCATCAGCAGCAGCAGCATCATCAGCGCCGTCGTCATCATCAGCATAATCGCCACCACCAACAGAAGCAGCACCATCGTCAGCATCATCATCAGCGCTGACATTATGGTAATCGTCGTCAGCATCATAATCAGCGACAGCAACATCAGTATCATCAGAATCATGAACAGCATCATCGCAAGCATCGTCATAATCACCATTATCATCAACATAACCATCAGCATTATCATCCGCATCATCATCAGCCACAACATCATCATCAACAACACTCTTGTCAACATCAGCATCAACCGCATCAGCATGAGCATCAGCATCAGCAGCATCACCATGAGCAGCAGCATTATCAGCATCGGGAAGAGCATCATCAGCATCGTCATCATCGTCGTCGACACAATCATCAGCATCATCACACCCGCCATCAGCATCATCATCATCAGCATCAAGATCAGCATCATCATCATCATCAGCATCATCAGCATCATCATCATCATCCACAACATATGCATCATCATCGGCATCATCATCGTCTTCCTCGGCTTCCTCCTCCTCCTACTGCTACTCTTCCTCCTCCAATTCCTCCCCCTCATCACCATCATAAGCATCATCATTACTCGTATCATCCTCCCTGTCGTCCGTCTCATCCTGATCATCACCCTCCTCCTCCTCCTCCACTTCTCCCACCTCCTCATCCTCATCCTCCTCTTCGCCCTCCTCATCCTCCTCGTCCATTCCTTCCTCTTCCTCTTCCTCCTCCTCCTCCCAATCCGCCTCCACCTCCTCCTCCTCGTCCTGTTCCTCCTCCTCCCCCTACTCCTCCTCATCTTCCTCCTCCAACTCCTCCGTTTCCCCGTCACCCGCCACCAGCCACATCTTCCTCATCCTCCTCCTCCTCCGCCTCCTCCTCCTCCTCGTCCGCCTCCTCCTCCTCGTCCTCCTCCACCTCCGCATCATCCTCCTCATCCTCATCCTGACCCGCCTCCTCATCCTCATCCCCCCATCCGCATCCTCATCCGAGTCGTCATCCTCATCCGTCCTGTTCCTCCTCCTGGATCTCCTCCTCCTCATCCTCCTCATCCTCCTCCTCATCCCCCTCCTCCCCCGTCTCATCATCATCATCATCATCATCATCATCATCATCATCATCATCATCATCATCATCATCATCGACATCATCATCAACATCATCATCATCATCATCATCATCATCATCATCATCATCATCAGCAGCATCATCAACCTCCTCATCCTCATCCTCATCCTCATCCTCATCATCATCATCATCATCAGCATCATCATCAGCATCATCATCATCAGCATCATCATCATCATCAGCATCAGCATCATCATCACCATCATCATCATCAGCATCATCATCATCTGCATCATCATCAGCAGCAGCATCATCATCATCATCATCATCATCATCTGCATCATCATTATCATCATCATCAGCATCATCATCAGCAGCATCATCATCATCATCGACATCGTAAGCATCATCAGCATCATCATCATCATCATCAGCAGCAGCATCATCATCATCGTCATCATCATCAGCATCATCATCATCCTCATCGTCCTCATCATCAGCCTCATCAGCAGCAACATCAGTATCAGCGTCATCATCCTCAGCATCCTCATCAGCATCAACATGACCATCAGCGCCATCAAGATCATCACCATCATCACAATGAAAAATACTAATCCAAACAATGAAAATAAAAATCTTAATCATCATCATCAGCGACATCGGCAACATCATCATCATCAGCATCAGCATCGTCATCATAGTCATCATCATCGTCAGCAGCAGCATCATCAGCAACATCATCAGCAACAACATCCACAGCAGCATCATCATGATCAGCACTACCATCATCATCGTCAACATAATCACCATCATCATCATCATCATCATCATCATCATCATCATCACCATCATCATCATCATCATCATCATCCTGAGCATCATCATCGTCGTCACCGTCGTCGTTGTCGTCATCATCATCATCATCATCATCTTCAGCATAATCACCATCATCATCACCATCATCATCCTCATCATCATCATCATCATCATCATCATCATCAGCATCATCATTGTCACCATCATCATTGTTAACCATCTTCAACAATCACATCGGCATCAGAATCAGCATCATCATCAGCAGCAGCATCACCATCACCACCATCATCATCATCATCAGCATCATCAGCATCAGCATCATCATCAACAACAGCATCGTCATCAGCATCATCATCATCGGCATCATCATCATCAGCATCATCAGCATCGTCGTCAGCATAAACATCACCAGCATCACCAGCATTACCAGCATCACCATCATCATCGTGATCATCTTCATCGTCATCATCGTCATCATTATCATCAGCATCAGCATCATCATAATATTCACCATCAGCAGCAGCATCAGCATCAGAATTAGCATCAGCTTCATCATCATCATCATCATCAACCTCATCAGCATGATCATCAACATCATCATCAGCATTATCATCAGCACCATCAGCATCATCGTCATCCTGAGCATCCTCATCAGCACCATCCTTAGCATCATCATCCTTAGCATCCTCATCAGCATCATCATCATCCTCCTCATCCTCCTCATCCTTATCGTCATCATCAGCATCACCAGCATCATCGTCATCATCATCAGCATCAGCGTCATCATCATCAGCATCAGCTTCATCATCATCAGTAGCATCATCATCAGCATCGTCATCATCACGATCATCACCATCAGCATCAGCATCTTCATCAACAGCATCATCATCAGCATCATCATCGTCGACGTCGTCGTCATCAACATCATCATCATCATCATCATCATCATCATCATCAGCATCGTCATCATCAGCATCAACATCATCGTCATCATCATCACCATCATTACCATCATCAGCATCATCAGTAGTATCATCGTCATCATAGTCATCATCATAACCCTCATCAGCATGGTCACCATAATCACCATAATCATCATCATCATCATCATCATCAGCAGCATCAGCATCATCATCATCATCATCATCATCATCATCATCATCATCATCATCATCATCATCATCATGGTCAGTATGATCATCATCGTCATCATCACCATCATCCGCCTCCTCCGACTCTTCCTCCTCCTTCCCCTCCTCCACCTCCACCTCCTCCTCCTCCTCCTCTTCGTCCTCATCGTCATCGTCTTCATCATCATCATCACCACCATCATCATCATCATCATCATCGTCATCATCATCATCATCATCATCATCATCATCATCATCATCATCATCATCATCATCATCATCATCATCATCATCATCATCATCATCATCATCCTTTCAATGCTCCCTCCTAACTCCACAATTACACAACATGAATACTACTCCCCTCTCTCCCCTGACTCTGCCCAGAGAGTCTCCCGTCATTTACGCGCATTGTTTTTTACGCACAGAATTTCATGATTTGTCCTGTGTTCTTTCAATCGAGTCGTTTCTGGTTTTTCCAGCGGTGTTCCCGCTGCAGCGCCGCCCTCATTTCCGCGCTTCGGTCATTCGAAGTCGTGCTCCCGCTGCAGCGCTGGCCTGGTGCCCGCGCCTCCAGACGGCACTTAGCATGAGAAAGCGCCCACATCGGACAGGCACGGTTGCGGAGGGCATGGAGACGGCATTCCGGACAGGCCATGTCCTCTCGTAGACGGGCAACGTACCCTCCAAGTCATCCCGTGCCACGCCACGGCATGCAATGCGATGATGTGTTGTGCACCGCTGTCCGATGCCATGCTTTGTGTTGATATGCCTTGTGATGCGACGCTTCACTACGCAATGCCACACCATGCTATGACATGCTATGCTCTGCCGTGCTCTTCTACGCCATACTTTTCCATCCAATCGCGTACCCTCCTGGGATCAATGCCCTGCTCAACATCCGACTGTGCGAGCAGATGGGAGATCTGCGCCATGGCAAGGGAAGGGAGGGAGGGGCAGGACGTCAGATGTGACGCTGGCGCACCTAGCTTGCCCATCCCCCCTTCCCCCATCTCCCCTCCCACATCCCCTCCCCCCCCCACCTCCCCCATCTCCCCTCCCCTCCCCCCACCCCCCTCCCCATTCCCCCTTCCCCTATCTCCCCTTCCCTCTCCCTCCCACCCATTCCCCCCCATTCCCCCCCCCCCCTTCCCCCATCTCCCCCATCTCCCCCCCCCGCCCCCACCTCCGACGACGGCAGCGACGAAGACGGAGGGGACACCGACAGAGACGACGAAGGCCGGCCGGCGGCGACCGACCACCGGCCGGCGGCCAAGGCCGCGGCCCGCCTTGGCGTCCGCGCCGCCGCGGGCGCGCCCGGGCCTCTCCAGCGGCCGCTTGGCCTGCGAAGCGCGTCTCCTGCTGGCGATCGTCCTCCTCCTCCCAGGCCTTCTCTCCCCCTCCCCACCCACCCTTCCTCCTCCTCCTCCTCCTCCTCCTCCTTCTCTCCTCCTCCCCTCCTCCTCCTCCTCCTCCTCCTCCTCCTCCTCCTCCTCCCACCCACACCCACCCACCCACCCACCCACCACCCACCCACCCGCCCACCCACCCACCCACCCCACCCCACCCACCCACCCCACCCCCCCCACCCCACCCCACCCCACCCCACCCACCCACCCCACCCCACCCACACCACACCACACCACACCCCCACCCACCCCACCCACCCCACCCCCAACAACCACCCCACCCCACCCACCCCACCCCCACCCCACCCCACCCCACCCACCCACCCACCCAACCCCCCCCACCCACCCACTCCTCCTCCTCCTCCTCCCCTCCTCCTCCTCCTCCTCCTCTCCTCTCCTCCTCCTCCGCCTCCTCCTCCTCCTCCTCCTCCTCCTCCTCCTCCTCCTCCTCCTCCTCCTCCTCCTCCTCCCCCGTTCCTTTTCTCATGAATAGCTTCTCCCTGTCGCACCCCGAAGCCAGTTGATTAGGGCGGGCCAGGCGCTTCGCCCGATAACTCCTCGAAACTTGTGGCCCTGAAACTTGAAATGTGACAACAGCTTCACAGATGGAGGGTGGGCGGTTTTCAAAATGGGGCTCTCGCCTCCGCGCCCCGCACATTCGTTGCTCTAAAATGTGGCTCTCACCTTAGCGCCGCGCACACTTGTTAATAGAATGCGCGAGACCTTCACGGATTAAGGGCGACTGGTCTTCAAAATGTGGCTCCCTCCTTAGGGCAGCGTACATACGTTTTACAAACTTATAAGAGCTTCTCGGATTGAGGGCGGTTCCTTTTCAAAATGTGGCTCTCGCCTTAGCGCCGCGCACACTCGTTAATTCGCTGGCCCAACGGGCCAGAGGCGTGCTAAGATCTCCGGTGACTGGTTAACAATATTCTACTTCGCGCGCGCGGGGCGTCCCCTGGGGGCATTCCCAAGATCAGCGTACCAAACATTGCGTTTAGGAAAGATTCAGGATTATGCGGGCGCAGCAGTTACGTTGATGCGCGCCGTTGAAGCCCCAGGAGTTGCGTTGTGGCACGATTCAGGTTCGTCAAGACGAACCACTGAGGTTGATCCGTGGCGTTGGAATCCCGGAAACAATGTTTCGGCATGCTTGCAAACCTTTTAAACGGTTGTCGTCCGACAGGACCGTTCCCCCAGTGGCAATGAACCGTTGTAGGATCCTATGGAGAGGGAGCTTGGAGGCAGGGCCTATTATAGCAGCATCAGCAACATCGACATCGCCATTATCGTCTGAATCATCACAATCACTTACGTCGTCGTTAGCATCAACACCACCATCAGCATAACCATCAGCATCGGCATCAACATCTTCATAGTCATCATCACCACCGTAGCCCTCATCAACATCAGCTTCATCTTCACAAGCAGCATCGTCATCATCAGCATCGTCATCACCGTCATCACTACCGCCATCATCATCGTCATCAGCACTACCACTACCAACAATAACAGCAACAACATCATCAGCATCATCAGCATCATCACCAGCATGCTCATCCTCATCAGCAGCATCATCGTCGTCTTCATCGGAAGCAGCATCATCAACACCAGCATCGAAAAACATCATCCGTATCATCATCGCCATCACCAGCAACATGATCACCACCATCACCACACATGTCATCAGCAGTCAAATCATCTATATCATGTTCATCATCATAACCATCATCAATATACTCGCCAACAAAAGCATCATACTCGTCATCGTCAGCATACGTGTTGTCTTCGGCACCCGTGACGACAACATCACCATCATCATCATCAGCATCATCATCAGCATCATCATCATCATCATCATCATCATCATCATCATCATCATCATCATCATCATCATCATCATCATCATCATCATCATCATCGACACTATCGTCATCATCATCAGCAGCATCTGCAACACCATCCGCAACCATCATCCACCATCCGTTCTCCACCATCCATCATTCATCATCCATCACCCATCCTTCATCCTCCATCATCCCTCCTCCCTGCTTCCTATTATATCCTCCCTATTACTTGCTACCTCCTCCCTCCGTCTGTTCCTCCTCCTCCTCCTCCTCTTCCTCCTCCTGCTCCTCCTCCTCCTCCTCCTCCTCCTCCTCCTCCTCCACGGATTCTTCCTCCTCTTCCTCGTCCTGCCCCTCCCCTCCTCTCCTCCCTCACCTCTTCCCCTCCCTACCCTCCCCTCCTCCGCCCCCACCCCCCTCCCACCTCCGTCCACCCTCCGCCACCCCTTATTCCCTCCGCCCCTCCCGCCCCCCCCCCCCCTCTTTCCCCAGCATTCCCTTCCTCCCGAGCCTGCTGGGCGCCCCAGCCCAAGTGGCCGCCCAGTGCGCAAGCGAGGGGGTTCGACTTACTTCTCGCGCGTTGATTGGAATCCCACCAGCCCTTTGGGCGTGAGTGGTTTAGCGAGCTTTCTCTGTTCCAACCCCCCAACCCCCTTCTTCCCCTTCGGGGAGGGGTTTACCCCTCCCCCTACCCCCTCCCCCTGGGTCTGGAGAGGGCGGGCCGCGGGTGGTTGGAGGGGTCTGTTTTTCGATTCCTGGGAGGGCTAAAAAAACGACACCCCTCACGAGGATTCTGCCCCCGACGGGGGGACGCACATAGAACCCTCTCCTCTTCTGTGAAGCCAAAATCATTGATTGTTACTACGGTTTCGGCCCCATTTTGGCCTTCTGAGGGGGCAGCGCTCTTCT
The DNA here is from genome assembly GCA_963575745.1 of Prorocentrum cordatum. Taxonomy (NCBI): domain Eukaryota; class Dinophyceae; order Prorocentrales; family Prorocentraceae; genus Prorocentrum; species Prorocentrum cordatum. Next base: position 71,015 of record CAUYUJ010015807.1, on the reverse strand, counting down.
TCCTTGTTCTCAAAATCGCTGATTTTACAAAGGTTTTGGGCTCATTTTGTCCTTCTCAGGGGGTAGCGCTCATTTGCGTTTCTGCGGAGGTCGCAAGAGGCCCCCAAGAGGCTCCAAGATGCCCCCAGGAGGCTCCCAAGAGGCCTCCAAGAGGCCCCCAAGAGGCCCCCAAGAGGCCCCCAGAGGCTCCCAACAGGCCCCCAAGAGGCCCCCAAGAGGCCCCAAGAGGCCCCAAGAGGCCCCCAAGAGGCCCCCAAGAGGCCCCCAAGAGGCCCCCAAGAGGCCCCAAGAGGCTCCAAGAGGCCGCCAAGCGGCCCCACGAGGAGCCCGAACGACTCACACCAGGACGAGGGGCCCGAACGACTCATACCACGAAGAACCCGAACGACTCACGCCAGAAGGAGGACCCCGAACGACTCCTACCAGGACGAGGCGCGCGACCCATTCACACCACGAGGAGCCCGAGCGACTCACACCACGACGCGCGCCTCGAACGACTCACACCACGAGGAGCCCGAACGAGTCACACCAGGAGGAGGGGCAGCGCTCATACAAGCCCCCCAAGAGGGCCCCCAGAGGTCCACCATATGGCCCCAAGAGGTCCCCAGATGGCCCACAAGAGGTCCCCAGGAGGCACCACGACGCCTCCATGAGGCCCCAAAGATACCCCCAAGAGGTCCCCAAGAGGCCCCAAGAGGCGCCGAAGACGCCCCAAAAGGTCTCCGAGCAGCTTCCAAAAGACATATACTACTACTCTTTCCCCTACGATTACTACTACTTGTACTTCTACTACTACTCATACTCGTTTCACTACATACTGGAAATACCACTACCACTACTACTACTACTACTACTACTACTACTACTACTACTACTACTACTACTACTACTACTACTACTACTACTACTATTACTACTGCTACTGCTACTGCTACTACTACTACTACTACTACTACCTACTACTACTACTACTACTACTACTACTACGACTACTACTACGACTATACTAATACTA